>CM063497.1:1680028-1737528 GCA_032207245.1 Pardosa pseudoannulata
CACATTTGTCAAGAAAACACGGGAAAACACATATTTCCTTAAATCAACGGTTAAGATATAAACGGTTAAAATAACGGTTGGAGATTTGTTTGCTAGTTGCATCGTTAGCTTGCGTTTATCATATTTACTGTTTTTTTGATCGTGTAATTATCATATTTATTTTTATTAGGTATTTTATTTATTCGTCATTGCTGGAAGAAATGTCAATCACCTATGATGCACGTCAACTACATTATCTGTTGATATTAACAAAATCTCTAGCAAAATACAAAAACAAATCTCACATTAATTTTAAAATAATACATGTGGTAGTGCTTGGGAAAAACTACAATATATATATTTATAATATAAATATAATATTTTAATAACAATATATTAGGGAGGAAGGCAAGGTGTTGGGAATGATTATAAATACAGTATAGTTAATGTTTATCGTCGTTGTAGTTATGATATATGTATAACACAACTTTTATGTACAGTTGCAGATGACACTGTAAAAATGTACATTTTGAATATTGCACGATAATAAAATATTTTGAATAGTTGGTTGTTTTATTGTTATATGTGTAGCCAACCCCAGCTCCGTAAACTGTTTTTTGGCCCACCAACCGATTTGAGTTGGGCATCCCTGATCTAAAGTAATGATGAAAAGACAATAATTTCAAAACAAAGTAAACTAAGTTATTTAAAATTATACAACGTTAATCATTACACAAAATACTAAATTATGCAATCATATTTAGATAATTAACTCTGCCAAGCTGATTAAGTCGATACCATTTACAATATTAGCAAAATTTTTACCCAACCCAAAACATATAGCCACTATTATGTTAATCACAGCAATAAATGCTTTACCAATGCCAACAATTAAACTTTACCCATATAGTAAAGGAGATTTTTAAGAAAGAAATAGGGCATAAGTTCATAATTACTGTTCATCCCCACTTTCAAAATAACTGGTTTTATTATTTTTTAAACTATCTTTTTCAAGCACTAATTATAATACAGAGGATAATAATGAATTTTAACTATCCTTATGATGAAGTGGCTACAGTTTAAAACAAATATACAACAGCAAATAAATTGCAATGGTGTCATAATTTAATATACTATTGCAATTAAAAGCTTTTAAGTTAGTAGGATAAGAATAGCATATACCCTGTTCAAAAACACCTTTTTCTTATAATTGTTGAATTTTTCATAATTAAATCAAAACAATTATCTTAAGAACCTGATTCCCCTCCTATTCCTGAAGCAGTAATTGAGCTATAATGTAAATTATAATCGGAAATACAATTACAAATCATCAATAAGAAAAATTCACATGAGAATTGTACTCAAAATATTGGTAAATCTGAACATATTTTAAGACATTAAATGAAGAACATTATCAAAAGTTTAAACAATTCTATATAAATATTTATGAAGAATTATGTATTCACCACTTATTTTAAAAGGACATTGGAGCACTTTAAAAAAAAAGTTGCATCAAGTTTAAGGTTGTACATGTTTAACCTTCATAATAAAATCATAAAAGAACTTTATAAATTCATTTTCATAGCCTTCAGTATTTTATCAAACAGCAATTTTTATTTCACCTATTATGATTTTGTTAGAAATTAAAATAACAAAACACTTGTACATGTTTCAATTTTTCTTTTTTACCAAAAATGAATTTCCAAGAATAGTTTTAAAGTTTGTACCTTTTATTTCAGAAATAATTATAAACAAAAAGGTTAATACTATGGGTGATTCTAAAAGCAAAAGAAAAACTTATGAAGTTGACATATTTTTTGAAAAAGTATAAACTACTTATTTAAGATATAAATGAAATTAGAATTTCCAGATGTCAGAACTAGGGTTATCTGAATTTGAACATTGTGATATATCGTTTACCAAATATTGATATTTTTAATAGTTCATTATCACTTCATTATAGCTTTGTAAATATAAGTGCATCCTATATAAATTAATACAAATGCAAGCATATATACATGTGGTAGAGTAGATTATTATGAAAACAAAAACAATTCTTACTTTTACATATTAAAAGAATATATTGAATGTATATTGAGTTATATACATTTGCTTAAAAACCACAAATATTTTCTCTGCATTAATATATATAAATTGCCTATAATTCAAAACTTTCAGAAAGTTAAACAAGTTTATCAAATTGAACCAGAAAATATAACAAATATTTTTTTTGTTCAAAAAAGCGTGGAGTACACACCTGCCAACTTCTAGAAATTGACAGCAGTAAAACTATTCAGTTGAAATAGTGGTTGGTTAGTTGATTGATAGAACATGCATTGTATATTTCTGAATATAAGCTGAAGAGACGATTTACTTTCAAAACTTTACCTTCAAGTTCAAAACCCCTATACAATGTCTACCAATAAGTATTTGGACACCTATGCAAAGCTCTTATGCAGAGATCTCTGATTTTGAGAAAGGTATAATTATTGGGTATTACAAATGTGACCAATCCTTAAGAGACATATCTAGCAATCTGAAGTAACCAAAATTGACAGCGGCCTATGTGATTAAGAAGTGGAAGGGGAGCGGTGATTGTCGGAATGTGCCCCGACCAACAAAACTGGGAGATAGAGTGCTGTCCAGAGAAATTCAGGAGAACCACACCCAACTGAGGAGTTTCAATGGGCATCCGGAAGTATTGTTTCAATGAATACATCCGTAAGGAAGCACATCTGTTTGTTTTTCATGTTCATGCTGCTGCCCATAAGCCTTTGATCACAAAGTCCAACCATGCTGCTCAGTTTATGTGGTGTGAAGTACATCGAAATTGGACTGTAGATCAGTGGAAACAGGTTCTTTAGAGCGACGAATCAAGTTTCACTCTTTGCCGTTCGGATGGCAGGGTCTGCCTGACGAACGTCTCCTGGCAGAAAGCATGGTACTAACAGTCAAGTTCGGCAAAGGTGGAATAATGGTCTGGGTGTGTTTCTAATGGTATGGACTGGGAACATCGGTCCCCATTCATGGTAAGCTCAACGCCGATGCTTACTGCACTCCAAGCTGAGTGGAAGAGAATACCACTAGCTGTAATACTCAGAGTTCTTCCGCATACTCGGCTTACATACTTGGAGGGCACTGTAATTGCCTCTCGTGAAGGCTCTACCAACTATTGATAATGAATAAAGTTAGATTTTCTTTTCTATCACAGGTGTCCAAATACTTATTGGTAGACAGTGTGTGTGTATATATACATATACATATATACATATACATATATACATATACATATATATATACATATATATATATATATATATATATATACATATATATACATATATTTATATATATACATTATATATATATATATATGTATACATATATACATATATATATGTATATACATCTACACATATACATATATATATATATATATATATATATATATATTTATATATATATACATATATATATATATATATATACATATATATATATACTTATATTTATATATACATATATTTATATATGTATATGTATATTTATATATATATATATACATATATATATATATATATACATATATTTACATATATATATATATATATACACACACTATATTTGGCAATTTATGAACTGCTTTAGGCTTATTAGAATTGAGTTTGCCAAAAAATACATGTATTAAATATGTTCCATTTATGTGAATATTAGCCAACCCCCCCCTATACGTCTTGAAAAAGCCCTAAAAATTCTCAGCTTATAAACAGAAATATACAGTAATTGAAATTAATCATATTCTCTTGTATCTTAAGAAATTGCTAATAAAATCTTTATGATTCATTATATATAATGAAACAGTAATTTTTTTCAACTAAATTTGATTCTAGAAAAACACAAAATTAACATACTTAAACAGAATATCTGTTGGACAAAAGGAGAGAGAGATCGTCATACTGATTTTGATCATACTTATTGAAATTTTATTAAATAAGATTAATTTATTTTCAGTGATGAGGTTTTTTATATTTTAAAATCATCCACAATCAATTACTGGTATAAATATGCAATAAAAATGAAATATCTAAGTAATGCTGTATTTGGTGGTCACTAGATCCATGCCAAACGTATAATAATGTCACAAAAGTATATTTATACATCTTTTTATCAGTTATGCAAAATACTGCTCAAATTAAAAAGATTTTCCAATTTTCAAAAATTACTGAAATGAAAAATCCTTTATCCTTTTTTCAAAATTTTCGATTTTATTTTCATGATACTCAAAAACCATAAAATTCTTCGTATCTATAAGTCGGTAAAATTAAAACCCAAAACTGTAAACTTTTCAAATAATGTATAAAAGTAAGTATGGAAGCATGAAATTTCACACAGAAATTATATTCATAAAATGCCCATCATTATGCATTTAATCACTAAACTCATGAGTGAAAACTTATTCAACGAAATCAGGACTTTAACAATGACATAATTCAACAAGCATAGTTTAACAGTTCTATTTGGCTTAGAACATTCACCGGATTATTATTGCTTCATGAAAAATAAATATACAAATGATAACTTACTATAAACATTAAACTACAAAATAAACAGCACTGAAGAGTAAATAGATACAATTTTATGGAACTTAGCATTCACACTAATTTTTAAAGTCAAATTATATAACTAATGAAAGAATGTGTGAAAAGATAAAACAGCCCTAAATTAATTAACAATGTTAAATAAAATGGCAGTGATATCCAGATTAGTAACACAAATTTGTTGTGTCCAAAAAGCACGATTAAATTGGAGATATATATATATAAAATGAGTCGACTCAACCCATAAAAGTAGCCTTTGGTCCATTATCCTGATAACCTTGAAAAGATCTAATCTAGCATGCTTGATTAGAATATACTTGAAAGAAAACAAAACAAAACAAAAAAAAAAACCAGTTTATCTTTTAACCCTTTGTATTACTCACCAAGTTGCAGATATACAGCATACAGAAAAATTCCATTTTAACTATGAACTTCATTCAAAGACAGTTCTGCTGATTTTTGTTTCCCTTCTAAATTGAAAGTTTCAAAATCAGCTTGCTCACAGAATTTATATCACATGGCAATACTAAATTTAATTTCCATATCAAACTTTCATTCTTCATTTGATCAGATGCGCATTATTCCTGAAATTAACTTTAAATTTGCTATTAAATATTTTTAAAAATATGGACATGTCGAAACTTGATTTCTCAATAATTTCGAATTCTTTATGTTTAATAGATAATTTTAATGTAAAGCAATTTAAAATATTTATTAGAAATATGTAATTGCTTGTAAAATATGTACTTTTTCAATAATAAAATTTTAAATGTTTAGAATAATATATTCCATAGCTGCCAACATACCAACTTTGAAAATCTTAAAAATTCACATACTAAACGCACAAGCTAAAAATCTAAGATGAGAATACATTCACAAGTTTATTGTGTATCTATATATACATCATATATATAAGAGAAAATACTCTTACAAATCCTTATCAACAAAAACTGCTTTGGATTGCAATGTAAATAAAAATTTTATGAAATTAATTATTTTATTATATGCTTAGCCATCTTTTCCCCTAGAACGATGCGGAAAAAGAAAACCCCATCAATGAAGAAATATTTTATATGTTCATTATTCTGATATCTTTTGTGATTACATTTCGTATAATAGACCAACGTTTCACAACTTGTGGTACATGTACCATTCAGTGTTCTCAATTTTTCCAAAACAAAAAATTAGGACTTTTTAAGGACGAGACTAACTTTTTATAAGGACCTACTTGAAATACACAACATGACATAAATCCTATTTCATAAGGAACATATTTTAATAATTATGAACCTGACAAGGCATGTTCAATAAATGCCCTACAATATTTCAGAATTAAGTTTTTAATCCTACCTAATATTTAATATAAGATAAATCTATTTGACAAAGTAATTTTGAAAAATGTACATCTAGCTTTTTGAGTGATCAAAATTAAAAATAAATTGTGAATAAAATATATTATAAACAGTACTTTCTGAAGATTTAAAAATAACTCATATATATATATATCTTTATTTATATATGTGTGTGTGTGTGTGGTATGTATATACTAGCTGTTTATACCCAACGTAGTCTGGGAACTAAAACTAGAAACTGAAATATCTACAACCCCACCCCAACCTCCATGCTTTGTTTAATTAAAATCTGCATGACTGTTAGTTATTAGGAAAGGGCAGCTAACTTTATAAACATTTTCAGTATGCAAAAGATTATTTATTTGTCAAAAAAGTTTCCTAGCTTGTGACCATAAAAAGTACTAATAAACTAAAAGCATTTTCATAATATTTTAAGGATATCAAAGAAATTAATTTTTAATTACTACAGTATACACTGAAAACATATGTATTTGAGGATTTTCTTTATTATTAATACTGCACTCTTGGCTACTAATGTAAAAGAATGTTATAAACATTAAACAAATATTTTATATATTCTATGAACAGTATTTATCACCTGTAGTGGCATTCTTAGAACCAGTTTTGGTAGAGTTTAACTCTGAACTTACAAAACCAGAAAGTTTGGAGAGTACGGCACAAACTGATAGGAAATCACGTAACGACGGATAAATTGATGAAGTTCCAATTTAAAAATTAAGGAGTTTTTAAGGGCCTTTGACAAAATTTAAGTAGTTTTAAGGGCCCTTAAAGAATGAAATCTACAATTAAGGAGTTCTGAGGGATTTTTAAGGACCGTGGGAAATCCTGCCATTGGTGGTGTGCCAAAAATAATCAATAATGGTGGACATTAAAGATAAAAATTATATGTAGATGTAGACATAAGGGTATAGAGAATGTGCACATGATGTCAGGTGCAGCAAAAATGGCAGCTCAACTTCCTCGTTGGCAAAAGATTTGAATTTCCTACAAATTGTGCTTGTTATTGGGGTTTTAATTTTGTCAATTATCTGAAAATGGTAATAAGCTGTAGTACGTATGGCTGTACTAAGCATTGCAAAAACAGTGAAAATATTGGATTTTATTGCTTTCCTAAAGATCCTACATTGCGAATGCTTTGGATAAAAGCTTTGAAAAGGCAAGACTAGACTCAAAGTTCTTCGAGAATTTGTGGCAAACAATTTCAGAATGGCTATAAAACATTAACCTTACTGTAATGTAATAAATTATAGAAAATTATTATGCTTTAAGAATTTTTTTATTATTACTTTTTTTCATATTTCTAATGTATTTTCTATGCTTTTGTGAGAAGTACTGTAGCTATAAATGCAATTATTCTTTGTCCTTAAAATAATGAAGTTTTGCACATTTTTATTAGATTCTCATTTATATAATAGTTTACTGTGCCTGTTAACATAATCAAAGATACTTAATAGTAATGTTTAAGGTGTTTATTTTTTTTAATATATAATTTTGTAAGTGCTAAATTTAATTACTTGGCCAGTTTATAATGTTTCCTTCCCCTTTTCTCAAATAAAATTTAGTTTTAATTGTATACGTGATCCATGTTGAATCTCATAAGATACAATGAAAAATATGAAGCAATGTTTTGCCAACGAAAAGTTGATTTGTAGTCAGCACTTGTTTACAAACAGGCACTTTCTCTATACCTTGCATCTTTAGAATTTCAAAAAATCATGTTCTTGGAAACAACAAAAGGATCTGATTAATCTTAATATTTGGCTATAAGAATGTTTTTTTTTTTTTTAATTTTGTGTTTATATTAATACCACTTATTAAACAAATATGAAACGGAACAAATACATATATATACCTGTTGCAGTGAGTTTATAATCAGGCATGATGTTTAGTCATGTTACAATGTAATACGTCCCATTATGTGACATGAATACATGGTCACTCTATAAAATGTAATGTAACTTCCACACTAGGGCCAATTGTTCACCACTTCCTGATGGCGACCTTCACCAATGGTTCACAGGTTGCATCCACATGCTGGGCCACTCTATGAGCCAAACACGTGTATTTGTCCATTTGGTGTACTGCGCACTTTAGGCTGCATCTGCTTAGGCTCGCATCTGGCTGCCTATGATCTTTGGAGAAAAACTGCCTTGGAAGCCATCATCTGCCAAGGCTATTTTATCGTCTACCACCATCAACCACCACACCCCCTACAGATGGTGGTGATGGCTTGCAGTGGACCATAGTGTGGAGGGGACTTAAAATACAAACAGTGTTGCAATAACAATTTTCATGAAATACAATCGCTTTTACAAAGTGGTACAATTTAGTATAATGTACAACCAAGTGGTACATGAGATAAGAAAAAGTTGGGAAACACAGTCAATAGTACTCAAAATAATCTTTAAAGAAAGGACACTTGACAAAATTCTGAATGAATAAATCAAAATCCTGAAGGGCATTGCTGACCTGACCCCTCCCCACAAACACATGCTCAAAATAAAACCAAATTTATTCACTTTAAATCATTGTATGTGGCTGACTTTGCTTTTGTTAGAAATTTTAGAAAAAGAGTGTTGAGAGCTATATTGATGTATCCTCGTTTTAGTTATTAATACTTTTTTTTTAATCCAGGATTAAACCTCTAAATTCAGCTCTTGTCTTGAAATTCTGTTATATTTCATTAATTATCCATTCTATCACTAACATACAGCCCCGTCATATGACGGAATCAATAAAATTTTTAATTTTCCAGAAGTAACCTATGAGGCTGGTAAAAAAATGGTTTGTTTTTTGGCTGAGAATGATCTGGTACACACTCAATAATTTGTTTATCTTCATACTCCTCTATAGTCTCCTGATACTGTGAATGTGTTTAGAATCTTTTTGAATTCATTTAGAAAAATAATTCAAAGTTTTCTTAGCTACGTCGAAATTGTTAAGTTTTTTTATTCACACAGTAATTAATGAAAGTCAAGGAATGAAACTATCATTTCCACTACATCCTGGAGGAACATAGAATTTGTTGTTAATACTGGTAATAAATTTTCTTTTGCTTATAATTTTTTTTTGCTTTTAAAATTAATTTAAAATTACAATTTTCATATGCAAATGTACAATCTTACTATGTGATCAAAATCCATACAATATATAACTCAAAATTTACAAGTTGGCAGGTATGAAATATGCAATTAAGTTTTTCTTTTTGGATAATCAATGCTTATTCCTATGTTTAAAATTATTCAAAATTTTACAAGTATGAAAAAATGTATTCCTTTATTCTAAGAAATTTTGAATTAAAGATTCTTAACATACAAAGGGTTAAAAGAAGTTTCATTTTATCCCCATTATAAATCATTTCACAGTAGAATATTTGCTTATTTTGTAACAGCAGGTAGATAGGTTATAATTCCATACCCTACAACCAGTGGCGTGCGGTCCATATGTGCAAGGTGTGCACTGCACACCCTGGCAAAATTATGAGGAACAACAATTTTCTGCACCTATGTCTACCTATCTTTTTATGGTATATAATAAATATTATTTATATTATATTCAAATATGTTGATTTGCTTGCTTGTATTCCTGCAGTGTGTGCGGTGAACAGTCCAAATTTTACCATTCATTGTGTCTTACAGACATTATATAAGTTATATCTGCAACACCATATCCCTGGTTTTGTTTTTAAAAATTGTCAAGATGTTTTTCGCAGAATATATAATTTCCAAATGTCAAAAACAATTAATAAATATAATTTAATCCACTGACTGATGAGCACCAATGAGCATCCGGATGAGGCACCGCAGCGGCGGACGCCATGTGGAGCTACGTTTGCTGAACATGTAAGTTTTTCGTGGAAGCCCGAAGCATTGCTTTTTCGATGCTGATATGACACCATACAACAAAAGACATGATTTTTGCTTCAGTGCTACTACAATTCTCATAAGTTTAGCTCTTTTTATAGTTATAACTCGAATACTCGTAGGTAAATATTTTAATTATTGTAATCTTTAAATTTATATTCATAATATATAACCCGTTTCAGACTGGAGAACTCAGATGTCTCAATAATTAAAGATTTATTGGAAAATCCATGTTCTCTGCACACCCTGCATGAAAACCTACCGCATGCCACTGCCTCCAACACTGGTAATTATATAGAGTCACAAGCTAAATACTTCCTCATACAATAAGTGGCAACAATGCAACATTAGTTCACAATTATCTTAATTTAAAATAATTATCGAAAATGTTTTTAAACATAAATCAAACAAATATAAAGTAAAATATTGTGGTAACTGCACACTAACACCAAATATGTATGTTAATGCTACAAACAATTCTAGAAACTATATTATAAAAACATGCTATGAGGAGGTTGGAAATATTTTGGGAAATAGAAAAGAATAATTTGATAATAGTGACAGCAAGTTAAATACAATATAGATTGCTAAAGAAAATTTTTTTTTCCAAATATATCTATTTGCATAGTCTTTGAAATTTCACCAAGTAAATACTTTGATTTCACTGCTTATATCGCCTCTCTATCATAGCACAACACAACTGTGATTTTAACAAATTAGGAAAGAAAACAATTGATCCAGACATGCCAACATTCAGTTACCAGGGTTCCCGCTCTTTTTCCAGAACAAAAATTAAGGAATTTCTAAGGATCAAAGTAACTTTTTATAACGACCTACTTGAAATACATGACATAAACCCTATCTCCTGCTGAAAACAAGACAAGGCATGTTCAATAAATGCCCTATAATATTTCAAAATTAAGTAAGATCCTAAAAATTAATATAAGATAAATTATTTGACAAAACCTAATTTTGAAAAATGAGCATCTTAAGTTTTTTGAGTGATCAAACTAAAAATAAATTGTGAATAAAAACATTATAAAGTCATAATATAATATACATATATATATACATACTAGCTGATTATACCTGATGTTGCCTGGGAAAGAAGAAAATTTTAGACTTTTCTATTACATTGAATGCAAGGAAAATTAAACTTCCACAAGTAACTGAAATATCTACAAACCCCCAACCTCCATGCTTTGTTTAATTAAAATCTGCATGACTGTTAGCTATTAGGAAAGGGCAGCTGACTTTATACTTTAAACCTTATAAGTATACGAAAGATTATTTATTTGTCATAAAAAAAAAAAATAAAAAAAAACTGATAGGAAAATCACATGAGACTGTGGATCTCATCGATGGAGAAATGGATTGCGTTCTAATTTAAAATTTAAGCAGTTTTTTAGGACCTTTGACAAAAATTAAGTAGTTTTAAGAGCCCTTAAAAAGGAAAGCTAAAATTAAGGAGTTCTTAAGGACTTTTAAGGACTGTGGGAACCCTGGTCACTTTTGTCAGGAGTGACAACGTGGTTTGAAATTTTAACATACTAATTACAGATTATACATGATTATAAATATAATTGTTGGTTTCTAAATTAAAATTAAATTTTTACATATTTAAATAGTAGTAAATTGTAAAAGAGAAATTAAAATTTATATATTTATAAATGTACAAGTAGCTTTTTTAACTTTCACAGTTTATTTTTCAGAACAGTGGTTCTTGTAGCAACATTGACCCTGATTAAAATATTACCATTTTTCTATTTTCATGGATTTTAGAGCTTGTCTACTCAAATTTGACCTAAATTCAGTTTGGTTTTTTTGCATAGTACTGAAAATGCAGCTTTACTGTGCAGAAAGTGTAATATTCAACATTATTTTATGCAAAACTTTGTATTTAATGGCTGAATTGTAATCTTAGCTGTTCAAAATTTTTATTATTTTCCAGAGCAATCTGAGGCATTTCCACAGTTAACAATTTTTCTCATTTCTCCAGAATAACTCTGGAGTAGTTGGCATGTCTGTTGATCTAATCATAATTTCTTACTTTCTAATAATTTATAAGACAATTTCTCACCCCCCCCCTTTCCAATGCAGCTGATACTACAAATTCTGTTAAGAATAGAAAAAAATTATTAAGCAATACAATTTTAAGACAGAAAATAGTGAACTTCATTATCTTCACAATTAAAACTGTTTCCCCAGTTTTAAAAATTCTGGCTGTAACAGATATTAAAAAAGAAAAAATCAAGTATAGAAATTAAATGCTACTGAGGTAGCAAATGTTTAAATTATAGAGAACATACCCTAATATTTAACCCCAAAGTGATTTTAAATAGGTAAAACTAATCATACATTTAAAATTATATACAAAAACTGTATAATTCCATTTAAAAGTGTATATATTTCCTTTAACATAAAGCCATGTGAAATCCAAAGAATAGATTAACTTAAGCAATATTCCAAGGAACTAAAATATATTAAGAGTAATATTACAAGCACAAAATATTTAAATCTAATTACAAGTGACAATGTATGACTAGAGATACACTACTGATTCACGTTAACAATAAAAAACATACATTCTTAAGAAAATAAAACAAGAAAACTTGAATTATTTTTTCTCTAATTAAATTATAGATCTTCAAAATCTGAGTACTTTGTTATTAAACAAAGTTCTAAATTATATTAAAAGTAACTCCCAGAATAAGACATTCAGTTTCAAAATTAAAAAAAAAAAAAAAAAAAAAAAACAATACCAATTGTACAATTTACAAATGTAATTATTTTCTACCTGACGCATAAAATCAATTTCAATCTGACATCTAAACAGGGAACAGCATTACACATTACAAGCTATGAGTACATCTTCATTTTGTTTAGCTTTTCAAAACAAAGTTGCCTGTTTCAGATTCAGTGGATTCTTGTGAAAGTTTAAAGTGAAACAATTGCATAAAGGCTAGATGTATTAAGTTTATGTTCTTAGTTTGCCTTAATACAGTCTCGGTGGCAGCAGTGAGCTCTGAAGATAATTGCTGAGATTTGTTACGATAACAATCGTATCAGATGAAAAATGTATTTACAATTTTCTTCAGTGGTCATTTAAAAACGGACGTCATAAGGAAATGAATATACAAGACATGGAAAATATAAAACAGGATTTATGTACGCAGGGGAACATCTGAAGTGGATTTTAATCTCTTCCTCGGGCTATCTTTGGATTCATCGGAGATATCTGAACTATCTTCAGAGTCAGAATCGGCATCAAAACTTGCAGAACTGGCTTTACTGTTCGCAAGATGAGATGCTTCAATGACAGCAGCTGCAGCAGCATAGTTACCTGTTGCTTTTGCCTTTTCCAGGGAACGAACTGCATAAAAATAATTCTCAAATTAGAGAATCACAATTCAAACATACTTTACTCATTACAAATTTACAGCTTTCATAATTAAGACCCAATCATGCTTAGATATCCCCCTCCTTACTTCATGCAATTACTAGTATGTCAATTATGAAGTACAGATGTCCACATTTATCATGCACTCAGGCTTGCAACTGCTGAGAAAAGTGACAAATAATACAGAATAAGTGACTAAAACTAAACATTGAAAAAAATAAAGCGATTTTTTTGTCCTCTTCATTACAGATGCTATTATTAAGATTTTTCTATTTATTTTAATTCTAAATCAAATGATTCATGCAAGACTTGATTTTAGCATCAAATACAAAAAAGGTTAAAAATTTTGTTTAACACAACTCAACATTGCTTTTTATTCAAGAAAATCTATTAGATTTTAATACATACAATACATTAATTTTATAATCACAATTTTCTGTATATATTAATAATGTTTTGAAATATGTACATAGCTAGATTAGAGTATGTAAACAAAAATTGTGAAGAAAATGAAAAAGAGAAATGTATGCTTTGAAGTAAATTACTTGTACATTTCAGTACAAATGTAGATTTCAGGAACTTCTTTACGACTTTTTAAAATCACTCAATCTGGAAACCATATGACTAATTACATTTTAATAAGAAAAATAAGATTAGAGCATCCCATTTTTGGTCTTTTATTAAAATATTTTGTTATCAATTCAGATTTTCTTTTTTCAACAACAAACTTTTGCTGTGATACACCATGAAAAAAAGTGACTGTTTACTTAAAAAAGTGACTGAAGATGAGAAAAGTGACGGAATTGCAAGCCTGTGTACTTCATAATTAACAAGTCCATTTATTTGTGAAATGTTTACATGTATAAACAGAAAAGAAAAATTAAAGAGAAAGTATTACAAGCTGTAATTCAAGCATATGTTACAAGATTGGAGGTTAGGAAAAATTAATTTTAGTGAGCAAAATTGAAAAAAGCCCAGAGTGCCTCACAGCCATATGGGCCCAGATAAGTGCTAGATTGAAATTTTCAAAAGTACCAGCTAACTTAAGTATAGTACCCTAATTTCTTGCCTATAATCCACAGTGACAAAATTTTCTTTAAATAAAAAAATAAATAAATAAAAAATAAAAAAAAAATTTAGAGTGAAAATTTGGGATAGATTTCAATTTTATATTTAAGGTATCCATCTACGTTCAAAGAACTTTTTTCTTTAAACGTAGAAACTAGTTCATGTTTTTACATTTTTAGATTTATTTTTTTATATTATCATAGAGATTTACACTTAAAAAATTTGTTCCTGGAGAAGTTTTTATAAAATTTCTAATAAATGAAGATAATTTTTTTTTTTTTTTAAAGTTGTGTTTTTTTTTTCAAAAGGTCTAATTTTTCAATAAATTATTTCAATATTTTTTGATGCAACACATTTCTTAAACACTGGACTAGTGAATCACCTAAAATCTTAGCTTAATTTACATTTGGTAAAAAATTTGGCTCCTTCAAAATCATACACATTGAATTTTTAAGGAATTTTCATTACCTTTATATCTCACTATTAGTGTAACATCATTAAAAATTGTCCAAATTTAAAGCTTTTAGGTCCTTCACTAGTAAATACTATCAAAAGCATTCATAATTTTCAACAAAATATTTTAAGAACTTTTTGAGAAATCCCATTTCAAGTTTTAACATTTTATTAAAAATACTGTTGTGTGAAAAATGCATTTGAAGTTTATGAAAGCAAATTTGTTAAAAAATTAAAAATACGTGTTTAAAATTCCCCACACTTTCTTGCTTCCAAACTTTCAAATTGCCAAGTTGGTAATTATTTGAAAATACTAGAAAACTGTTTAAACTAATCTTCGTGAAAATTTAAAATGTTTTGTCCAAAAAATGTTCTTTAAATGGCTTTAAATTCACAACTTCCAGTTCCGTAGTCCCTACTTCCGTTTGGTTTTGACAGGTGTCACTGATGCTTGAACAGCTCTAACTTTTCTTTAAAATGCAGTAGAGACAAAACACAAAAACAGATTTAGAAGCCTAAAAGTTGAAATTTTACAATAGAGAAATAAAAAAAAATATGATTTTTGGCAAAATGTTTTCAACGTAGACAGATACCTTAACAACATTAAGAATATATTCTAAAAATTTACTAAAATAATAACAAACAATGATACAAATAAATTATTCAAATACACATTTAAGTTTTAAAAATGTTAAAATTCAAAATTTTTAAAATGCAACTTAATTTTATTTATTTATTTATTTTTAAATATTTAATATGGTTATTTGCAATGTCTTAAATTTTTAATCTGCAGTTATGGAGCCACCTGCAAAAACTGAAAAACAAATTGAGAATACAACAAAGTGACACTCTTCTAGATTACACAGGTGTTATTTCTTGATAGAAATAAATATAAAAATGGAAAACATGAATTTAATCAGCAATTTTTACCCAAACTGCTGTGTCCTCGACTAAAAAGGGACTTTTATCGTCATCAGTAAAAAAATTTCTGTATAAATATCAACAGGTGCTACATCTATTATTCTTGAGGAAAGATATTTTTAAATTTGACTATAAAAATAATTTTCAACGAGAGATAAGACTTGGTGGTATATAATACGCATTAGAAGAAAATTTAAAGATTTTTAAGATATAATCAATATAGGCAAGAAATTAGGGTAGTTAATAAATAAAAGTTAATTTTCAAACAACTGTTATTTAGTAATAATACGTCTACTTTGGAATACTGAATACTAAAAGAGATTTAGATGGGTGCAGGACATTCCAAAAAACTTCTACCATCATACATATATGCAGCCACCTGCCCATCCTCAGAAATCCAATACATATTAAACACTGTTAGTAGTAAAATCATGCCCAAGTTGTATAATAAAAATTGCATATACATGTAATAACTATACGAAAATTACGATATACAGCAAATTACTGATAAATATCCAAAATTTAATGAATAGCAAAATAAAGACACATTTCATCCACAGACCTATATAGAACTAAACTACAAAAATCTGTATATCCACAAATTTCATTCCTCCCCCCCCTCAGACACACACAACTAGAAATATTTTACTAGCTTTTAAAGAGTTTCCAGTTGCTCACAATCCAGCCATTATTTTAAAAAATAAAGCACGATCCAAAAAAATTAAACACATGCAAAATCCTAATTTTTCTTTTATTAAATAATGACTCAATTCCAAAAATACTAACTATTATTCATCTTTGATGTAATCATAAACTGATTTTTGTCAAATATGAGTACTCATTCAAAAGCCATACACCGACTACGTTTTGAAAAATCTATGCACAATCTCTTGATAAATGTAATAAACTTTGCTTATTACCTTCCAACTACTACTGTACTGTTCTTTCATTTATATATATATATATATATATATATATACATAGTACAGTTTTGGTTTGGAGAACTACAGTCTACTTTTTGCAACACAAGGGCTAATAAGACTGGGACCTACTGCTTAAAGCCGATTCCGAATGACTACGAACATCCATGTTATAGTGGGATTTAAACCCATGAACTCCGGTTTCGGAGATTGTGGTAACCATTCAGCATACATAGTATGATTAAACATAGTTAATCTAAGTGAAATTTTTACACATAACAAACTAATAGTGTAATTAGACTGACCTACTATATAAGGTTAATTCCATATAACTGCGAACATCCATGCCACAAGTGGGAATCCAACCATTGAACCCAAAATATAAATCATTTTTTATTATTAAAAATTGAATATTGCACTCACATCAAATTGTGCATGCCAAAAATACATATTTGATGTGATGAACCCAGGCAATGGTCCCATTTGCCTGGGACAGCCTTTCAATTAAGAGTATAAATTCTATAAGTCACAGATGTACCTCTTTCATTTGTAGTGGGTACATTACTTTTCATATAGCAATACACTCAAAATAACCAGCTGTTTAACTATTTACTGTAACCCTAGTTATGGTTTGGTTTGAAGCGCTACGGTCTACTGTTTTGCACACGAGGGCTAATGAGACCGGGACCTACAGTTTAAAGCAGATTCCGAACGGCTACAAACATCCATGCCATCAGCGGGATTTGAACCCGCAAACTCCGGTTCCGAAGAGCGCTCTACCATTCGGCCATCGTTCGGCGTAACCCTAGTTATAACATCAAAAATTAGGAATTAACTATCCCTTTTGTGATGAAATGTTCATAACTTAAAAGTATTAGACA
Organism: Pardosa pseudoannulata; assembly: GCA_032207245.1. Lineage (NCBI taxonomy): Eukaryota > Metazoa > Arthropoda > Arachnida > Araneae > Lycosidae > Pardosa > Pardosa pseudoannulata. The sequence continues at coordinate 1,697,485 of CM063497.1, forward strand.
GCAAATGAAATTACAACAGCCTTATACTGTATAACATTGCCTCTAATTTAAAATTTTGGGATAGAATGTAAGCTTTTTATTATTCAACTGCTGGAAAACTAGCAATATTTTTTTTAATTACTCAAGTTTCCTTAACACCTAATATTTCAAAAGAATGCAAGATAAATTTTTCCTAATTAAAAGTCAGGGTATGTATATATATATTATATATATATAAACACACACACACATACTGTAGAAACATGTATTTCACCTTGCTTGTTTTACATGCAATTTGATTTTGAAATTGCTTGACGTCTAACTTTTTTTTTTGTTCAATTAAACATCAGAATTTTTAAAGGTGTAAAGTTTATTTTATAACACTTTTAATAATTTTATCAGTTTATACCTATAATACTTAAAATATGCATATTCCTTAACAGATAATCAAAAGATAAACCTAAAGGAATTGAGCAAAGTTATTCCCAATTCATTTACACACCTTTTACTTATTCCAGAGACTCAATTTTTATTTTATATATTTCAGATAAATATTCACCTCTAAAATTCAATTTCATCTGAGTCGTGTATTGTATGTTAAGCATTTCCCCCTTTTGTATTTACAACAACATTAAAAATGGATAATACCTTGAGTTTTGTTTTTGGTATCAAGAACATCAGTGTAGTAAAAGATTTTGATTTATGTTAACTTAAGCAAGTATGTGTCTGGCATCATAAACAAGCAATTATATTAAGATTTGAAATTGATGAAGTCTGGTTAATTTATTGAGGGTTACTGAAAAAAAACTTCATGCAGGCACATAAAAGTACATTTTTGGTAATATATAATTCTTTTGATTTCCTGATAGTCAAATTTTTATCTAGAATACATTTACCTTAATTAAAAGTCAATAGTTTTTCTTCCACCTAAATTTCTTTTCAGTGTTTATGATACTTTAATGTGTATTACAATCTGCACATTAAATTTCTGTAGCTTGTCTTTTTCATAATTTTTTTATACTTGATTAGCTAGACTGGAAATAAAATGTAAAATGAAATGGAAGTTCCTCTGTATTCAATTAGTCATTTATAATGCTTTCACAACTGAAATTTGTAATTCTACATTTGTTTACTCCAAGGTGCAAGAATTGAATCCCATAGCATTCATAGAAGCATTGCCATAAAACAAGAAACAAAGATTTGTCGTTTTAAACAAATTTAGGAAAAAAACTATTCCATAGTTTCACATTAAACATTTCTTTTATTTACATGTCTAGAGATAAAACAGCTTTTGAAATGAAATATAAACAATGAGATAATGAAGTATCACACATGAAATTTTATGTTTCTCTTATCACTTTAAATCAAATTGTAAAATGGTGCAATATATTATTCTAGTTTCTAGCTCTCTTTTTCATTGGTGATTCAGAAAAACCATCATCTTCATCTTCTGAACTAATTTCACCAAATATAGGGGTATCAAGTACTCTGTCTGCAAGTCTTAAAGCTTCTGTATTTTTCCCTCCATTTTTTAACTTCTTAAATAAACGGACTATAAAAAATTTAAAATTAATTGACAGTACAAATTGAAAAAACAGAGTTAAGACTGGCATAAAAAAATGAAAGGGAATTTCTTACACATTTAGAGGGTACCTGAAAAATAAAAATTTTCAAATCCATGACTTTTCACAACTTTCCCTGATTTAACAGATCAATTTCCATGACTTTAAAAAGATTTCGTTAAAGTATATATAAATAAAACTTCTGATGTACATACAAAATATATACTTTTAGAGAAATGACAGGAGTTTTATCATAAAAAACTATAAACTTACTTTATAAGTGTTAATAAACTCACATATATAAAAATAAATTGTATCTACATACCTAAGTTTAATCACATAGCAATTTTTCAATCAAAATGTTTATATACAATATATCCCTAGAGGTAAACTTATATTTTGTGCAAAAATCTTAACTAATTTTTATTAAAAAATACTTATTATATTAATAAAATTTTAATCTACAATTTAAGAAAAACCAGAATATACATTTACCGACCCATTAAGCTTTCTTGGTGAACAAATTTTACTTGGTCAATAGGGTCAATGGGATAATACATAAATACCAAACTCAGTAACTTCAGCCAAATGACAAGTAAAAATAGAATTAAACAATTTAATGCATTTTTTTAATCGGTAGTTTAGGGTATCCATGACTTTTACTCATTTTACTTGAAAAATCAAGACTTTCCATGACAAAATTAATCCATTGTCTAAATCCATAAATTTCCAGGTGCACGGAAACCATGCATTTAACTGTCATTTGGTAAAGTTTATGGAAAAAAAAAAAATGCTTAATATAAGCATAAACCAGTCTAGAGAGGTTTGCAACAGGGATTAAATTTATATTCATAAAATTTACAATTTTGAAACAAACATTCTGTTTCATTAAACACCTGGCCACGTTAGATACTGTGGAAATTTATGTGCTTGTTTCATAATATGACTATTTTAAAAAGCATGGGAATTCAACAGAATCACATGCAATACTTGTAACAAATGCCATACTTGCAAAATCTCTAGCACACCATTAATGCCATGAAAGTATAATAAGCTATTAGATTATTTCAATGAGATTTTTTTGGGTTATACAGAAATGCTCATATTACAGGGTTCTCACTCTTTTTTCAGAACAAATATTAACCCACTGAACGGACGCGTCGACAGGGGTTCGACAACGAATTCCTGTTTGAAAACGGACCTGTCGAACCCTTCTCGTTCACACTCGTATCGCACACTTTTGAGGAAAATAAAATATTGCAAAGCGATAATAAATGAAAGAAACTGATTTTGAGTAACGGAACTCCTTTACCTTGCAGGGAAAATAATTTAAAAGTAGCCCAACAACTTTTAAACAGGCAACTCTAGTATGGTACGGTAAGTTCCGTCTGGAATTTACGAAAAGGGTGACTGTTTTGAAAGGGAAAAAGATGGGGAGGGTGGCCAGTGGATGGGTTAAGGACTTTCTAAGGACCAAAGTCACATTTTATAAGGATCTACTTGAAATACACAGCATAACGACAAACCCTATTTCCTAAGGAACATATTTTAATAATTATGAACCAGACAAGGCATGTTCTATAAATGCCCTATAATATTTCAGAATTAAGTTTTTCAAAATGCCTAAAAAATTAATATAAGATAAACCTATTTAAGAAAAACATTTTGAAAAATGTACATCTTAAGTTTTTTTGAGTGATCAAATTAAAAATAAATTGTGAATAAAATATATTATGAACAGTACTTTCTGAATATAATTCAAATTAACTGTGAACCAATAATATAATTCAAATCCAAAGCCCCTTATTAGATTGTACCAGCATGCTGCAGCCTAGAATCAAACCTCATTAGAACAGCAGTTCTTAACAGGCTGCTATTTTATTCTGATATACAGACATAAACAAATTTTGAACTTCCATCACAGTTAATTTCACTTCAGTCATGATATCTACAGGGTTCCCACTTTTCCCAGAACAAAAATTAAGGACTTTCTAAGGACCAAAGTAACTATTCATAAGGACCCACTTCAAAATACATGGCATAACAACATAAACTATTTCTTGAGGAACATATTTTAATGATTATGAATCAGACAAGGCATGTTCAACAAATGCCCTACAATATTTCAGAATTAAGTTTTTAAAAGTGCCTTAAAATTAATATTAGATAAATCTATTTAACAAAAACTAATTTTGAAAAATGTACATCTTTTTTGTTTTACATCTTTATATAAAGTTTTTGAGTGATCAAATTAAAAATAAATTGTGAATCAAATACAATATTATAAAGTGTACTTTCTGGGGGTTTACAAATGACTCCTATATACATGTATATACTAGCTGATTATACCTGACGTTGCTTGGGAAAGAAGAAAGTTTTAGACTTTTCTATTACATTCAATGAAAGAAAAATTAAACTCCCATAAGTAACTGAAATATTTTACAATCCCAACCCCCACCCTCCATGCTTCATTCAATTTAAATCTGCTTAACTGTTAGCTATTAGGAAAGGGCAGCTGACTTTATACCTTTTCAGTATGCAAAAGATTATTTGTCAATAAAGTTCTCTAGCTTAAGACAAAAAGTACTAATAAACTAAAAGTATTTTCATAATTTTTTTTAAAGATATTAAGGAAAGGAATTTCGAATTACTACAGTAATGCACTGAAAACATGTATTTGAGGATTTTCTTTATTATTAATACTGCACTTTTGGTTAGAAAGTGTAAAAATGTTATGAACTTTAACAAATATTTTACATATTCTTAATATATATACATATATATTTTGACTAGTACTTATCACCTGTAGAACCAGTTTTGGGCAAGTTTAACTTTGAACTTACAAAATCAGAAAGTTCCTAAAGTACGGAAAAAACCGATAGGAAATCACGTGAAAATGATGGATCATGTCGACGGAGAAATTTATCAGGTTCCAATAATTTAAAAATTAAGGAGTTTTTCAAGACCTTTGACAAAAATAAAGTAGTTTTAAGGGCCCTTAAAAATGGAAGCTTCTTAAGGACTTTTAAGGACCGTGGGAACCTAAAGTGTATCTAACAGAATTTTTACAATATAAGTAAAATTCTTAAAATTTAACACATTAAGTATTTTTTTCTTGTGAAACCTGTTTGATCTTTGTAATACTAGACTCAAGATTCATGCTGGTGTTACATGGGCCCCTGTTTTTTGTTTCGGCAGCTGAAGACGGACACCCCAAGAGAGGGTTGGTAAAGGTTCAACACGAGGGGGTGGGCAATGGAAGCCCCCCCCCAACTGCAGAAAAGGACATTCTTTTTTCTGTGGAGGCGAAAACTTGACCGAGGGGGGGTCTACCCCGGCCCTCATGAAGAGGAGTGAAAAGGAGATGCCCAGTCAGAGCAACGGGGAAGGGACATTCTTCTGAAAGGAGCAGAGACCGAGAGAGGTGTTTCCGCTCGGCACTATTTATTTTTGTCCTCAGTCTTATTTGAGCCCTGTTTGGGTACGATTTGCGGTGTATATATATTTTAACAAGTCTTAATAATAAATGTTTAACCCAGAGTTTTGTCGCTGCTGTGATTAATTGTCGACCACATAGGCTTTAAGCAAACCCAAGATACCTGCTCCAGTAAAAATAGGCGGGCAGGTATAGAACGAGGCGTGCAGACTTCAGAAAGTGCAGCTGGGGACGTACGAGGCATTTACAATCTTTATCAACTGAGTATAAAACAGGTAAAAAGGTTAAAAATAATTTTTTATTTTAAAATTTTTGATAAAGTTTTAAAGAATGTTACTGATTGAAAGTGGTGAAAATCTGATGCAGTGCTACTCTCTGAGCTTCTCTTTCGAAAACTTTCTTTTTATTAATATTCTGAACAGAAATTTAAAAACCCATCTAAGCCCCCAGCCTTCTTGCAAAAACTTTAAATAAAACAATGCTCATAATAAATGTTAAGAAATTTATTTCCTTTTTAAGAACCAAAAGACTCATTTTGTGAGGCAGTGATAAAAATTGTGTCGAAAATAAATCCCAACATGATCTGCACTTTGGTACGATACCAAACAGTTTCCATGAAAAAGGTTTGCACATAAACAAAATTTTTGGATTTGATATTTCAGATTTAAAAACAATGAGAAACAACTAAAATAAGAAAAAAAATTACTTTGATCTTCTAAATGTCTGTTTTGCTTTTTTAAATCATCGATATCTTGTTGGTGAGCAGTATTTTTTCTTCTCATTGACTGGATATAATCAGCAGCTTTTTTTAGAATTTGTGCTCTCGATGCCTAACAAAACAAAAGAATAAATTCAGTTCAATTTGAATAAAATGCATAATAAAAAATTAACATCTATGACAATTTAATTGGTTTTATAACTATTTACTAAGTTAGGTAATACATAGGCATACAGTGGTACCTTAACTTATAAGTTTAACCATTTAGATGCTCTGTTACTTTGTATAATACAATGTGTATAAAAGCATACACTAAAATTGATTATAAACTGAGCTTCTATAAAGACTAGCTCTTTATTAATTTTTTCTTTGCTAATGTTCATATCTTTAGAATGTAAAGAAATTAAAATTTTGCTTTTCCAAGAATTAACAAGGCTGTACAAGTAAAAACATTAAATCTGTCATACTTTCAAAAATTTCAAATGCTCCCTATAGTTTGCGGTACAAGATCAGCAACATTTGAGTAAACCAGAAGACCTTAACAAAGCAATGAATCAAAATTAAAGTTTTGACTAATTTCCACAAATTTATGTAGAACTTTCAGGGTACAGATTCGATATCTACGCTCCAGCTTTTGTCGCCAAATTTACTTTTTCGGGCTTTTGCCAGACGATGACTGTATCTTTTACTTCCCTGACATTGAACCTTTGTAGTGGCAAGCTGGTTCATTCTTTAATCTCCATTGGTGAACATGACCAACTAGCACCTTTTTGGAATTATTTCTCCCCTAGAGAGTTCTTTCGCGGTACTGTACGTGCTGGTCTGGTACCATTTTTTAAAAAATCTTTTTAGGTATTTTGTGCATTATTGGTTAGAAATCATAATTTTTCATAATTTCTTGTGTTTCAAAATGTGTTTTTTTATAATTGTTGTAACATTATGGGGGGGGGTTGAGAGGGGTCCCCCCTCAAAAATAAAAAAAAATTTAATTTATTTGGTAATTAATTTTTTTTTATGTTTCTTAAAATGTGTGAATGTTTTTTAATATTTGTTGTAAAAATATAGGGGTTGAGGGGGGTTTCCCACCCTCAAAATTAAAAAATTATTTAAAAAACAATTTTTTTAATGCTTCATAATTTTTTTAATGTTTCTCAAAATGTATGTTTTTTTATATTTATTCTAATAATATGGGGGTGTTGAGGAGGGCATTTCCCCCCTCAAAAATAAAAAATTTTAATCTTTCAGAAAATGCCATTTCTGCTACCATTTTTATACAGGGTTTCTTAAAAGCCATGTGGTGGGGTCCATGTCTTTTTCTTGCTGATCTTTCAGAAAGCACCATTATCTGCAGCCATTTTTGTTTGGCGACTTTCGAAAATACCAAGATCGCCAAGAAAAAAACATGGCGGCCGGAAGAGCATAGATATCACATCTGTTCCACTTTCAGAACCCTGCATGGAAGAATTTTTTGGTGCGGTGACATAGCACACAATTTTGATCAAAATAATTTTTGATCATCCACTTGATTGGGTCAATAAAAAGAAGTAATTTCCAAATTCAAAATACTGCTCAAAATTCAAACTGTTAAGTTGAAATTTTTTTGATTTTTTTTAAAAAATATCTATGGCCCATGTGATATGAAAGAAAATATCAAAGCTATATTGCAGTTAGGGTACAGATGCATTATAGAAGCCATGGTTTTTTGTCGCCAAATTTGGCAATTTTATGGGACGACGAGTGGTGTGTTTGTCCTGACTTTGGTGGCAGGGTATGGCAGCTGTAATGTGTTCTTGCACCCCATTGTTGTATGTGATTTCTGACGTCAGTACCCAGTACTATTCGAGAAATTTGCATCTTAGCAGTTCTTTTAGTTTACAGTCTTCTGGGTCAGGTGTATTTTTTTTCGTTCTTGTCATTTTCTGGCATTTAGTAAGAAATTTTGTTTTCGTGCTTATCATTTACTGGGATTTGGTTATGACAGGAGAAATTATTTCGGTTCTTACTATTTTAGAAATTGTTAAAAAATATCAGGATATTCTAAATATGCTTTAGTTTGGAGCATTTGTTTTTTTATTTTCTGGGATTTAGCAATTTAATTGTGGCAGGTGTAGTTATTTTGGTTCTTACTATTTTTGAAATAAAAAAAAATATCAGGATATTCTAAGGTGTGAGGTGGGTATTGCATTTCATTCTGAACTCCAAGTGTGTAGGAACAACGGTATTCTGAATCTGAGATTTTTTTTTTTTAAATTACTATTATTATTAGGTAAAACAGAATTATTTCAAAGTTTTAAAGGGAGGTAGGAGTTTCGAATATTTGTGGCACTACCCTTTCCAATTTTCATCTGTTATTAAATTTATTTTGCACTCCTTTTATTGCAAAGGGGAAACCCCCCTCACATGTTAGATTTTTTATAATATTAGTGCTTATTAAAATGGTAAATATTATGTTTATTCTGTTGATATATATCATAAATGTTACTAATCTGTTATTTTTTAAATGTAAAAAATGGTTATGTTAATTTCATTTTAATAATGCTTTCTGTTTTTCTTATAAACTTTAGTTTTGTTAATGTTGTGTTTCAAATATGTCATACAATCGGCACCATGTTTTTTTTTATTATTTTTTTATTTGTTTGGTTTTTTATTCCCGGTGATCTTTCAGAAAACGCATACCACTGCCATGTTTTTCTACTTGACGATTTTTCAAAACATGCATTTTTCAGTCGGTAGCAAATAAAAAACATGGCGGACAAGACCAGGATCTATATTGCATCTGTTCTGAGTTAGCTTGTTGGTTGTCATTTGATATAGTTGAAAGTCTGCAAATGTAGAAATAAGGGTGGCTCAAAAAGGTAAATTTTTTTTTACCTAATCTTTAAGGGGGGGTTAAAATTGTTTTATGTGTTTCAAACCTGAATTTTCCTATGCTCCTTTCGTGATGTTTTGGATGGTCTACCGACTGAAACAGTGGACCCCCTTTTTTTTGCTGGAACCTGCATCTTTGTTGCATCATTACGACCTGAACCTTGCGAAACCTGAAAGATTTCACAAAGCATTGAAATAAAACAAATTCGAATTTCTAAATTTGAGCTTTCTACAACTCGACATGTCCATGTTAAAATTTTCAGAATTCCTGGGTAAGAAAGATTAATTTAGACACCTTGACATGACATGTGCACACAAAAACCATTTTATTATTTAATTAAAATTGATTAAAAGTAAATTAAATTTGACTCAATAACAATGCAAAAAAAAATTGACAAATTCCAATAAAAAAACATTACATTACAGCACTTATAAGTCAAGGTACCACTGTATATATAATACACCAATAATCATAACAAAATTAGTAAAATAAATAAGATCTTTACACAGCCATTTGAAATTTAAATATAACTTAATAATTAATGGCATTTCTTACAGGATTGGCATGATTTAAATCAGTTCAGTTTTTTGAAAAAAAAAAAATCAGTTTTAAATCATTTTTTTTCACTTCTTTTAAAACCCATATTCCTAAGCCAGGAGAATTGGGAAACAGTCAGCACAGTATTACCAGTAAGTAAATAAGTGTAAATAGATAGCATGTGCTTTCAAAGAATGGAGGGGTTGTTAGCAGAAAGTATGTAGTAGAGGTAGTACAACGATTGATTATGACTGGTGGAATTCATTTTATGTCATGGGAGGTAAAGAGAGTATTACAGAAGTTGAAAGAGTTTTGTTCTTATGGTATTCTTCATTCTAGCCTTCATAACCAATTAGGAGTGGATAAAGTAGCAGAACTAGTGTTTTTATTGAAACAAATCCATAAATTGGTGCTTAAAAAATATTGAAACAATTGTTTTTTTAAATAAATAGTTTGCATTAAAAGAATATTTAATTTGTTCTTTAAATTTACATCTTATTTAGTTGGCACTATCTAATTACAAAATAATGGAATGTATTTAGATTAAAATTTATATATTTAATTTTAGGTAATCAGTGTGTAGAATATACTACATAGATAAAATGTTACTTATAACAAAGTATTCTATGTATATTGCAAAACACATAAAAACAATTAAAATTAATATTCAGAAAAAAAAATCAAACAGATCCGTTAAATCAAATAAATCTGATTTTTTTTTCCAACCCAGATTTCTTAATTCTACTAACTTTTATTTAATAGCAACGTAATCTTAAAATTTAAATGTGTAAACCAACATTTCATTTTTAAGAATAAGTACTATGACACTAAAGCTATATTATATAAACCAGGTAAGTTTTGAAAGGTTTTTCTTTTTGAAATGGGATGAGAGAAATCAAACTTTTGATAGATTAAAGCTCTAATTTTTTTTATATATAATGAAAAATAGCATTTATTTTATTAGCCATTTTATACTTATGTGTGTACACATAATTATTAAAAATTACTTTAAAGAGAAACTGAAACTGACACTATAAGATAAGTGAGGACCATTAAATAGAACTTTCATATTAACATTTTCTGTTTTGTCTGTCATCAAAAGCTACCAGTAATTTTTTTTTTTTTTTTGTTCTTAATTTACCACAATCTCAACCACAAACTATGAAGTGGCCTTTTCTGTTGGTTGTTAACAAAAAGTAAAAACTTAACTTGGAGACTCAAAAATCTCCATTGAGTCCAAGGAGTTTGGGGCATGATGCATTTGTCCCTGTAAGGTGGTCAACCTTACGCAGAACCCAAAGTGTTGAGTTCCCTAACATTCTTGGTCAGCAATTTGTCTACTCTCAAAAGGATACTAGACCTCATGTATCCTCCACACTATGGCCAGTTGTTCACCACTTCCTGATGGTGACCTCGAACGATGGTTCACGGGTCGTATCCACACGCTGGGCCACTCAATGAGATGAGCGCATTGATTCATCCATAGTGTCTACTGCGCACTTAAGTTGCGCATCTGGCTGCCTTTGATCTTTGGAGAAAAACCGCCTCCGAAGCCATCGTCTGCCGCCATCGGCCACGGTAAGCCAAAACCCCTCCAGACTGTGGTGATGGCTTGCAGTGGACCATAGTGTGGAGGCGCCTTTAGAAATCACGGTTGATCAGCAGACCTAACCAATCGCAGAACAGTTTACAAAAAATGAACAGGCCAATCATAGGAAAGATTACAATGACAACAGAGTCAAGACTAGTTTTCCCAAAGTTTGGTGCACTTGTGGTCAAACTGTTTTAAGTTTCACATGCTCAATTTTTTCCAAATAAGTTCTCTGAAAATAATTACGTCTTCTGAAAACAATCAAAGGTTCTTTTCAGAGCCAATATCTCAAAACTAACAATAACATGAATGTGTTATTTTTATGAGAATGGCCCATCTATCAAATGATGAATTAATAAGGAGTCAATACAACATTACTTTTAAATATTTTATAGTTGAAATATTAAATGCAGTATTTCTCTTATTTTTTCATTCAAAATTAACTTACTAGGTAAGATTTCCATGCAATATAATTTACATGTATTTGCACAGTAGATATTAAATATATAGAAATGCTCGATTTTCTTAAATTTTAATAAGATACTTCAAGAAGTTCATTTTTGCTTCAGAAAACTTATTTTGTAGAAAACAATATTTCTTAATCTTTGTACTACTTCATTTAAAAATCTATGAAAATTTGTTTCTAATATTTAAAATGTTTTTAATTAAAATAAATTAAAATAAGGGTCGACATAAGCCAAATTCAAATGTTATTCAGACTGACAAAACCCCAAAACATGCTTTTAACAGATAGTAAATATTGACTAAACTGTGTAATATTTCAATACTCAATTTTACAAAAAAGAGCCCTTACACAAGTCACAATCAACAAACATGTTGAAAGGTCAAATATGTCAAAATAAAACTATCAAAACAAATGTGCCCTTATAATCTATTTCATAAACTAGAAAAAGAAAAAAAGGACTACTTTTGTAAAGCATGGTTCCCACTCTTTTGCTTTTGAAAATTTCAAGCACTTTTCAATGACTTTTCCAAAATCTGATTTTTTTTCAAGCACCTCTTTGGAACACTGTTCATAACAGAAAAAAAATTAAAATAACTTCCCAAAACAGTAGAACTTTATATATATATATATATATATATATATATATATATATATATGTTCATTCTCTTCCCATAAAAAAAAATCAGGCTTTGGAAATGGTGTAAAAAAGGGCTATAAACACACAAATACTGGTTTAAAAATATAGTTTCTTTTTAAAGCATTCCAAACTTTTTATTTTTATATATATTTGACATCACTAACTAAACAGAAATAAGCAATCAAAGTAAATAAGTCAAGCTTTGCTTCGCTACTCAGGCATCCAGACAGAAAATGGAAAAAAAAATAAAAAAAAAAGCAAAACAACACTAATGTAGCCTAAACACTATGGCCCATTGTTCACCACTTCCTGGTGATGACCTTGAATGATGGTTCACGGGTCATCCACATACTGGGCCACTAAATGAGCCAAGCGCATTGATTCATTCATAGGGTCTACTGCTCACTTAAGTTGCACATCTGGCTGCCTTTGATCTTTGGAGAAAAACTGCCTCGGAAGCCATCATCTGCTGCCATCGGCCAGAATAAGCCAAAGCCCTTCCAGATGGTGGTAATGGCTTGCAGTGGACCATAGTGGAAGGGGCCTTTAAAAAATCTCTCTCAAAACCCTTATCTTTCATTGAATGAAAAGCAAGAATTTCTAATTCGGGATGACATTGAACTCTGAGCTTGTCTCCCCCTCCCTCCAAGCCGGCGACAGTAGCTAGTGCAGTTTGCAGTGCATGAAAGACGAGTCCTGTGACATGCCCACAATTGTCGATAACGATCCTTCTCAATTTTCCGGTGCAGACATGAATTAACATTTTGCAGGAACTTGGAAAAGAAAAACGAAGCACCAGACCTTAAATTCAATGACCTCAAAGAAAATTCAAAAACTTTTAAGGCCTTAAAAAAAACAAAAAGAAAATTTAAGCACTTTTCAATGACTTTTCATGACCGTGGGAACCCTGTAAAGGTTCACTGTAATCGAATAATAACGTTGCTTATAAGAAGTTTTGAATCGCCAAATACATAGAAATGTGAAGCCAAACTGTAAGCAATTCAAGGGTTACTAGGATGTCTTCAAAACCGAAACCAATCCGATTGGTTAGGTCTGTTGATCAACCGTGATTTCTAAGGACTAGTCTAAAAGGATGAAGGCTATGTCTTGGGAACATGAATTGCTACCCCAAAACCACTGGCTTTAAGAGCAAAAAAGTCTCAAACAATTTTAAAAAAATTTTTTTTAAACAATACAACTTAGTAATAAGAATTAGAGTTGTATTAAATTACTTGAAGGCAGCCTATCAAAATTATATTTTCACCCTAAGCATAACTTTCAAATGCTGACCACTATTTCAAAACCATACCTACTGAACTGGAAAAAAATGCATGTACAAAATAATTAGAACACATTTTACCCCTAAGACTGAAAAATACATAAGTTTTCACTGCCATATATTTCAGTACAATAATTACATAAGACACCATAAAGACAACAGACTGATTAAATTAAATAACTCATTCGAGCACTATTTTTATACTATTAAAAACCTTTATAATTAAAATGCAGACAAAACTTTAAAAATTTAGACTAAATTTTTATTATATTTTCAACATTTTTAGAGATAAAAAAAATATTTTAAATTAAAGTAACATCAAACATTACAAATTATTGATGTGCTATTAGAATGTTGATTTTACATGTTTTCTCCCACTTCTACTTAGTTTCGACTAAAATTCGGCTCAAAATAAATTTTTAGAAAAATTGTAGGTATGTCTGAGGAAATATAAAATGTAGCAAAACAGTGAGAATTGTGAATTTGTAAACAAAATGCATGCAAGTTGGCAGGTTTTCAAAACAGATAGCTGTATAGCCAAGTATTATTACCATAAACTTTACAATTTGATTAATCTTTTTACAAAAAAAAACAGTGTCTACATTTTGTAAAGATTTACTATACATTCCACTCTCGGCTTGGTTGTTTTAAACACTAAAGTGATTTTTTCCCACATCACTAATGTTTGGAATTTACTGTTTCTCAATTGACTACAAATTTCCAAAAATCTTACAAACTATACTGAAGGTAGCACTCTACTTATGGGGGAAAAAAGGCATAATTAGACTCCAATATCTACAGAAATGCAAAGTGTAGAATATCTTAGAAAACAATCATTATCACTATTTTTTAATCAATTTTATTGGCAAATACATACCAGTAAACACTTCTTTGTGGTATTTTTACGGGGTTCCCCACTGTTTTTCTAGAACAAAAATTAAGGACTTTCTAAGGACCTACTTGAAAAACAGCATAACATAAACCCTATTTCCTGAGGAACCTATTTTAATGATTACGAACCAGACAAGGCATGTTCAATAAATGCCCTACAATATTTCAGAATTATGTTTTTAAAAATGCCTAAAAATTAGTAAGATATACATATTTGACAAATACAAATTTTGAAAAAAGTACATCTAAAGCTTTTTGAGTGACCAAACTTGAAATAAACTGAATAAAATACAATATTTTAAACAGTACTTTCTAAGGGTTTAAAAGTGACATATGTATGTATATACTAGCTGATTATACCAGACATTACCTGGGAAAGAAGAAAGTTTTAGACTTTTCTATTACATTCAATACAAGGATAATTAAACTTCCATAAATAACTGAAATATCTACAAAACCCCCCACCCTCCATGTTTCGTTTAATTAAAATCTGCTTGACTGTTAGCTATTTTGAAAGGGCAGCTGACTTTAAACCTTTTCAGTCTGAAAAATTATTTGTCAAATAAGTTTTCTAGCTCATGACCATAAGTACTAATAAACTAAAAGTATTTTCATAATTTTTTAAAGATATTAAGGAACGGAATTTTGAATTACTACAATAATGCACTGAAAACATGTATTTGAAGATTTTCTTTACTATTAATACTGCACTTTTGGTTAGAAAATGTAAAAGTGTTATGAACTTTAACAAATATTTACTTACTAATTACTACAAAGAAATTTTCAACCGTGCAAATGCACATACATAATTTCATTTTGAAAGTTCAACAGATTTCTTTGTATTTGAAATATTTTGGCTCAAGTTCTGTAACTCAGCTACTTTTTCTTTTATACAGGCTTGCAACTGCTGAGGTACTTTCAAAAAGGTGAGAAAAGTGACAAATACAGAATAAGTGACTAAACATTGGGAAAAAAAAGATTTTTCTCTCTCGATTACAGAACTCTAAATCAAATGATTCTTGCAAGACATGATTTTAGTGTCACATACAAAAAATGTTAAAAATTTTGTTTAACATAACTCAACATTGCTTTTTATTCAAGAAAATCTATAAATTAGATTTGAATACATACAATACACTAATTTTATAAACATAATTTTCTGCTAAAGTCAATCAGGGTTAGAAAAAAATGATTAAAAAAAAAAAAAAGATTTAAATCAGATTTTTTATTTAAAATTCGGATTTCTTTGATTTTTTTTAATACTAATTTTAATTGTTTGTTTTTTGCAATATACATAGAATAGTTTATTATAAGAAGTAACAAACTATCTAGTAAATTCTACACACTGATTACTATTACTTTAAAATTAAATATATAAATTTAAATCTAAATACATTCTATTCTTTTGTAATTGGATAGTGCAAACTCAATAAGATGTCAATTTAAAGAACAAATTCCATATTCTCCAATCCATATGCAAACTAAAAAAACAAATCACATTTCAATATTTTTTAAGCACTGAATTATGGATTTAACTGTTTCAATAAAAAAACTATTTTTGAAGTTTTATCCACTCTTAATGGGTTACAAAGGCTAGAACGAACAATACCAAAAGAAGAAAACTGTCTTTACATTCTAGAAGATGAAGCCACGGCTGTTGTTATTTGGTAGACCAACTAGATTTCAGGCTCTGTAATACTCTACTTCCCATTGCATAACATGAATTCCACTAGTCAAAACTAGTCATTGTACCTACCCCTACTCCATACTTTCTGATGAACAACTCCCAAATTCTTGGAAAGCACATGGTACTTATTTACACTTATTGGTATTACTGTGCTGACTGATTCCCAATTCTCCTGTCTTTGGAATATAGGTTTTAAATCAAGTGGAAAAAAGTGATTTAAATCAATGATCTTTTTCAAAAAAAAATCAACGGATTTAAATCATGCTAACCCTGAAGTCAACACTAATTCAGCAAGAGTCCTTGCTGACCACTCCTGTACTATGCCAATGAGGTTAAATCACAAAAAGTGGCTATATGTAAGTACAACATATACAAAATATACATAGCATTTAAACTAGTTCACTGTGCCAAATAATGTTATGTATTAACAATACATTAACCTGTTAGAATCCCAAGAAATTATGTTTTGCATTACTTTATCTGAACATTATCATAATAACTATTAACATAAACTTATTAATGAAAGTATGCAAAACTGTCTCTTTGAAAATATTTATAAAAGTCAGAGAATATTTTTAACCAAGCTGAACTAACAGTTGCCACATTTATAATATATTCATACCTCAGACGGTACATTACAATAATTAGCAAAAATTGACTTAACCAAAATCATCTTCTGCTTTTGATACATTATTACTGAGTTTTAAATTACATAGAAATGGGAAGTAAAGTCTAGACAAAATAAAATATCCCTTTTAAAAGAACGTGGTTAAAATATTAAAATGACGGAATATTAATTTAAAAAATGCGATTTTATAATTGGTTTTGTATTAATAAGCCCTTCTTTCCTCATATGAAAACAAGGTAAAATTAAAACTGTAAAAACGCATTAGACTATATATAAAGGCACCGTCACGTGAACTAGTTCCAACGTTAAAAATACATACCCGAACCTTATCTCCTTGAAAGAATGGTAGAGAGTCCCTAAGCATTGTGAAACTGTCTTTAATATGGTCTCTTCTTTTTCTTTCCAGGGCATTATGGTGTGCTCTTTTATCGGCCTAGTAGACAGAAAAAAAAATTTCCGATAATCAATTATTTAGCATAGTCGAAAGGCAACATAATTTTATTATACTAAATTTAAACTATCCGTGTTGCAAATGTACAACGAAAATAATACCCTAAGATGCTAATAATATAGTAATATTTACGTAAACTTTTACTTAAAATCAAATCAAGAAAAATCAACCGTGCTATAATAAATATGTAAATATAATTACATCGCTTTCGATGTCATTATCTCTATCATCGTCGCTCATGTCTGGAAGGCTTGATAACGGAATTTTGAAAGTAATATAGTTAACAGCAAAGGGGAAAAATTTACAGAAGCAACTTTCGATACGAAACGTGAAGTATTGATGTGTAAATGGCGTACACCACAACAACAGAGAGCCACGCGGTCGTCACCTCACGTTCCCCACGTGCGTCAGAGTTGCCAAACCAGTTCAGCAGTTGCAGCAGCTTCTTCCATCTTACTGGTCAATTTTCTACCCCCCCTCCCCTCTCTATCTTCTTCAGAAGAACGCCTCTATGTACTAAATTCAATTTTTTTTTCTTTCGAGCATCGATTTTCAGAGAGAAAAAGGACACTTTATATTTTAATATCACCAAATTAAAATACGATAAATGACAGCATAAAGATTTTCATTTAGAAAGAAAGAAAAGGATAGTAAAAGGAGCAAGGAGTTACTTAAGTAGTGTGGAAAATTAGTTTAAATAGAATCAAATATACATTTAATCACACATTAATCAGCATTACACTTTAGCAGTTTGGAAACATATCCTTCATGTGCCATTTATTAACAATTAAATAATTTCAATTCAATGATTTAAAAAATCGATTCAAAATGTGCACTAATGACCAAGGATAATTCTGTGTTGGAACTGGGAATGTTGTGCCACTGGTTGAGTTAATATTTCACAACACTGAATCTCATTTAAAATTTACATTTTCAATGTATACATTGAACCTAACTATAGTTAGGTTTGGTTTGGTTTTGGAGCGCTACGGTCTACTTTTTGCAACGCGAGGGCTAATGAGACCATTCAATGTAGTTAGAATAAATAACTAGAGCAGTGGTAGATCAGTCTGCAAAGGTAACAGTCTCGTGGAGGGTTGCAATTTGAGGCTCAAGCTGGTCTAAGATTCGCCGTATTCGATAATGGTGACTTAGGCACGTAATATATATTAGCAGTCACAATGTCCTCCAAGTTCTCAAATGATACCTCAAAGGTGGCGGGCCATGTTTGGGGGTCTTTTGCTAGGCCTCTTCTTCTAAAATTAAGAGGACCTACTTAAGCTAAGACGTTCTTTCACCCTAGTGGTGTTTGTTAAACGAAAGACGTACCTCTTCGCCTTAATTCGTCTGTCCTCTGGATCACGTATTTGGCACGTCTTATGGCTTTGGAAAACAACATTACACGGAATGTTTAACTTACCTAACATATGAATTAAAACAACATAAAAATACAATTCAAATAGGTTTTGTTTTTGTTATGAGCGATAAGTTTTTGTTTTTTTAATTGGCTATACATAAGGTTAAACCCATACAATTCAGAAAAAAACAAAGTTTAGAAAAGGTGTTTAAAATTTATTCCGACTGTAGCTACAGGAGAGAATGATTTAGATCTGAGGGTCATTTTTATTAATGAATCATTACATACTCCCGTAATTGAGTTATATTTCACATTTCCTTCACTTTTTTAATTGCATTATTATCATGTAATTAAAAAAATAGGCAAAAAGATCACATTTATTTTTAAAGTAAAATTACGTAGTTATTTAGTGTTTTGTGCACTGCGAAGTTCGGATGTTTCACAGGTTTGTGTTCGTGGAGCTCAACGAAGTTTACTAATATTCACCAGCGGTTGCTCGATGATAACGTTCAAATAGCTTGAATAACCGACAGTGATCGCCATTCCTGGAATTTCTATCAGCGATGCAAAAACTGGGGTGCTTTCAACTGAATGTGCAGGTATGAATTGATAAAGAGAATATAAAGTGTCTTAAAATCTATTATTTTTAAAAAGTGTCAGTGTGAGATGCGTCACTTAACGAATACTGAAATCAATTGATTAACAGAATGGAGACACACAGAGAAGCTTTTATGTAATAACACATCCGATAGCAATTAAACGTTGGATGTCCGTTGAACACAAGATGATAGTTGGTCTTTTGGTAGGGTGTACGTTGAAACAGAAAAATGAAAGGATAGCATTTAGTTAGAAAAATGTCTTATTGGCCAACTGAAGCATTCAAACGCAGGCCTTCCTTTAACCCAACATAGAAATATTCCTGTTGACGCCTCTTGCATAAATGTAGGTATACCATTGGCTAAAAAAACAAACAAAAATATTACCCTCGAGTTGTGTGCATGTGCAGAACGAGCGGCTAACACAAAAATTATTTTTAGTGATAACACCGTTTACCGCTTGATTCCCAACTTAGAGAAAATTGTGAAGCAGTTGTACAGTTTACCGTGAACAAGAAGTTGTAATGATTCGCATTTAATACGGCTCCTTCAAACAATATGTTGCCATTCAGTTGGCCAATCCTAACATTCATTTGGCATTATGTTAAGGCTTCTCCATACCTTGGTCCATTGCAAGCCATTACCACTGTGTGAAAGGAGTATGGCTTATCGTGGTTGATGGTGGCAGACGATAAAATGGTCTTGGCAGAAGATGGCTTCAGAAGCTGTTTTTCACCAAACATCAAAGGACGATAGATGATCTACTAAAGTGGGCAGAGACTCTATGGACACTCAATTAGTGACCCAATGTGTGCATGCAACCTATGAATCATCAGAGTTGCCATCAGGGCCAGTACTGCAAGGGTGAACAATTGGTCATAGTGGGGAAGAGGTATTAGAAAAACCAATAGCATACTGTTGGCCAACGTACCATATAGGGATTGACTCATCGAATAACGTACTACGTTGGCCCATCCACACTATGGTTCACTGCAAGCCATTACCACTGGGAGGGAGTATGATCGTCGGTAGCAGATGAAAAAATGGCATTGGCAGAGGATGGCTTCGGAAGCGTTTTTCTCGAAACATTAAAGGCAGTCAGCATGCACTACCAAAGTGCGCGGTAGATACAGGACGTATCAATGCTCTAGGCACATTTAATGCCCCATTGTCGTGAACCTTGTACCAGGTTCGCTATCAAGGCGAAGACTGCAGTGGTCAATAATGGGCCATAGAGGAGGAGACATTAGAAACAACCCATAGAATAGAACTGGTCATCAGTTAGCCGATGTGCCTAATATAAGGTTGCTAGCTGGACAGGGGAGGGAAAAAATATGTTAAAATTTCCTTTTACTCGGCAAAAAGTTTGCTATTTTTAAATTATTTGGAGTTTGTGGGCAGGAAAACCCAAAAATTTCCAGTGCGTACGACCAACGACTTCGAACTGAGTACCTTACGTAGGTCTCAGTTCCAGTTGTAGCGAATTAAAACAAACTTAAGCAATTATAATTTCTCTTTATCCTGCAGGATTTGAAACCCCTTTCAATACGAGTGGATCAAGACAGCGAATTTCGGTGCTTATTCCAGGGGGAAAATTTTATTCAATATAATGATTTAGAAACTTACATTTTTCTATCAAAGAATATTCATGTTTAAATTTTACTATTTCTCTCACAAGTATGCAGCAATATTGAATAATTATTTCACTTATTAAAGAGTAAAAAAGAATTCATGATTATTCTTTGATAAAAAAATATAAGTTTCTAAATTACTTATTGGATGATGTTTCAATAAGTAACTTTTTCATCCTTAAATCAGGCTATTTATTGTTCATTAAAATAAACTATGAACAAACATTATTGTCTGAATAATGAAAAGTGATTGGCTATTTTACCTGTTATCTCCTATATAATAATAGCCTAAGTTATCTGTCCGTCTGTCCCAACACCTCCTAAAAGAGGAGGTGTTGTCTGTCCTCGAATTTATGAAGTGGTTGGACCTGGAATGGATACATGCATCCATTCTTGATGAGTTAGGGTTAGCAAAACTTAAAGCGAGTTCGAAAACGTTCGAAATCCACCCATTTCCCGCTCTTCGAGTGTTTAATGCCATTATTTCGAGCCCTATTTTCCCCGGTTAAGAACAGGCGATTAAATTCATCAATTTATCCCATTATAAGTAGATGAAAATAACATTTTTTGTAGCATTAAGAATTCATTCCTTTAACCATTTCATTTAATCATTTATTTAAAATTATTTAAATATCGTTTGCATTATTTTCATACGTTTTATCTCTGAACTTAGATAGGACGTCAATCCTTTTCTTTTATATTTGGCTTAAATAATAGATTAGGTACATATGTGATAGTATTAAATTTAATCATAGATTATTTTTTGTTGCAACGAAAATTTTATGACCGGTATTAACAACAAATTATTTTCTTAAAAGTCTAGGAGTCTATTTAAAGAATTAATAAATATATAGCGTTTAAGTTATATATCTTTGAAAATTAAGAAGTTTGTTCGTTTGTTTTTTATACATAACCACACGGTTTGCAATTAGCTAAAATTTTGGGCATCATTCCTATATACTGCCAAATAATCGCTGTCAATATTAAAACCTCTGCTGTTCATCTCATATCGTAATAGGACAAGATAAATTAAAGTTGGCAACTAACATGCGGTCAGTAAAGAAACAAATTATTGAGCATGTACCAGATAATTCTCAGCCAAAAAACAAGCCATTTTTTTACCGGTCTCATAGAGTTCTTTACAATTCTGGAAAATTATAAATTTTATTGACCCCGTCGTATGGCGGGCTACATGCTAGTTGTTAATGATTTTAAAAAGTAAAAGATCATACAAATAAAAACAAATAAATCTTATTTATTAGAGCTGCAATAGATGGCGCCAATGAACCAAGTAATTTTGCCCTCCAACTGTAGCACCGAAATTGGCTGTCCCGATCCACTCGTCTTTGAATAACGTGCACGATTAATGTGATTTTGATATTACTTATATTTGAACTTTTTAGTATAAAAACCCTAAATTCATTATTTTAATTTATGCCTTAAGTTCCGACATAATACCAAACAGTTAAAAATTTGCTACTATAAATTTGTAAAATAAGTTATTCCTAATTAGCTGTAATCCACTATGGTGAGACCAGACTTAATATTTAATACTTGAAATTCATAACTTTGAACCCCCCACCCCACACACACACTTATATGTAAATGCAAATAATTTATATGTTAACATTATACGCAAAATCATACTTAGTTTTATTTCTTCTTAAAATGTCATATACATTTACTACTAATAGAGTAATTTATTATGTTAACATTTCTTTCTGATTAAATTATATTTAAAATTATTTGCAGCTTGTGTCTATTAATTTGTTCTTTTGCCTTAGGTTGAAAATAATAATAATAAAAAAGATTTAAATGCTGAACAGCTAGTAGAGGAAGTTTTAAAGAAAAGTTAAAAAAGGGGAGTGCTTGAAGAAAGTAACTGGAAAATTTCAATACCACTGTGTAATCATTCAAAATTCCTATTCAAATGATTCAGTGCTGCCATCTATCGAGTAATATAATAATGACTTATCCCGTGGTTATTAAAATATGGATGACGTTTGTATCATTTTATATGAAAATCTTTGCTATAAAAACTAATATTAAAACTTAATATGAATTTGATGGCGTTTCGTAGTTAAATTTATATTTCAGTTACAAATAGAAAACGTTCTTTATTAGGAAATTTGTGCATTCTAATAATTTACATATATGATTTACTTCTTACATATTTGTATTTGATGGTATTTTTTTCTAAAAAATTTAACGAGTTGGTATATTATATATGCAAATGTATAAATGAATGTGTTCTGCATTATTTTACATCATCATTTCATAAAGTAGTGGTATAGCATCGAATGTTCATAAAAATACTAAAAGTATTATGTAATGTCAAATGAGTTCTAAAATTATTAACTTTTAATGAAAATGATTATAATTTTAAAATTAAAACATCTTAGAATAATCGTTTTGTATTTTTAAAAAAATTTTCCTACCTAAAAGAAATGAAAAAGTGATGACACTTTAACAATTTTAAATATGAAGGACACAGGGAAAAAATGCGTATTATATAATTTAAAAAAATAATTAAAAGAGATTCAAGTTGAGTACATCAAAAAGAGGTTTTAAATGTTATTTTGGAATATACAATTCATTTTATTAATCTCTACAGTATCTCAAAACATTTAAATGAAGTGTGTGATAACCTAATTTTAGTTTGTTACTGAATCGAAAAGTATATTTTAATAAAGGTTTTAAAAGATTTTTTATAGAAGTTTATTGTGCATTTTTTTAAAAACTGAAATTAAAATTCACTTGTAAAAAGTGTAATCTCAATTAGAACGAAAATTGATTTCGCAAAAATATAGTTTTCATCAAGGATTTCGGAAATATAATTTTCATTTTCTGGATTTCGGAAATATATATTTTCATTTTCTATATCTGAACAAAAAATTATTCTTTTTATGATTATTCAAAAGTAAGTAGTTTATTGGAAAATTCATTCCTTATTGCACAATATATTTCGTGATGAATAATACTTACTCAGAAGTGTTTACCGTTATATTAATTCCGTTACAAAAAGAACCAGCATTACGTAGTCGGTAGGATTCGAACCTACGCGGGAAGATCCCAATGGATTTCTAGTCCATCGCCTTAACCACTCGGCCACGACTACACAACAGTTTTATTCTTATGCACTAACAGCTAAAAGTTGTAACAAAAAGTAAACGCCTAACTTTAAAAATTGTTTATTTTTTATTAAACACTCTTTTAAAAATTAAAAAAAAAGAACATTAACTTTTTAAGAGTATTGTTAGTGTGTTGATGACCTTATTTCCCATCTAAGTTCTGGCTATGAATTTAAGATTTTACATTTTGTTTTTTGTCTACAAAAATAAAAATAACATTAAATTTTTTAATAGTATCGTCAGTGCATCAATAATCTTATGTATCCCCTGCATTCTGTTCATGAATTTAATGCTTTACACTTTATTTTCATCTATGAATTAATGCAATGATTTATATATTGATAAAATTGATTGTGTGCTGAAGTAGCATTAAAATTATTATTAACACTCCAAATATTTAATTGTACATGAGAAATGTCTTTCTATTTTATTTAAATACTAGCAAGTGTATCCGTGCTTTGCTACGGTGAACTTAATATATTACTTTTAAACAAAGATTTTTTTTCGTAGACAACTCTCTAAATTCTTGCAGTGCAGTTCGAGTCATTGGCATATTTATATATTTCTATTATAAACGTATTATAACAATACTCAGTTTTTATAATTCCGTTTCCATTAAACCTGAGTTGTACATCAATAAGATGTGAAAACGTGTGCAAAATAAAATTTGACAATAGTTTCGAAGCACTTCTGCTTTCTAAACATTCCGGACTACCCGGAAGCTGATCAACCACTGCCCAATTCTTTGAAATGATCAAGGATCAAACGTCGTTTTCGCGCATGCAAAATTTTTACATAATTTGAAAGTTGATTACTTTATATATAAATTTCCAGCTCCAATCGAATTGATATTATGCAGACGATGTTTAAATAATATAAAATAAGAAATGAATAAATGAGATATTAAAAGGAGTGACGTCATACTGATAAAAAAATATCATTTTCACCAATTTATTATGTGATAAATTGAAAATTTTAATGTCTTGCTTTTAACCGAGGATAACTGAGCTTAATACAATTACTTGGAATTAACGGAATGACGTCACATTGCTAGAAATATTGCTTCTTTCACTTAGTTATGATGCGATAAATTAAAAAGTTAATCGTTTGCGTTTAACTGGGGAAAATAATGCTTGGAATAATGACATGAAAAAGGGAGAAGGAATGGATTTTGAACGTTAAAAGTTTACAAAAACCTTCCCAGGGATATACCTAATAATTTCCCAAATTTTCACGGCGATTGGATGTATGGTTTTTGATTCTATCGAGTACAGACAGACACAAATTCATTTATATATATATATATATATATATATATATATATATATGTATATATATATATATATATATATATATATATATATATATATATATATATATATATATATATATAGACTAGCAAGTGCGCCCGTGCTTCGCTAAGGTGAACTTAATATATTACATTAAAACAAAGATTTTTTTTCGTAGACAACTCTCTAAATTCGTGCAGTGCAGTTCGAGTCATTGGCATATTTATATATTTCTATTATAAGCGTATTATAACAGTACTCAGTTTTTATACTTCAGTTTCCATTAAACCTGAGTTGTACATCAATAAGATGTGAAAGCGTGAGCCAAATAAGAGTGCGAAAATTTGAAAATAGTTTCGAAGAACTGCTTTCTAAATGTTCCGGACTACCCGGAAGCTGATCAACCATTGTCCAATTCTCCGAAATGATCAAGGATCAAGCGTCGTTTTTGTGTCATGCAAAATTTTTATATAATTTTTTTCCGAATCATGGTTGAATGGGTATGGATGTTTATAGCCGTTCGGAATCGGTTTCAAACAGAGGATACTAGTCTCATTAGTCAATAATATCGCAGCAAAGCAGTAAATCGTAGCACTCCAAAACAAAGCAAAAAAAAAAAAAATTTCCCACGAAAATCTTTATTCACAATCAATTTCGGTTATGACTAAAAGCCAAAATGATCAGTCCATTTTTATTCCACACGATTTTAATAAATCAATCTTTTGCCGGGCGCTGAAGCCCTGACCTAGATAATTGCTGATTCTGAACAACATCCATGCCAGCAGCGTGATTCAAACGCACGATCAGCGATATTGAAGCGTAAATCCCTATCCATTCAGCCCTAGTTTAACTGTAGGAAAAAAATTGCACTCGATAATTATTGTATAGGAAACTCCACCGATTTTTTCAAAAATAAATAAATAAACCATGGAAGAAAAGTTCATGCTCATCTGCCTATCATGTTTTTTAAACCGAGTAAATTCTAAACGGTATAAAAAAACACACACACAAAAGGCTTCGGCGTATTTAATCTTCTTATTATATTATCGAACGAAAACATAGATAAGCTTTGACACAGATACCGAGAAAATGTGCAATCAGTATGCATAACAAATCGCTTTAAAAATGAATAAGTACTTATGTTATCAGTGAATAAATATCAGAAGATATCAAGTATGGTCGAAAAACATGAGCGAAAGTAAGTTCTCAATAGGACAATCATTTTTCAGAAAATCAAGAAAAGATTTTAATTTATTCTTACTTTTACCCGCTTTCTTTCCCTAATTCTCAAAATGTCGTCAGGAAGCAAGATACGACGAGCGTTAATAAAACACTGGCATATTTGTGTTCTATACCCCGAGAGACTCCAGTGAACGAAGTTTCCCTTTCAAACTATCATACAACGATATGTTAAGTTCTTTTACTCCGTTTTTGTTGTTTGGAAGCAGTTGTAACATGAATTAAGGTATCCGTCTACGTTCGGAGAACTTTTTTCTTTGAACGTAGAAACTAGTCCATGTTTTTACGTTTTTAGATTTATTTTTGATATTATCATAGAGAATTGGACTTAAAAAATTTATTCCTGGAGAAGTTTTTATAAAATTTCTAATAAATGGAGAAAATTTAGTATTTCAAAATGTCTAATTTTTTTTAATAAATTAAATTATTTCAATATTTTTTTATGCAACCCATTTCTTATATATTGGACGAGTGAATCCCCTAAAATCTTTGCTTAATTTACATTTAATAAAAAATTTTGGTTATTCAAAATCATACACATTGAATTTTTAACGAATTTTCATTACCTTCATATCTAACTATGAGTGTAACATCGTAAAAAATGATCCAACTTTTAGGTCATTTACTCGTCAATACTATCAAAAGAATTCATAATAATTTTCAACAAAATATTTTAAGAACTTTTTCAGAAATCCCATTTCAAGTTTCGATATTTTATTAAAAATACCGTTTCGAGAAAAACGCATTTGAAGTTTATGAAAAGTAACTTTAACTTACTAAAAAATTAAAATACATGCTTAAAATTCCCCACATTTTCTTGATTCGAAACTTTCTGATTGCCAGGTTGCTAATTATTAAAAATACTAGAAAAATGTTTAAACTCATCTTCATGAAAATTAAAAAAATTTTGCCCCAAAAATGCTCTTTAAAAGGCTTTAAATTCACAACTTCCGGTTCCGAAGTCGCTACTTCCGTTTTGTTTTGACAGCTGCCACTGTTTAAACAGCTGTCACTTTTCTTTAAAATGCCATAGAGACAAAACAAAAACAGATTTCGAAGCCTAAAAGTTGAAATTTTACGATAGAGTAATAAAAAAAAATTATGATTTTTGGCAAAAAATGACATTTTTAACGTAGACGGATACCTTAAGTCAACCTTCCCTCTTATAGCTGAAGAAAGTTTTTTAAAGATTCTCAGATTATACATTTAAATAAGTTTTTATTTATACTTAAATTAATTATGAAATTAATTATGACAGCTGTCCTGATGTTTCAACAGCTGTCACTTTCCTTTTAAAATGTCGTATATATATATATATATATATGTCATTCCGGAAACCAATTGCTTCATTTTTAGTTTACTCTGGAAGATAAGTACGTCACAATGCGCGGGAAAAAAACGAATTAACGGGGCAGCGATTCAAAATGTAAGGTGCCAGAAAGCGTGCGCCGCCATTTTTATGAAAAATGTGTTTTAGAATTCGTTAATAAGGAATCTAGATTTTCAATGGAAAATAGAAAACATTTAAGTTAGGATTTTATTTTAATAGAATTTTATTATATATATATATATATATATATATATTATATATATATATATATATATATATATATATATGTATATTATAAATTGAGAAGTTCTACACATTTAAAAAAAAGGCAAAAAAAATTCCGTTTAATTTAAAAATTTTGATTAAAAATATAAAAGACACTCCGGTGATTTCTGTGCTTGACAATTGTTTATTTTAACTTGATTTTACTCAGAATGCAAATTTTTAAGCAAGAGATATCTCAAGACTTATTCATATTTTTACACCATATTTTCAGTATAAGGAGGTTTTATTGTTACTGAACTAAAATTATTGCTATGAGAGTATTATTATTATTTTTTTTGTTTTAGAAGGGTAAGTACGCATTAAAACGACCCCCCAAAAGGGGTAAAATTATTAAAATGTTTCAAAAATATAAAACGAGCTTTAACTTTTTTTAAAAAATAAGATTTAATTTTAGAAGCATGTTCTTCGTAAAAAGCTAATTTATCTCGTAAACAGGCGGGCAAGTGAGAACAATTTTAACGAATCTAAAAATCAAGTGATCAATATATCTCTATATATAATATTTTTTATTATTTTTATAAGTATTTAATGTTAGTTTATTAAAGAGGTATATAACACATTTTTACAAAAAATAAATAAATAAATAAATAAAAATTTAGACATTGCAGTGTAAGGTAAAAATAGTTGTGGAAAATCGAAAATTAGTGACAAAACCATGAGATCCATGACTTTAACAGTCCTGAAACCTCTTAAATGCAATAAAAAGCATAAACAATAAGTATTAAAATAGTGAAAATCTGGGAACAGATAAAATTTATACAAAGATTGCGCCAAATTTTTAAATTCTCAAACATAAGAACAATTTTAAAATTTTTCTAAATTATACTGAAATTTAACAGAAAATATGGGTACTTACTTTATACAAGCCATGTAAATGAAATAAAACACCCATTAGAACTAAAATATTTAAATCACTAGACAAAAATGCAGTTGCAAACACTACACGTGCACCAAACTTTTCATTTGCAACTAATATAACGCTTTATCGAACTTCCAGGTACAGATGCATTATAGACAGTTTTTTTTGCCAAATTTGGCGATTTTTTGGAGTTTTTTTATGGGACGAGGAGTGGGTTGGTGTAACATTAAGGGGTATAATATTAATTTGGTGCATAATATTAAGGGGGTGTTTTAAGGGGGTTAAATCTCTCATGTTAGATTTTTTATATTAGTGCTTATTAAAATTATATATATTGTATTTATGCTGTGTTGATATATAGAAAAAATATTACTAATCTCTTATTTATTTTTTAAATAACGTAAAAAATGATAATTATTATGTTCACTTTATTTTAATAATGTTATAAATTGTGAATTAATTTTTTTGAAAAAGTTTAGTTTTGTTAATTATTGTGTTTCAAATATGGCACGTAACCGCAGCCATATTTTTTTTTACTTGGCAATTTGGGTTGACTGAAGAATTGGTTTCCTCCGCCAACTTGGCGATAATGGTTTGAGAATATGGTCGGCTAACATTTTGTCCTGATCTCACCGTGTACAAACAATCTGTATCTATATTATAATTTATATGTTATTTGCATCCAACTCTCCTCGTCTCACTCTTTTCTTATATATTAAAAGTGCGAAATGCTTAATTATTATAACAAACTATTCATGGTTCACTATGGCTGATTTTTTAATAATTTGTAGCTGTTGCGTTTGTAAACTGTCAAAGAATTAATTGCCTATAAATATGAATGTCCGGTTTTCAAGTCGTTTCTTTAATTAAGTAACAGTACATAATTCTATTACGATGGCGCACTGTGCATTCATTAAAGTCGGCAGAAAAAAAAAACAAGAAATACAATGTTTGGATGGCTTACCTTTGTGTTTTAGTAAATATCGCCAATATTTTCGCCCAATTTGACAAGGGGAGCTCAGTTTTTCAACAGTCCCTTCATCTGTTCTAACTTCCAAACGAAAACCCTTTCTATGCAAAAAATCATCTCCGTAGAAAAAGATTCGTCTGCTTTTCGTTATAAAAGCCAAACAACCAATTAACTAGAATGTCAAGGTTACCGGAGGATAAAACAACAGGTAAAACTTTCAGGTTGCCATATGTGAGAAAATTCGCATAGTTGGCGATGATAAACATCGACAAAAAACCGAACTCCTGGCGCGTCTGAAACTGCATTGAAGTTGTTCTCACGATAAGAGGAACTTGAACTTTCGATTTCGCCAAATTTTCATGTCTTATGATTTGCAACTTACAAATCTGTGAACTTATGCTTCACAAGCCTCAATTTCTTTGCTCTGTATATCTTCAGAAGCACCATCCGCTAGCAATTGATGAAGAATATCATTGTCAATTTCACGAACTGTTTGCAATTTATCTTTTAATTGATCAAATATTGACTCCAATACTTCCACATTTAGTTTTCTGTTAATCCATTCTTTGCTCAAAGATGTAAAAGCAGTCTTAAATTGCTAGAATTGAATCAATCAAATAGCGTAGTTTATAAAACCAATGTATTTATATTCACAATATGTATCCATAATAAATTAGTAAACTACAATTCCATCTTTTTTTTTGACGTTGCCAGATCTCAAAGTTTGAAAACTTATTTTATTATTAAGATACACGAAATTTTTATTGACGTCATTAATTAAAATATCGTTTCGCAATATGTAAGGCGATTTCACGCAGTAGGGAAAATTCTCAAATTATGACAATTCTGGCTTTAGTTTCAAATGGAAGGGCAGTTTATTCTTTGTTTTTTGGCTGTTTTAAATATGTAAATGAATGGGAAGGGCATTATAGTAGTTCGTGACGTTGCGACAAATTGCCCAATAATCACCTTTTCCTTGATACAGAGGATTTTCACTCAACGCCATAAACTATTTTAATGCCTTTCTCATTTATTTTCGTGTTTATGATAGCCAATAGGCAGCCAATTCATTGGCCTTTCCGTTTGAAATGAAAGCTAGAATCCTTATGTGTTGAGATGCGCTCTGCTGTGTGAAATTATCCTATAGTAATTTCACGTAACATCATGAACCACTTTTTCATGTTTACGATAGCATGCAACCCTTCCGTTTGAAACGAAGGCTAGATTTGCTATGAGTTGAGATGTACCGCTCTGCGTGAAATTGTTACAAATAACTATAAATTGCTATAAATTAATTCAAAACACTTGCAAAAATATTTAAAAAATAAATGTTCTTGAATTTTGAAATCTGGAAACGTCAAAAACGATAGAACTGAATTATTTATGTTTAAGTTATGTTTGAATTGGATTCTTAAATTTACGAAATATTATGGATACATATTGTGAATAAATGCATTGATTTTATAAGCTTGTAATAATCCAGTTCTAACAGAAGTGGTGTTCATCTGGTCGTAAAGTCTGCATAGTCTGCATTTTTGTCTTTTTGTTCTTAAATTCTTCTGGACCCTGTTTTGGGGTCATAAAATTTCACAAATGCGGCCCTTATATACTCAGTGTTATGCATCGTGAAGTAAAGGTAGAAGACAAAATTCAAAGATAATCTACTAAAAAACTGCTTCACTAGACGATTACACGGCACAGAGAACAGATATATAATGCGTATACATTTTCATACCTGCTTTCACACCAAAACATTCTGCAGACTGTAGCAAGGGCCTGATTATCGCACTGGCACTTAGGGCACGTGCCCTGGCCACGAAAATTGAGTCGAGTGCTTGAAACACATATTAGGTGGGGAAAAATTGCAAACTTACTCTACCATCGTTAAGTTTTAATAAATTATTGTACGAGGTAATTGTGTTTGTCATGAACTTATTGTTTTCTATTTACTTTAATTTTACTGTTATTTACCTGATAATTCATTCCCTCAACAAACCTGGTGCTCTTTTTATCCTATGGGTTATTGCATATTTATAAGACAGATTATTAGCAAAGTACCACTATAAACCATTAAATCGTCTCATTCATTTAAATTATTTTTAATTCTATTATTAATATTTATTTTCTGCACTACAGAGCTTGTGAGTGTGACAAGGTAAAAATAACTAATATTTCTAATTATATATTTCAGGGAATAGACTGCAATCATGGTGATCATAAATATATTTGTGAAGTTATAGGAACTTGTTTACAATAACATTGAAAATTTCTCAATATTTTCATGCAAGTCAAGAATTAAAAGGCTCTTAATCCCAATGTAATTAATATGGAACCACAGTTGTAGTCTATTCCCTGAATATATAATTATATAACACACACTTAAAATATCTAAGTATTCGGGCTAAATATTTTTGAGTTATCATGTTTTGCGGTAAGCAAAATCACGAAAAAATCAATTTTGAGAAAAATGAAAAAACAACTTAAAATATTAGAAAAACTGTATTTAAACACTTATAATGCCTTAAAATACACCTATTATTTAAATCCCGTCTTTTTTTTTTTTTTGGTAAGATACTGGTTATTTTCTTTCTGAATGCTTGTAATATATTCTTGGGCTTTATTTTGCAAAGAATAGACTGCTGGTTTTAAGTAGGTAATATAAGTTAGACCCTATAAAAATCACTATAATTCCAAAATGAATAATTATATCATTATTTTATGACTTACCTAATATTTCAAAGTATATTATTTATGTAATGGTCTTTTATTATTGTGATCATAAACATATCTGCGAATATATGGGAATTTGAGTACAACACCTTACGAAAGTTCCCGGAGATTTCATGCGTTCTATGAATTCAAGGGCTGTAAATTACAATTAGTCTGTATTAATCTTGATAGTAGTATGTTTCATTTCTACATATTTATGTAATATACATTTAAAATTTCAAATCCTATGAATTTTAATTTATTGAGATATGTTATATTATGATGAGTGATCAAAATGGACAAAAAACTGATATTTTGAGAAAAGTAAGAATGTTTTATGCAAGAATTTCAAAATATGTATCTTAATATCCCCCCCGCCAAAAAAAAACCTGATTTATGAACCTTAACCCCTCTAGTTTGAAATTAAATATGGTTTTTTTTAGGTGCTTTTTAGTACTTTAGTACTACAGTAAATTTCGGGGTGAAGTGGAGGGTAGCATCATACATTTTATTATGATCTAAATCCACTTCAAAGTTATGTGCACAGGATCAGAAATGAACTCTATAGTTAAAACTGATAAAGCAGGGTTTAAAACCATGAATAAAATTGGATGGAGTCATCATAGTCTGAGGAGCTAGCTAGCTAACTGTAACTGGAATATATTCAACACTATTGTTAGATTGACCGGCTTTGATAATTTTTTTGTCGTAAAACTTTATTTGAGGTGTTCTGCCTACAGAATTAGGTATTTTAAAATATTAAAATAAAACTTTTCATTCGAAATACGTATAAAAAAAAGAGCAATGTAACTGCAAAATCTCGGAAACACAAGAAAATTTGACAATGTTTTCGTAAATTCATTGCCAGATTCAGATGCTAAATTCAAGAAAATGCTGTTACCAGATTCTTTAAAAAACAATAATACCTTTAAGCATGAATTATTTGGTCCAAGTTTAATAACATTTTAATTATATCAAAATATTTTGTTGAAATTGACAAGAGAATAAAACTTTTCAGGCGACTTCCGGTTTAAAAAAGAGCACTTCCGGTATTAAAATTGACTTAGGACTTTCATTAAAAATGCTATAACTCTGGTTCTAAATGAGATAGAGGCAAAGTTTAAACGGTTATGTATAGGTAACATATTAGACTTTAATAATATACTAAAATTTAAAAATTGATATTTTGGACGAAATTCACGTTTTAAAGGTGTACAGATGCCTTAAATGTGTTTGCTAATTCAATATTATAACTTTATATGACTTTAATGATGATAATAACTTGCCGCTATAAATTTGCAATGGGGGTGGAGAGCACAAAAATTGGATTGTGCCCTGGGCACAAAATTATCTTAGTCAGGCCCTGGCTGTAGCCAATTAGTAGAAAGAAATTATAAAATTAGAGACTGCATCCCCTATATAATAATAGCCTATGTTGTATGTCTGTCTGTCCGCGATTTTATGAAGCGGTTGTACCTGGAATGGATACATGCGTCCACATTGGATTTTTTATGAGTTAGGGTTAGCAAAATTCACCTTGATACAGAGAAATGAAAAAGTATTATACATTGCTGATATTGAAAATTCAGACTACCTCAGAATTGTTTATTGGCGTAAATAGAAAGAGTTGTTTTCACCAGTTCATGTTTCAAGCAAAATCAAATAAATTTCTATACTAAATTCATTCTTGATGGCGAGGGCGGAGCGTAATATTTAAATTGCTGGACTGTTTTTTGGAGACCCTCATATACTCTAATTAGTTTCTTTACTATGCGTAGGCGTGGCACGCTCGGTAGAGTGTTTGCCCATTTGATCGTCGTACTTCTCGGGTTGACGGTTATGTAACTGATGCAGCCAAAGTTTTCTAAATATCTAATTAACTTAATATTTTCTGTTTTTTTTTTAATTCGTATTCCTAAAGTTGTTTTATTATTTAAAAAATAAATTTTTACTATTTTTTCAACTGTTTTTATCATTATTATTTTAATTAAATTTACGTATTTTCTACTGATGTCCATGACCACATAAACATTTCATGTTTTCTATACTTAAACTTTCTTCTCGTTTATTTTTATGTGTCCTTTTAGCTCTTTATTTAATCGGTCTAATTAGCCCCGGTATCTAAGAGCAGCGTCCTACCTAATTGATTCTTGTTCGGCTGTGTTTCTGGTTAAACCTAAAAGATTTAACACTCTGATCTTCACAGAATTCTACGTAAATTGGTTGAAATATGACCATTTGTTTCCAGACTTAATTCTGTAAAGTAATGCGATCGATTTTTTCTAATCAGTAAAATAACATTTGTACCTAACGAGTCATATTTTTTTTACAAACATTCTTGTACACATAAACATATATCATGTTTTTTTTTTTTTTCAAATATTATCCTCAGGCGTTGTGGCAATATTCAGGAGGGTAAAATAGACAGAATGTGTGACCGGTATTACAAAAGTGAGTCATTCTACTTTGCCAGTCAATTATGACCACCACAGCGATACTGATATAACCAGATATATCACGCTAGTGATATCTATGGCGGCCAGTATTTTGGTGAAAATTTTCTATACTGTTACAAACTTTAAATAGGCGTATTTAGGCGATCTGGTGACGAATTTGGTGACAGTTTTGATGATATTATTGACGACTTGGCGACAGTTTTGGCCTAACCGGAAATTTCTGAGACTTACCAACTCCGGAACTCTGGTTTTTTTTGTCAAATTTGGCGATCTGCTGAAGAATTTAACGACATTTTTGGAAATATAATTGGCGACCCTTTTGGCGTAACCGGAAATTTCTGGAAACTTCCAAATCCGGAACTTTCTCAAAATTTCTGCAAGCTCCTAAATAGACTCTCATATTGATACGGCAGTCAGTCAATTGATCTTGCCAAGTGCGATTGACTGTCGGTACTTAGGTTCTAGCTAGCAGAGCTGTATTTAGGTCGACAAGGGCTTGACTAAAGAACAGGGTACCCCCGCCAACTTGGCGATAATAGTTTAAGTAGGATCACCTAACATTTTCTCCTGATCTCACAGTGTCCAAACAATCTGTACCTGTATTATAATTTATATGATATTTGCAACCAGCTCTCCTTGTGTCACTCTTTTCTTATATATTAAAAGCATGTAATGCTTAAATTAGGTATAACAAACCATTAATGGTTCACTATGGTTGATTCTTAATAATTTGGAGCTGTTGCGTTTGTAAACTGTTAAAGGATTCACACCCCATCAATATAAATGTACAATTTTCAAGTCGTTTTCTTTAATTGAGTATATAATTCTATTACGATGGCGCACTGTGCATTCATTAAAGTCGACAGAAAAAGCAAGAAATACCATGTTTGGATGGATTACCTTTGTGTTTCAGTAAACATCGCCAATATTTTCGCCAAATTTGCCAAGATGAGCCCTATTCTTAAGTAGTACCCTAGACTACTTGTGTTTTTATGAGCTCTATGCACTGAATTGTTCGAGAGTGTATTGGGTTGTTCTGGAATGTTGTAACAGTTCATGAACTAAGATATTTTGAAGTGTAAAAATTTTATTCTTCTGTTAATGAATTGTGTTTGTGTTTTGTCGTTTCTTAAAAGTTCATTTAATTCCCGAAAAACGACGTTCATTTTTGTGAAAACGATTGTCATTCATTAGCGGGAATTTGCAATTCAATTTTACACTTGTCGTTCGCATGCGCATGCTCAGTGGGTGCTTTTCTGTATATACAGTCTTCGTTTGTTTATTTCTCGCTTAAAAAGTTTATACTATTCTTTTAGCGAGTACAACAACATTTTTCTGTGTTCTTTGTGAAGATGTGCTAGGTATGTTTATTTTTAAAATGGAGGTTTGGCGACTCTTTTGTTACATATTGAATGGGCCTAATTCTTATTAGAATAATACTTCCGGTATAGGGTTCCCCTCGGCAAATTTGGCGAAATTATTGGCGATGTTTATTAAAACAATAAGGCATTAAAGCCATACAATATATCCCTTTCTATTTTTGGCGACGTTAAGTAAACAAGTTGGCACAGACCATGACAAGTGGCGGCGGGACTCTATTGCCACTGAAGAAAATCATATTTGTTTTAGAAGGATTTATTTTAATAAGCCATCTTTCGAACCATTTCGATATGTCTTTGTAGGTATTTATGATGTACTTTAGAATGTGATTTTTGGCTAGAATCACCATGTCTTTCGCAAGCATGGCTAGTTCCGTGGTATATGATTGATATAGATGTTGAATAATATGGGGAAAAGTTTAGAACCCTGGGGCCAAGTTTCGAGACCGGGACCTACTGCTTAAAGTCGATTCCGAACGGTTATGAGCATCCATGCCAAAGCGGGATTCGAACTCGTGAATTCCGATACCGAAGAGCAGCACTCTCTTTTATATATATATGTATATATATATTTATACATACATATATATATATATGTGTATATATATGTATACATATATATATTATTATATATGTATATATATATGGTGTATATATATATATAGATATATATATATATATATATATGTATATATATAAATATAGATATATTATATATAATATATATATACATATATAATATATATATATTATATATATATGTATTTATATGTATATATATATAATATATATATATATATTGTATATATATGTGTATATATATATGTATATATATTATATATATATATGTATATATATATATATATATATATATATATATATATATAATATATATATATATATATATATATATATATATATATACATACATACATACATATATATATATGTATATATATATATATATATATTATATATATATATATATATATATATATATATATATATATATATATATATATATATATATATATATATATATATATATATATATATATATATATATATATATATATATATATATATATATATATATATATATTATATATATATATATATATATATATATTTGTAATAATAAAATTCTATTAAAGTAAAATCCTAACTTAAATGTTTTCTGTTTTCCATTGAAAATCTAGATTCCCTATTGACAAATTCTAAAGAACATTTTTCATAATAATGGCGGTGAAGACACATTTCCTGGCACCTTGAATTTATAACAGCAGTCCCTTTGATTCATTTTTCCAGCGCATTGTAGAGGTACTATATCTTCTAGAATAAGCTAGAAGTAATTAAAGAGACACTACTGGTTACCGGAATGACATCATTCCTGGAGCCACACCCCTTCCAGTAGTTAATAAAAGGGCTGGTACACAGATTTTTCAGCTTTTTTTTTCCTTTAAGATCGCGATGTAAACGATATCATAAAAATATTTCTGTGTTTTGTGTTCTTTTTCTCTACTGGTATTTGTGTGTTTAGTGTCATCTTATGTTCAAAATTAAAGATGTTTTTGTAAGTGAACGTCTGCATCTACTCGGCTACTACATTTAAACAATTGATTTACAGTGATGACTGCAGTAATTTTAAATTATCTGGACGTTATATACATATATATATGTTTATATATATGTATACATATGTATATATTATATATATATATATATATATAATATATCAAAGTTATTTCACTTTAATA
This sequence comes from Pardosa pseudoannulata, assembly GCA_032207245.1. NCBI lineage: Eukaryota > Metazoa > Arthropoda > Arachnida > Araneae > Lycosidae > Pardosa > Pardosa pseudoannulata. The sequence goes on from CM063497.1 coordinate 1,735,204, forward strand.
TTTCCTTAAAAACCTCCTTTCTCCCATTCTAATTCCTTCAAATCTTTTTCCCAGCCTCTAAATGTCTTCATCAAAGGAGTGTCCTCGACTTAAAATTCTTCCGATACATTTCTCAAAAATTTCTGTCCTATAGATGTAAATTTTCTGTCTATTAGACATGTTTTCCAGTCGTCGCCGGCAAATGGCTCCCGCTTTTTTTCCTGATCTTAATAGTTTAATTCACTGAGTAAACTTTTCTTGCCTCTCTGGAAAATTCTTTCTGTCTTCGCTCTCGGGTGCCCCTCTGTTCGAGCAGAGGGATTTTTGTGTCTATTGTCTGTCCTTGAGTAGTAAAGATGTCCGTTTTAGCAGCTCTAAAATGAAGTTTTAATTAGACTTTTAGACTTGTGCCGGTCTCTTTCAATGGCCCGACTGCATCGTTATTACTGTTAGCTGATTAGTTTTCCTCTTCTCCAGCAGTTTTATAATTATTGGATTATATATATATATATATATATATATATATATATATATATATATATATATATATATATATATATGTATATATATATATATATATATATATATATATATATATATATATATATATATATATATATATTGTATATATGTTATGTCTAAAAAAAGGGGTAGTTAGAAATTACGTGAGTTATTAGCGATTTTAAAAAGAGAACTCTTTTATAATAATAAAATAAATGAGAAAGACCCACGCTCGCGTAAGCTTTTGGGATGATCCGGTCAGGTGGAAGCATTTTTGAACTATTTGATGAGCTTGCAAACAGATAAATTTCAATCAGCGCGTGGATATGGAACTATGAACACCTTTTCCACGCTTAACTCCGCCGAACAATGAAAATGGTGCAGGTTTTGCTTTTCGAAGAAACGATGATTTAATAAACTTGTTGTTATCAAGAAAGACTGTTTTCCATTCGCCTTTAATTCTGCACCACGATATATGTATATACATATATTTGTTGTTTAGATAAGTTTTGTGTAGCTATTTCTTACTTTCAATTCTTCTTCTCTTTCTTTCACTCTACTTGGGTACTACAGTTAATAATGGCTTTACAGTGATGACTAGAGTATTTTTAATTTATGTGGATTATATATATATATATATATATATATATATATGTATGTATATATATATATATATATATATATATATATATATATATATATATGTATATATATACATATATATATGTATATATATTTATATATATATATATATATATATATATATATATATATATTATATATATATACATATATATGTATATATATATATATATATATATATATGTATATATATATATATATATATATATATATATATATATATATATATATATATATATTTATATATATATGTATATGTTTGTGCATATACACTTCTATTCGTAAATATACTGGATGATATTCTTGACAGTACTTAGTTTTCGGACGTACGAATGATAAGATTGTGTTAACAGGTTGGAATATGGATGAAATTTGAAGCAAAAGTTCGAATCCCCGAACTGAGTGAAATTCTATCTCATAGTTCAGCAAGAAAATTATTTTTTCGTTAAAATTCTATGCAGGATTACGCTACATCTTCGAATGAGGTAGAGGACATTGAAATATAATTTCTGTTTTCATGGTAAAAAAAAAGAAAAGTCTGCGCAAAGCATATATTAAAAGTTCATATTTTCGTACACAACAATAAAAGTAGAAAAATAAAAAAATATAATCTTCAGATTAATAAATATACATATTGGCGTAGGTATATATACAGACGTCGAATAAATAGTCAGGAAAGTTTACCATCACAGATACCAGGGTCGACACTACGCAAGGCAAAACTTGGTTGTCTTCGCAAAACTCGTTCTTTGTTGGAAAACGTAAGCACTGTGTTTTTCCACAATTCAGACATCGAGGGAGTAGAATGCAAACGGTCAGGATACCTTCTACAACTCTACTATCGCCTTCATCCTTGGCAGTAGATAAGGACTAGAGCCAGCAGTCCATAGGAATAGTTTCTTTCAAGCCAACAGCGTTTCACTTCGAGCGATCGAAAATAAGAACTGTACCAATGCGTTTGGTTCGGTTCGACGGGCTGCGGTGCGTGTGTTTGCTCAGGCAAGGTGATTGCTTGAAGGAGCTGCTAACACCCGTGAAGTCTGAAAAATCGAACTCTCGTATACCGGTTCCGATATTTGTTTGACCTCGTTCTAATAAGAGAGCAAAACTGTACGTCTGATGGTTCGACAATCGGAAAGGACGATTTTAATGTAGCCTCCACACTATTGGCAGTTGTTCACCACTTCCTGCTGGTGATCTTGG
>CM063497.1:1745028-1747528 GCA_032207245.1 Pardosa pseudoannulata
TGAGGGTACTTCCTGCGTACTGCGTAATACTTGCGAACCCGGTCGAAGGCGCGGCTCGAATCGAACTTGGCGACGCGGAGAAAACGCAGCAGAAAAGCGTCGTCCAAGCGGGGCACCAGATCGTCCACGCCTACACACAATGGATAAAAAGGTTAGACCACACAAAATTGTACCCCAAATTCATTCTCGCCAATCTTGGCGACTTATATTTTTATTATTTTTACTTCACTTCATTTGTGTGTCAGTTGATATTTAAAAAAAGATATAAAATCACTCAGGGTTCGCATGATTTAAATCAGTTGATTTAAAAAAAAATCATTGATTTAAATCATTTTTTTCACTTCTTTTAAAACCCATATTCCAAAGACAGGAGAATTGGGAATCAGTCAGCACAGTAATACCAATAAGTAAATAAGTATACATAGATAGCACGTGCTATACAAGAATTGAGGGGTTGTTCATCAGAAAGTATGGAGTAGGGGTAGGTACAATGACTAGTTATGACTAGTAGAATTCATTTTATGTCATGGGAGGTAAAGAGAGTATTACAGAACTCGAAATCCAGTTTGTCTACCGAATAACAACAGCCGTGGCTTCATCTGCCGGAATGGAAAGACAGTTTTCTTCTTTTGGTATTGTTCGTTCTAGCCTCTGTAACCCATTAGGAGCGGATACGGCATCGAAACTAGTGTATTTATTGAAATAATTAAATCCATAATTCGATGCTTAAAAAATATTGAAATAATTGTAATTTTTTTTTTTTAAATAGTTTGCATTAAAAAAATATTGAATTTGTTCTTTAAATTGACATCCTATTGAGTTTGCACTATCCAATTTCAAAATAATGGAATGTATTTAGATTCAAATTTATGTATTTAATTTTAGGTAATCAGTGTGTAGAATATACTAGATAGATAAGATGTTACTTCTTATAACAAACTATTCTATGGATATTGCAAAAAACATAAAGACAACAATTAAAATTAGTATTCCGAAAAAAAATCAAAGAAATCCGATTTAAATCAAAAAAATCTTATTTAAATCAAATAAATCTCTTTTTTTAAATTAAAAAAAATCATGATTTTTTTTCCAACCCTGGGATCTACTTACTGAGCAATTTGCTCCTGAGGATCTGCAGACCTTTGCTTCGAGATTCGGGTGTCTCTCCCAAACACCTTTGGGCGATCCTGCTTGCTGATTCGTCGAGATCGCGGTCGTGGAAATCGGTATACACCATGGCTAAACTGGAAACGAAGAACAAAATACGTATGAATACATATAGAGTGGACTCCGCTTAAAGTAATCAGTTTGGGACACCCTGATTTTGTTAACAATAAACGATATGCAAAATCAGATAAATTTATCTCCCCCCTTTAATTCACACGTACTACATTTCAGAACAAAATGAAAAAAAACTCACCTTATATTTATGTACTATATATTATCCTTTAAGGCATAAGAATTATATACATAATTTAAAAAAATGGATCCATTGTTGCCTGTCTACCATTTTTTCTAAGAAACTCACTGACAAATAATTCTTAATCCTAATCAACCTGTCATAACGATTTAAAATTTCGACATTTTGTTTTAATGTTCAATCATTTCCCTTTCTGGCTTCCACGTCGAACAAGACATCAAATGGGAATACGCTCCATCTCAGTTCCGATTAAGAATGTTTTGCCTTCTGCTTATCTGAGAACTATTGACCACCAGCAGGGCATGCGTACTTCAGAAAAATTCCAGGAACGTGTCATTGCCCACTTTGTTTGGAAGAGGATAATTCTCGGAAATTCAAACAACAGCGAAAGGAAATAATGGTTCCTTCTGAATAGATTATGAATATTCCTTTGCCAGTTAAAATGAGGTTCAAAAACGGATCCTGTTAATCGAAGTAACGATTCCGTAAAGCGAACATTTTAATTTTAACAAATGAATTGAGAAAATCGGGATCCAGTGAACAATAAATGACTGATAACATTAATCGCGAACCACTGTATTTATCTTCATATGTACAGTTAGTTATACAAAAAAAGTGGAACCATATCTGAACATTTGACTCGTCCTAGAGCACTACTGTCTACTCTTTTTTTACTACTCTAGGGCTAATAGGACCAGAGTATTTGATTATGGGCGATGATATGTTGGTTTGAAGCGTTATTGTCTATTGCTTAGCTAACAGCACGGTAACTTGACGGGGAATTACTACAAAAATCCGATTTCAAACGAACACGAACATCAGACCAGCCGTGGTATTCGAACATACGAATTCTCTTTTGTAACTATTGTATTTTTGGTCACTAGAGGGCGTATAGGCTGAAGAATGCATGTGGTGCGGGGCGATTGACTTTATTTTGTCGCAAATAAAAATAGAAAAGTACATTGTCGCCTCATTACTGACTAAAGATCTTCAACGTCTGACAAGAAAGTACATTAATTTAATTTAGTAACTGTTGAAAACGCCTCATTACTGACTAAAGATCTTCAACGTCTGACTTTT
>CM063497.1:1757316-1762316 GCA_032207245.1 Pardosa pseudoannulata
CGCGACCAATTCTGCTGCAAGCATTCACGTTCTTCTGCCAAGTGCTCGTCTGGCCAATCCATCGGTAGTGCTCCGGCACTTCATGGTAATAGTGGTAGGTGACTGCCTTTCCGTTCGCTTCGTCTTCTTTCAGCGCGGTGTTATGGCGGAAGTAAGCCACTAAGGTCGATCCCTTCTGTCCAATATCGGCAAGGTCAACTGGCATTTGGTCCAAGTTAACGTCATCTTGTCCGGGTAGGTGAATGTCAAGCCGAACGACGGTGTGGCTTTTCGCTTGGATCTCGAAATCCTTGAATAAGCGCCAACATGCTTCAACTGGTGAGATATAGCGAGTTTCCACGTACTTCTCCGGCTCGTTGTAGATGATCGTCTGCTGGTTTTCGACGGCCTTTATCGTAGCACAATCATGGCCCTTGTAGATGTACTTGTAGAGGTATTTCACCGGTCCGATGCTGCCTACGAATTCGACATTGATGTGGCATTGATACTTCTTGAGCAGGTAGGCGTTGTACGGGACGACGTGGCGGTTGTCTCTGGTGACGCGCTGGCCGTTGCAGTCTTTCCTGTAGATGGCTTGCTCATGCGAGAATTCTGGGTTCATTGGATCCAACAATGGATTGTAGCGTCGGCGATACCTCGGCTTTTCATCGTCCACCAGCGATGTCATGTCTTGATGTTCCATTGGAAATCCCCATCTGCACTGGTCTCTTCCATGTTTAGTGACCATGCACGGAGCGCTTGGGTTCATATCACCACACGGGTTATGGATCATCCATTGCAAGATCAGTTCTTTGAGTTCCGGATCATCTTCTGGAATTTCCGCCGAGATAAAATCGTCAAGTTGGTCAGCGCTGTGAATCTTGTCCGCTGGCGACATAATCACTAATAGGTGCATGTGCGGTAAACCTCGCTTTTGGAACTCGATGGTGAAGACGTACGCGGATGCTCTTCCAAAGATTTGATGCGTCATGATGTCTTCGACGATTTGGCGGAACTTGAGACGTGCGACTCTTGCAACGATGTCTGGGCGGGTTAGAGCCAACAGGCTATCCGGAATTGCGGCGTTGAATTCATTGCGTATCGCTGACAGGAGTTCTGGCCATTGCGGATTGCAGGTTACGGTGATAAAAAATTCGGCGATCCAAATCTTCGCACTAATGCCATGGAGTCTTCGAAATTCTCGGTGTACCAGCGCGTTGATCCGGGAAAAGATGACGGTAGGATGGTTGTTTCGCCAATTGCAGCATCTTTTTGCGCAGCCAAGCTTCTGAGCATGATGTGAACTCCGGCGTATCTCTCGGCTTGAATTTCACGCTGATGGCTCTTTATCCACTGTATGCGATCTCTTTCGACGCGAATGTAGGTGTCGACCACGTATTGCTGGAATAAGCGTCCGCCAAAATGAAGTGCATTAAACTTGACCAATCGTTGATCTATTCCTGCATTTGTGCAATCGATCGGGAGCGGCTTGGCATAATTCGGACGGTAGGCCAGTCGGTAACAGGCTAATTCTGCGCGTGTAACATGATTTCTTGATGGATAAGGCGTGTGCAGCGGCAATCCAACATAGTATCCAAAAGTTCCTCTCGGGTAGAAAAGCGGGTAGGTAAAAGGCTCGACGCGACCATCGATGTTGCTTAGCTGCGTAATTTTTTTTTCCACGTTCTCGCATGACCATTTCATTCTCTGGGATGCTTTGATCGGCGTTGAGAGTCAAGACTGCGGCTATTTCGTTTACAACTGGTGCGTTGAATCGTCGAGGATCGTCGCCTTCGTGGTTTGTAAAGACGAGGTGGACATTGGGCGGTTGTACTCCGGCTGCGATTGCGCGTTGGTTGGTTTCTTCGATCACTTCTCTCATCATCATAAACGATTGGGCGAATGGGTTGTTAAAGCGCATGATCTCCTCGAGTAGTTGCAATAGTTCTTGGCTTAACTCTCGGTTGAGCTCAGATCGTGCCGCTATAGCCTCGTCCGGGTCCATGAAGTACATTTGGGCAAACTTCGGCTGTTCAAATCCACCTTGCAGGTCTTGAGTCGGGCGCGTTGCCAGGTTGATCTTGTGATGCACTTGACCACCGGCGATAAACGCGTAGATTCCATGTTAATTGACGGTTCTGTCGTCGTCGACTTTGAATGAAGCAAGTGCAAAGCAGGCGTCGATGTTGCGGATCCTTCTGTGGAATTCTTCCGATAGGCGGTGTTGTCGTGCAAATAGAAGCGCTAATTCGTTTGGAAATTCGGGCATTGGTAGTTTGATTCTTCCATGTAAGCAGCAGTCGCCAAATGAATCTACGTGTATTTTGTTCTTCACTCTTTCTTCTGGGAAATGCAAAGCGCCATCGTGGATGCAAGCGACGTTAAACGGACCAAGACTTTGGTATTCCACGTCGGAAGTTGCAGCATTTTTGTAGGTTGACGCAGGCCGAGATTTCGCAGCTCTACGGAGTCTTTCATTACGGCGGCGTTGTTCCTCTAGGCGAATGTTGCGGCCCCTCATTGTTTCGTTTTTTCTTGTGCGTCTTACATAATCGCGGTGTTCTTCTCGTTGAGATGCATCAAGTTCCATCAATATATCCGAGATTCGTTCCTTGCTACGCTGCTTGACTGCTCTTGTCGGGCGCAACACAGTTATCATCTGGTCTTGGATATCCAAAGCGTGCATATTGGTCGAAGATGTGAAAGATGCGGCTTCAGATGGTCCCGGCATGTTTAATTGGTCGCTGTTCACAACTAATTTGTAAATTTGCTTCCGTTTATCCGCTTCTTGAAAATTCTTGTCCAGGAAAAGGCGTCGATGAAAGAGGTATTGTCGAGCATAAAAGACGATGTAAACTCCGCAGGAGGACGCGTCATCTTGGTGGTTGTAAGCGTTGCGAGGTTTCACGATGCATCCTTTCAGCTTTTCATTCGTAGCAGCGGTATTCAAAACGTGTCGCAGTATTTTTCTCAAATCAGCATCCATGGGCAGCGGGTTGTCGACTGGATCGCAGATTAATAGTTGACGTTTTCCATAGCTTGCTTCGTAAATTCCTAGCATCCAGTGCTCACCTCTATCCATTTGAGCTCTCTTGTGAATGGGAATGAGTAGCACGTCGAATCCTTGTTGAATGCCGTATAGATAGTTGGAAGCCTTGTTCTGGTCGCTGATATCGTTGAGAAGAGCCATTCCTTCATAAGCGCCATCCGCTGTTGTAACGTAGAAGCGTGCGACAAATTCAGGGTGAAGTACGGCAACTTTGACGGTCGGGTAAGCTTGTTCGGCGTAATGGAGAAGCATTCTGACAATGACGGTATCTTCTAGTTGTCCATTTGCGGGTATAATTGAGTCGATCGCTTGTTGTTCCAAAATTCCGGCTCCTTGAATCATTTCATGTAGAGGTGCGTTCTGCATGTTGAAAATGTAGCTTGAAATCTGATGAATGTTGAAATGTCGAACTTTATTTCTGGTTTCAGTTCAGGTTTAGCTGTTGCCACTAACTCTTAATTAATTTTCGATAGTCGTTCTTTAACTTATTATTTTATTCCATGCAGTGCTACTCTTGGTCTATGTTGTTTCAGTGACGTCATACCTTCCACCTCCGATCGTTATTTCTTCTCCACAGAACTTTTCAATTGTCCCCAATATCTACTCAAAAGTACCATGTTAAAAAATTCCAAGGTCATCCTTAACAAATCATCTTAGATTCATAATTTTTAATATACAGCCCATAGGCCCCTACTTGGGAACTTGTACGAGAGCATTTTGCTCTACCACCTTTCCTTCCCCCTTTTTGGGCCCCCTCTATCAGTTCTTAGGCTATAACTCCTTAACCGTAACCGCTATCTCTTAACTTTAAATACAAAAGTTGTTCCTTAGCTCAAGACGCTTCTATTGGTATATGATAAGCTTTACTATCACTAAAACTTCCAGTTCTATAAGAATTTAAATTATTTACCAACGCAATCTTTTGAAAGGGTATTCCCCTTTTCAGCTAAGCGTCCATAGCGACGCGTCCATAGTAACGAGAGAACGCACTTAATACTGTTCCTATGAGCCACGTGTAGTATTTCTGGTTTCAGTTCAGGTTTAGCTGCTGCCACTAATCCTTAATTAATTTTAGATAGTCGTTCTTTAACTTATTATTCTATTCTAAACAGTGCTACTCTTAATGTATGTTGTTACAGTGACGTCATACCCTCCACCTCCGATAGTAGTTTCTTCTCCACGGAACTTTTCAATTGTCACCCAATATCTACTCAAAATGCACAATGTTAAGAAATTCCAAGGTCAGCCTTAACAAACCATCTTAGATCAATAATTTTTAGAATATAGCCCATAGGCCCCTACTTGGGAACTTGTACGAGAGCATTTTGCTCTCCCCCCTTCCTTCCCCCTTTTCCTGCCCCCTTTTAACTTTTTAATAATTATAACTCGTTAACTATAACTGGTATAATAAAATTTTCAATTACAAAGTTCCTCTCCTCTTAATTACGCTTCATTTGGTTCTAACTACAACCTTCTAACTCAATTATAACTTAAATTACAGAGTTTTTAATTATTTTACACTGTATTATGCAATTCTTCCTCGCACTCTCGTTTTCGCCTGAAAATGTATTCCCATCTTCTAAAGTGTCCCTAGCAACGCGTCATTGGCAACCATGGAACTTTTCTCTCTCTCTTAGAAGGGAGTCTTCCCTCCTCAGTTTAGCGTCCATAGCGACGCGTCCTTGGACCGGGGTTCGAACCCGGCCCTATCTGTAGCGCCGAACTACGTGACCTTAGAGCGTCAAAACCGATGCCAATCGATTCCTCGTGACCAAAAACCCCAGATCCCCAAGTTTACTACAGTTTATTAATTCTGGGGCGATTTTCGACTTCACAACCATTCCTCGTATTATAGTATAGGATATATATATATATTTATATATATATATATACATATATATACATATATATATATACATACATATATATATGCTTATATATACATATGCTTATATATATATATATATATATA
>CM063497.1:1782316-1784816 GCA_032207245.1 Pardosa pseudoannulata
GAGTTTTGAGGTAGGAGGGTCAGGTCGATTGTTTAGGAACTGCACCCCTCTTTGACTGACATTTATTGAGGGATGCACCCCTACTTTCTGAGGCACAAAGACGCTGATAGCTTCTCATGGCTTTGTCAATCTCTATTTCTAAGTATTTCGTTTGCGGTAACAGATATATCTCTAATTGCACCACTTAAATATCTTCGATTACTTTCTTAAAAATATATAAATAATTCTCTTAAACATATTTTTATTCGTATTTTTAGAACCCATTATTTCTTATGGGATGATCTTCTAGACTTGACGAGCTTTATGTGTATTAAAAATTAACAATCAATAATGTCTATTTATATATCTATTTATAACCGGAAGTAAAGGGACAATAACAAGGGTGGGTTTCCGTATTCCCGTATTCGGCAAAGGGTGAAGTAAAAAATCATAGAACACTTTGGTCACTGACACAATAAAACTGTAGCGTATTTTTTGGCGACTTTTTTTCCTCGGTGTGTTCCACTCGGAGGGTTAAAAAAGATTTCGAAACCTTACGATTACCATAACACAGTGGGATTCGAATCCGCGAACTCCGGTACCGAAGAGCAGCATTCTAACTGTTCGGCTGCATTGTAAGTGAAAATTATTGTTATAGTTTTTACTTCCTTGTACAAAATAAAAAAAATATTCGAATTTGAAAAATTTCGACTCGTTAGCTGGGGCTGTCCTTAAATGATATCACACTTTTTTTCAATATTTTAGACTCCCCATCCACCTTTTTGTCACACTACCTCGCGTGACATTTCAAGAAACGTTACATAAACACATACTTGCAGTTGAAATACGAAGTACTACGTTGTTGTATACATTTAAAATGTTATTTTTAATTCGTAATAGTGTTTCCGTGACATCAGCTTATTGTTTAATTTTGCTCTCCAGAAAATCATAAAAGAAACTAACATAGACTGCTAGAGGAAATATCTTTCGTAAATCTGTGCAAATTTTTGCATTTGCAGATGACATCGTTATTGTAGCACGGACCAAAGAGTCTCCCAATTAAGCCTTCCTTTCTTTAGAAAATGAAGCATCTTTTAATGAACCAGAAAAAGACAATACATGACAAATACTAGCTGAAGTGAACCCTATTTTGAAATAAATGACTATAGATTCGAAACTGTTAACAGCTCCGAACTAAGTGTTAACTGTGATAGTGAGCCGGAAGTTCGAAACAGAGTTTCTGCCGCTACAGGATGTTTTTTTGGTATCTACAAATATCTCAAATCTAATCTCATAAACAGAAGAACAAAGTTATTGCTGTAAAATACGCTGATTCGATCCATCCTCTCATGCGCTCTTGAAACATGGGTATTAACTGAAAGAAACAAAGATAGTCTGGCAGTTTTCTAAAGAAAAATACTCCGCAGCATTTTTAGGAGGTAGGAAATGCAACGACACATGGAGGAGAAGAACAGATTCCAAAATCTGTAAGATTTTTAAGGAGCCAGACATAATAAAATTCATTTTTATTCAAAGTTTGAAATGGGCAAGACACGTGATTAGAATGAATGACGACCGAACCACCAAGAGGATCTCCGAGGCCAAACCAATGTGAGCTCGTAAAAGCTGGACCAAGAATTCGATGCATTGATTGCCTTGAAATAGATCCTAAAAATCCTAAAAATCAAAAACTTGAAGAGTCTATCCAATAAAAGAGACGCCTGGAACTCGATTCTGCAGAAGGCCATGACCTACCCTGGGCTGGCGCGCAACTGAAGAAGGAGATTCCCATTCCCCTTTGTCACAAAGTGTCACACTACCTCGCGTGACATTTCAAGAAACGTCACATAAACACATACTTATAGTTAAAATACGAAGTACTACGTTATTGTATACACTGACATTTTTATTTTTAATTTGAACTAGTGTTTTCGTAGCATCAGTCAATGTTGGTTAAATATGTAATTCATCCAACAACGCCCTCTGGCGGTGAATTTTGGAACTGTTTTTTATATTAGCTCCAACAAAATCCCATTCCTTCATTACGTTCGATACAACATCTCATAACGTTCTGAACAGGAGTTTCGACTGTTGGCAACTTTTAACGGATGAAAGTGTAATAACAATAATGATGATTTGCGTATCTATTTTGTATGAAATAAGAGGAAAAGTTTACAACGAAAAATAATTAATCTACAATAGCAAAAATATTAATATAAAAGAGCAATTGTAAACAGTAGTATTTTGGAATTTTAAATGGATTTTTAATATATTATACCTTAAACTTTAAATTCACTTTTAAATTTTGGTAATATTAAAATAACTTTACAATTTAATTTGCTGATTTTAATCCTTCAATGTCTAGCGTCTCATTTTAGAAAAGGCTTGTAGAATTTTTATGCTTTTTTTGAACGAGTTTTTCTTTTCATTAGAGGGTTAAACGCTTTTATTTCAACCAAAATATGTCATATCACACATTTTCTTACTCTCTTGTCACAAACTGTCACATTTTCACGAACTC
>CM063497.1:1794816-1799816 GCA_032207245.1 Pardosa pseudoannulata
ACCACCAAGTGGTACAGCAGCCAAAAAGGGTTGGGAAACGGTAGTGTATTCTGACATCTTCTTTGGTGGGTGAAATGAAACAAATATCTCGAAATGCAATTATTTTTAAAAAATGGTGCAGTTTGGCATGTTGTACCACCAAGTGGTACGGGAACCAAAAAAGGCTGGAAAACGGTGGTGTATTCTGGCATCTCCTTTGATGGGTAAGCCGAACGATGGCCGATTGGTTAGGGTGCTCGCCTTTGGAACCGGAGTTCGTGGGTTCGAATCCCACACTGGCATGGATGTTCGTGGCCGTTCGGAATCGGCTTTAAGCTGTAGGTCCCGGTCTCATTAGCTCTCGTGTTGCAAAAAGTAGAACGTATCACTCCAAACCAAACCAAACCAAACCTTTGGTGGGTGAAATGAAACAAATATCTCGAAATGCAATCATTTTACAGAATGGTGCAGTTTGGCATATTGTACCACCAAGTGGTACGGGAGCCAAAAAAGGCTGGGAAACGCTGGTGTATTCTGGCATCTCCTTTGGTGGGTGAATTGAAATAAATATCTCGAAATGCAATCATTTTTAAAGAATGGTGCAGTTTGGCATGTTGTACCACCAAGTGGAATGCTAGCCAAAAAATTTAGCAATCGCTGGTCTAAGAAACTACAGTGTACAGGGAATAATGGTTATATAACTGACAATCAACCGTCCACCCCTAATCAGTCTTCGTAAAACAAAGGAATTGCTTGGCGGTAAATTGGCGTCTTTAAGAATAGTTACGTAACGGTCGTAAAAGTAATATGATTGTCGTTTATTGTATGCGCCAAATGCTCAATATCAAGATCTTCTGGGAACAATGCTTATGAAACCAACAGAAGTTTGTTATCAAATAACTGCTGCAATTTCAAAACGCATCATTTTCTCAGATCCCATCGCTGGAAAAGCGTGAAAATGAGGGAACAGGTATAACACGATCGGTTTTTCCTCGAGTCGCACGTCACCGTAACAAAAACTCAAAACGCTGCGCAGACATGTTGCGCAAGGGACGGCGTTTTTACTTTCAATTTCGCGTTTGTGACGGCAGGTAATTCCTTCTTAACGAAATTTCTTTTATCCCTTTTTCCGCCTATCAAGGAAAATATTTTAATTTTTAGTCTTACAAACGAAACCAAACTTAAAGAGAGAAGCTTACATATATATATTTTTTCTTTCACTAAGACATTTCAGTGTTTTTAAACGACTAATTAAAGTAGAAGTGCTGGGAAATGGTTGCTGAGATGGTAATCGTCGCTATAAGTCAGTAGACAAGGCAATTTTGTTGTAACAGACCGTGAAATTTATATATTTTATTAAACATGTAGCAATATTTATTAATGGCTTTGTCATTTTCCGACAGCACAAGGAAAATTGTGCAACGAAACCACGTCATAAAAATTTACCATTACTTGCAATATGTTAAGAACAAATGAGAATGGATGTCCTTAGTCTACGTTTTCTAATAGCTACCAGGGAAATCTGAAGTAGAGAAAGACACCAGACTTTTATTTGTACAGTGGACTTTGCTTAATGGGATCCGTTTGAGGCACCGCGATTTTGATATCAATAACCGATTGATAACAATAAACGATAGGGAAAATGAGATAAATTTACCCCCCCACACACACCTTTAATTCACACGCAAAAATTTCAAAACAAAATGAAAAAACACATATTTATGTACTGTATATTATCCTTTAAAACATAAGAATTGTATACATAATTAAAAATATTGATCCATTGTTCACTATCTACCATTTTTTCTAAGAAGCTCATGGATAAATTGCTCGTCATCATAATCAACCTGTAACAAAGATTTAAAATTTCTATGTTTTGTTTTAATGTTCAATCATTTCGCTTTCTGGCTTCCACGTCGACAAGCTGCACGTGAGCGAGCAAGGCAAATGGGAACACGCTCCTTCTCAGTTCCGATAAGAATGGGTTGCCTCCTGCTTATCTGGCAACCATTGACCACCGGTAGGGTGTGCGTATTTCTGAAAAATTTCAGGAAGTTGTTACCCCTACTCCTTTGTTCATTCCCCATTTCCCTAGGTGGAAGAGGGAGAATTCTTGGAAATTAAAACAACAGCGAAGGGAAAGAAAAGAATGCGTTCCTTCTGATTATATTTTGTGACTATTTCTTTGACAGTTAAAATGAGTTTCGAAAACTGATAACATTAACCGATGTAACGATTACATAAAGCGATAATTTTAAGATATATATATATATATATATATATATATATATATATATATATATATATATATATTAACAGATGTATGAATATATATGTGTGTATATGTATATATATATACACATATATATATACACACACACACATATATGTTATATATACACATATACACACACATATATAAACATATACATGTGTTGTCTTCTGCTTATCTGTCAAAGACTGACCAACAGCAGGGTGTGCGTATTTCTGAAAAATTCCAGGAACGTGTCATACCCCACTCCTTTATTCCTTCCCCATTTCCCTAGGATTCCCTACGAGGGAGAATTTCCAAAATTTCAAACAACAGCGAAGGAAAAAGAAGGATGGTTTCCTTCCGAATACATTGTGAATATTCCTTTTCCAGTTAAAATGAAGTTCGAAAACAGATCCCATTAACCGATGTAACGATCTCATAAAGCGATCGTTTTAATTTTAACTAATGAATAGATAAAATCGGGACCCAGTGATTTCGATAACATTAAGCGATTGATAACCTTAACCGCGATCCTATTACGCGGAGTCCACTGTATATATGTAATAATATCAATATCTAAGACTTATCCAAAATTATCCCTTTTCCCCCATTCATTATTCTAAATCTTAGTTTTTCCTCTTTATACTAACCATATTTCCCAGTCATGCAATTTGAACGAGGAAGTTTTCATTCCTTCAGCCAAACCTTGAAATTCTTTCTTTGATTCTCAAAACAAAAATGTTATTGCTGGCAATTTAATTAGTAATTAATAACTCTAACAAAAAAATCTTTAACGATCAGCTATAATAGTCATCTGGAACACCACACTTTGGCAGATGTCTCTAATGAAAAGTTACTCTCTTTAAGAAATTAACTGTTGGCTCGGAATTTTCCCACGACACTAAAACCCCACATGGTATTTGGTCCTCTCTCGCTAAAGGTTGGCATTAGACAGCATTCTAGCACCATCCGGTCCAGATGCGTCTGGATTTTGTTCTTTTTTGTTAAGATGAAATAAAAAAGATGTTCGGTCATGACGACTGATGTGTTTCTATAACACAGAAGTTTAGCGGGACTTTTTGTAGCCCAGTATGCCCGGGCTGAGAAAAATAGTATAGGTAATTTAGAAGGGATTTTCAAGTATGAATTTGGGGCCGGTTTGTTCCCCCGTCGATTACACACACATTTATGTATACGTATACAGATTTAAACATACACTGATGAGCTAAAACAGAAAACTGGTACATCTGCCTAATATAGTGAAGGTCCTCCGCGAATACCCAGAAGTGCCTCAACAAGACACGGCATGAACTCGACTAATGCCTGATGTAGTGCTGGAAATAACTGACACCATGGATCCTGCAGAGGAGCCCGTAATATCCCTAAAGGCTCCTTTCCACTCTGGTCCACTGCAAGCCATTATCACTGTTTGGAGGGGGTATGGCTCTTCGCGGTCAACAATGGTAGATGATAAAATGGTCTTGGCGGAGGATGGTTTGGGATGCGGTTTTCCTCCAAAAGCAGCCAGATGGGCAACTAAATTGCGCAGTACGCCCCATGGACGAATCCAGGAGCTCACTTCATTAAGTGTCCCACTGTGTGGATACAGCCCATAAACCATCGTCCAAGGTCATCATCAGGAAGTGGTGAACAATTGGCTACATTACAGAACGTGGTGCGGGAGATCTGTCCTGAACAGCACGTTGCAAGGCATCCCAGATATGCTCAATAATATTCATGTCTTTAGATTTTGGTGACCAGCGGAAGTGTTTAAAGCCAGAAGATTGTTCCTGGAGCCACTTCTGGACGTGTGGGGTGTCGCATTGTCCTGCTGGAAGTCCATCCGAATGCAGAATGGACACGAATGGGTACAGGTGATCAGACAGGATGCTTACGTACGTCCCACCTGTCAGAGTCATGTCTACATGTATCAGAAGTCCCATATCAGTCCACCTGCACGCGTCCTATACTATCACAGAGCCTCCACCAGCAGCTCCATCTGTCCCCTGTTCCCATTTCAGGGTCTATGGATTCATTAGGTTCTCTCCATACCCGTACATGTCAATGCCCTCCATACCGGAATCGTGATATTTACAGTACACTGGTGAAATGGTCGTGCGGAAAAATCCATATTTCATCGCTTCCGCGGAAATGTTATGTCCCATCTCAAAATTGCCAACTATAACACCACATTCAAACTCCTTTAAATCTTGATAGCCTGCCATTCTAGCCCCAGTGACTCATCTAACAACTGTGCAAGACACTTGTCTTATATAAGCATTCCGAATTATTCTGATTGGTTCCTTATCACTTTATATGCATAAGCATGCCTATACGGGTTTCTTTGGCTCATCAGTTTATATATGCACGTTTATATATACATGCATATAAACATATATAATACATATATATACATTATATTATTATATCTATATATATAAATCTATATAGATATAGTATATATACTTATGTATATTTATATTTATATATATATATGTAATATAAAAATATATTTATATAATATATATTATAATATATATAATATATATATAAATATATATTATATATATATATATATTATAGATAGATAGATACATACATACATACTTACATATACAAATATGTATATATATATATATATATATATATAAATATTATATATATGGATATAGATATAGATACAACATACATATACATATATGATATATATATATATATGCATACATATAATATATATATAAATAATATTCAAATAATATATATATAT
>CM063497.1:1804816-1807316 GCA_032207245.1 Pardosa pseudoannulata
CTTAATTTGAGCTTTCATTTTTAAGGGCCCTCAAAACTACTTAATTTTCATCAAAGGTCCTTAAAAACTCCTTAATTTTGAAAGTGGAACTCTATCAATTCTTCCATGGAAAGATATAAAAGATAAAGTAAATGAGTTACAGAACATGAGCTAAAACATTTCTGATGCAAGAAAAGAAATTCTTTTGAACTTTCAAAATGAAATTATTTATTTATCTGAATTTGCACTTTGAAAATTTCTTTGTAAATAGTAAATGAATGTTTGTTAAAGTTCATAACATTCATTTAAATTTTCTAGCGAAAAGTACAGTCTTAATAGTAAAGAAAATACTCAAATACATATATATTGTCAGTGTACTACTGTAGTATATCCTTAATTATGAAAGTACTTTTAGCTTATTAGTATTTTTTATGGTCACGAGCAAGAAAACTTATAGGACAAATAAATAATCTTTCGCATACTGAAGAAAAGTACAGTCTTAATAGTAAAGAAAATACTCAAATACATATATATTGTCAGTGTACTACTGTAGTATATCCTTAATTATGAAAGTACTTTTAGCTTATTAGTATTTTTTATGGTCACGAGCAAGAAAACTTATAGGACAAATAAATAATCTTTCGCATACTGAAAAGGTTTAAAGTATAAAGTCAGCTCTCCTTTTCTACAAGCTAACAGTCAAGCAGATTTGAACTAAACGAATCATGGAGGATGGGGGTTTTGTAGATATTTCAGTTGCTTACGAAAGTTTACTTTTTTTTTTGGATTGAATGTAATAGAAAAGTCTAAAAATTTCTTTCCCAGGCAACGCCGAGTATAATCCGCTAATATATAAAAACACATATCAGTCATTTTTAAACCCCCAGAAAGTATTGTTTATTATATTGTATTTTATTCACAATTTTTTTTTTTTAGTTTGATCACTCAAAAAACTTTAGATGTACATTTTTCAAAATGTTTTTGTCAAATAGGTTTATTTTATGTTAATTTTTAGGCATTTTTAAAAACTTAATTCTGAAATATTGTAGGGCATTTATTGAACATGACATGTCTGAATCATAATTATTAAAATATGTTCCTCGGGAAATAGGGTTTATGTCGTTATGCCGTGTATTTCAAGTAGGTCCTTATAAAAAGCTACTTTGGTCCTTAGAAAGTCCTTAATTTTCGTTTTGGAAAAAGAGTGGGAACCCTAGGTAGTATCAAATTCCTAACAGTATTGCTTCGTAAGCATGTCGAGTGAGAAATTGTTCTAAAAGAACAAACGTTACTGAAAAATATGAAGTTATGTGAAGTCCACATCCAATTTTTCTATTGTGAAAGTGCAATTGTTTTCAAATGGCACCAAATATTTTCCTAGGATCTCGAGGAAAAGAATTTGGAGGTCGTCTGGTTGTCTATTAAAGCGGTGAACTATTACAACTACTTTATTTATTTCCTCCAACGTTTTTGAAAACACCAAATACCATCAGAACTAACTTTCTCGTCTTTGTCTACTACTACTACAGTTATTTTATACAGGAAAAATAGATATTTTCGATCTTTTTTTCTTTTTGAAAGGGACACAGAAGCTATCTATCTGGACTTAGATGACCCACACCCACATCCAACTGAAGAAGTTTATGGATGCAAAAGCCTAAGTGGGTGGGGAGAACCTTTCGACATTATTCATTTTAATGTTATACACTGAATTATTAACTTAAACACTTTTTTTTATTACTATCACTATTTTTTACCTAGTATTAATACTATCTATCTTACTACTATCTATCTTAATACTATCTATCTGGACAACTCTTCTTTGTAATACGTTATCTTTCTTTTAATATTGAATAAAACTGTTACACTTCTGTATAAAATAAATAGCTGTTACCGAAACCAATTAAGTTAAAGTCCCTGTATAATATTATTAACTGGCATATAGCCCGTCATATGACGGAATTAGTAAATTTTTTTATTTTCCAGAATTGTAAAGTACCCTACGTGGCAGGTAAAAAATGGCTTGTTTTTTACTGACAATGATCCGGTACAAGCTCTGGTACTTTGGTCCTTAGAAAGTCCTTAAAAAGTACTTAATTTTTCTTCTGGAAAAAACAGTGGGAACCCTGTTACATCGAAGATATTATATGTCAAAGTACTTTTTGTTCATGTTATCCCTGCTTTTACCCATAAAATCCCTTTATAATCAATCTTCTTGCACACACTATAAAAGGAAAAATTGTACTGCGAAATAACGATATAAATTTTTATTAGATTTTGATGATTATCAGAAATTATAACAAATTTTCATAGAATGATACAAAAGGTTAAAAAAATAATCATAATAAAAGAGTACTTACAATTCAATATGATATTGGCTGCGTAGCCAGGCGTTGCTTGGAATATCTCCACTAATGCGCCAATCCCTGGCGGAGAGAGGAAAAGAGGTTCTGTGTTTTGGTACATTTCTTTCATTTTTAATTTGACTGTGCCTTAAATATAAAGTTTTTTTTCAATTTTT
>CM063497.1:1812316-1817316 GCA_032207245.1 Pardosa pseudoannulata
AACATAGCCAGTAATTTCGCCAAATTCGCCAAGGGGTATCCTGCTCTTAAATAACACCACTTACATTCTACATACAAAACAGAATTTTAAATGTTAAAAATAATATTGAATAAAATATGGGGGAAATGTATATTTTTTAACAGAAATAGAGTAAAATGTCCAAATTTCAAGTAGTTAACCAAAACAGAAGAATATATGGCGTCATAATAGTTATTATTTTTTTAACTATTTCTGTATATATAGGAACACCATAACATATTCATTTGAAACTAGGCTTACAATAAAAACATGGGAACTACTTAAGAATAGGGTTCATCTTGGCAAATTTGGCGAAATTATTGGCGATGTTTACACAAAGGTAATCCATCCAAAGCCCGTATTTATTGCTTTTTCAGGCGACTTTAATGAATACACAGTGCGCCATCGTAATAGAATTATATACTCTTACTTAATAAAAGAAAACGACTTGAAAACCGGGCTTTTATATTTATGGGCAATGAATGCCTTAACAGTTTACAAACGCAACAGCTCCAAATTATTAAAAATCAGCCATAGGGAACCATTAATGCTTTGTTATATCTAATTTTTTTAAGCATTTCGTACTTTTAATATATAAAAAAAGAGTGACACGAGGAGAGTTGGATGCAAATAACATATAATTATAATATAGATACAGATTCTTTGGACACGGTGAGATCAGGAGAAAATGTTAGGCGACCATACTCAAACCATTATCGCCAAGTTGGCGGGGGAACGCAATACTTCAGTCAACCCAAAAAATGTTTGGGACTGCTCGTAAAAATCCTAAGGAACTACTTTGATATACCCCTCAAATCGGAAATTTGGCGACTTTTTTTCTCGCAAAGAAAAATACCTGTTTTTGGTGCCTTTTTTTCCTCGCCAAGATGGATTCTCGCTAAATACAAATAATTAATACATAAAAAATACGGAATCATTAAATACAAAAAAAAGAATGCTTAAAAAATACAATAAATACATAAAAAATGCAAATAAATGACACTGAATAACATATTATATGCAATTTACACAAAAATTTTAACAAACCCTGAAATTTTAACCCTGAAACTTTTCAACAACACTATATACAGTACGCATATTGAAAGCTAAAAGATAAAAATAATTAATAAAAAATAATTAATAGAAAAAATATAATTGAAAATACAACCAGATTTAAAATACAGAAAGTCAGAAATCCGCTTGATCACTTCACAATGAAATGGCGGTAAAACATATGAAATCCAAAAATTGTTGCCACAAAACTTAAAAAAAACTCAAAAAAAGGTACAAATTACAAGGAAAACTAAATTTGGCAACAGCAAAAACCTAAATTGGAAACATAAAATGAAACAGCAACCCTAAAAATATATATATATTTTATAATTTTTTAAATATAATTCAGATTTATATTCTTTAATATATAATATAAATTAATATTTTTAAGCATATTTAAGCATATTTTATAGCATATAATTTTATTGTATATGATATTACATAAATTATTGAAGATTTTCATAATATTTTCATTTTTATATTGTAAAATATATTATAAAATATAAACAATATTTTTTATTAAACACAATTTTAATATCTATATTTATGTTACACATTTTTTTAAATAATTTTAGAACAGCATTTATATTATAAATATTCTATAAACAAATCTATATATATTCGTAAATTAAAAAATATATTTGGTAATTAATAATTATATATAAAACATATTTTTACAGCAACATTATTATAAATAAGATAATAAAAATATATCTATTATAAACATAAATATAATATTATATATACATACACACACACACATATGCACATACACACACACATATATATATATATAAAATTTATATTTTTTTTTATCTACATACAAATTTTTTAATATATAACATATATATACAACAAGATTCATAGATATTATATGTATATTAAAATGTAATATATAATATTTA
This sequence comes from Pardosa pseudoannulata, assembly GCA_032207245.1. Taxonomy (NCBI): domain Eukaryota; kingdom Metazoa; phylum Arthropoda; class Arachnida; order Araneae; family Lycosidae; genus Pardosa; species Pardosa pseudoannulata. Next base: position 1,814,293 of record CM063497.1, read on the forward strand.
TTCATATATATAAATATAAATAAAATATAAATATATTTCTAATTTTGAATTATTTTTCTTTTCTTCTATACATATTTTTTAATTATCTAATATTATTTCTTATCTTTATATTTTAATATACGATTAATTACATTACAATATATAAAAAATTAGCAACCATTATTTAAAAAAATGCATTTTTCAGCATATAAAAATTATAAATTTTAATACAAAAAGAAAATCAACATTTTAAGGATTATTATTAAAAAACTACAAAATAAGCACTTTTTAAGTTTTGGTAAAACCATGATATCAAAGTTGTATCAATCCATTAATCATGATATTTGAAAAATTAGTACATACATGTAAAATCCTGTAGCATTCACAACAGCTTTTAAATATCTGGGAAGAATTTGCTAGTTATAGTTTTTAATTTTTGCATTATTGTTAATTCAGTGTCGTGCCTCCATGTACTAAGGAATCCATAGGTTAAAATCCGATATGTGGGGGTGTTCAAGGAACCATGGACAATTATAGATACCACGATGCTTTGGTTATCTAATTAAAGAAAAAAAAATAAGTTTTTTTCGATGTCTAAATTTTGGTATTTATTTTTGAAATGAAACTTTCCTGATGTTTCTTTCTGTCAATACAAAATAAAAATTCTGTTATGCTCAGAATAAAATTTTTCTAGATATAATAAGATTTTATAACTTGTATAATTTTGTGAAATGTGAAGCAATGTTTTACGATTCACTGAAGACCATTTCCCCCGCCAACTGCGATAAAGCTTTAATTTTTCTCCTGATTCTTGATCTCTGTACAATCTGATAATATTATGTTTTCTATTTTACTTGCATCCATTCTCCTTATCGTTTTACTCTTTTCTCTCTATATATATATATATATATATAATATATATATATATATATATATTTATATATTTATATATATATATTTATATATATATATATATATATATATATATAATAATAAAAATATATATACACACATACATACAAATATATATATAATATATATATATATAATATAATAATATATAAATATACATGTATATATATTTATTATAGATGTACATTTACTTACATATATACACATATGCATATATACATATATAGATATACATTATTTACATATATATATAAATGTTATATAAATACATATATAATATATTATGTTATATATATTATATATATATAAATATATCATATATAATATATATAAATATATATATATATAATATATATATAAATATATAATATATAAATATATGTTTAAAGTATATATAAAATACATACAAATATATATATATATATATATATATATATATATATATATAATAATATATAATATATACATATAAACAATAGATATATATAACAACATATATATATAAATATATAGAATGTAAAAAAAAACATATAGATGTACATTTACTTAAAATATATAAAAGATATATATTCATATATAATAAATTTATTTAATATATATATATATACATATATATAATATATATATATATATATATATATATACATGTATATATATTTATATATAGATATAAATATAATATTTACACATATATATATTATAATATAATATATAATATATATACATATATATATATAATATAATATATATATATAATATAATATATATAATATTTATAATATATATAAATATATAAATATATATATATATATATATATATAATATTATAAATAGATGTAATTTATTATATATATAATATGTATATAATTCATATATAATAAACATTATTATATATATATATATATACATATATATATATACATATATATAAATATATATATATATATACATATATATATATATATATATATATATATTATATATATATATATATAAAATATATATATATATATATATATATATTTTCTAATATATAAGTATAAGTTATTTGGTTATTACACAAAAGTATAATTCTATTACAAAGATACATATTAATGCTCCGTACAGTTGAATTATTTTTTATAACATGTAATTTATTTGATATTTTATATTTTTAATATTAAAATACATATTTGTTCAATGAAAAAAATATATTTAATTTTTGATTCTTAATAGAAACTATTTTCATATTAAATAGAAACTAGTATTTTCTTATTTAGATACATTTCATATTTATTTGACATTTGATAAAGTTCAATTTTCTGTTTGTTGATTTTACAGACAAAAGACCATTATAAAATACGTATTCATATGTTTCTGTGAAATAATTTAATTTTAGTAGAAATTCTTTAAACCAACTAGGATTTTTTAATAATTTAACTATAAATCTTTAACGTTTATACTTATTATATATTTTCTTACCTTGAATACGATTTTCTGATAAATTTATTACATACTAAATATAATATGATTACTAATTTAGTATTATTGAATGATTTATCGTTTGATGATTTTTAAAGATGTCTTTTATTTTTTTAAAATATAATCATTTTAAAATAATAAATTGAATATCATGGAAAATAAAATTCAAACATTGCGAGTTTTAATATCACCACAATACTGAAACAAAAATCCATTTTAATATATTTTGTAGATCAAGTGAAAAAAATAGAAATACCACAAAATAACTTTTGAAATTCATAATTTAGAAACTAATTTTTTATGTTAAATAGAAACTAGTATTTTTTCTTTGAACCACAATCATATACATTTCAGATTTAGTTATGATATTTTGCCAAGGTAAGTTCAAGTTTTCTGTTTGTCCCTCCAAAAAAATTTCTACAGGCAGAAATTCCATTTAATATAGCTAATAAGAAAATTAATACATCGAACAGTTTCTGGTGAAACTGAAGTAGAAAATATTTCAGTAAATTCAGTAGAAATTTCTTAAAACCACCCAAACGTGCATTTTCCCTTTAATTTTAATTTATAACTGTAAATCTTTGATAAAGTTTAGTTTAATTTTCTATGCAACATTCTCTTACCTCGTTTACATCCGATTTTCTTTTTAAATCAATTTATTAAATACTATAC
>CM063497.1:1832316-1962316 GCA_032207245.1 Pardosa pseudoannulata
TTGTAGCGTTCTGATCAAATTTTAAAACTTTCGCTTGTTTGAGGTTTTGTTAAACTGTCATCTGCCAGATGAAATCATTAAATTTAGAAATTGAGACATAGAAATAGATATTACTGACGACATTAATCCACAAATAAAAAGAAGATGGAATCGCCATAAATAGAAGAATAAACTTTAATATCCGACGATAATCTTTTTATGAGGATCGTCTGCAGAAATTAAAAAATATGGAATATTAATTTCGTCTGCGCCTTTTTGGTGGGAAATGTCACGTGATTTTCATTAGCCGTATTCATCGGTCGCGATTGCCAAGCATTTGAGTGCAATATATTTACAAATTTTTTCTATCAGTTATTCAAAGGTTTAATGGAATCAAATGGATTTTTCAATTATTATTTATTAGTGAAAAATCCAATCCTATTTGGTTTCATTATTACGGTACCAAAAACCGTAAAAATTTTGTCAAATTTTACTAATCTATATATATATAAATGAATTTGTGTCTGTCTGTCTGTGTGTACTCGATAGACTCAAAAATCATGCATTCAATCGCCGTGAAAATTTGGGAAATTCTTAGGTATATCCCTGGGAAGGTTTTTTGTAAATTTTTAAAGTTCGAAATCCATTCCTTCCCCTTTTTTCGAGCATTTCATGTCATTATTCCAAGCATTATTTTCCCCGATTAAACGCAAACGATTAATTTTTTAATTTATCGCAGCATAACTAAGTGAAAGCAATATTTTTAGCAATGTGGCGTCATCCCAAGTAATTGTTTTAAACGCAGTTTTCCTCGGTTAAAAGCAGGAGATTAAAATTTTCAATTTATCACATAATAAATAGATGTAAACGATATTTTTTTTATCATTATGACGTCATTACTTTAAATATCTCAATTATTCATTTCTTATTTTATGTAGCCTCCACACTATGGCCAGTTGTTCACCACTTCCTGATGGTGACCTCGAACGATGGTTCACGGGTCGCATCCACACGCTGGGCCACTGAATGAGATCAGCGCAATGATTCGTCCATAGTGTCTACTGCGCACTTAAATTGCGCATCTGGCTGCCTTTGATCTTTGGAGAAAAACCGCCTCCGAAGCCATCGTCCGCCAAGGCTATTTTATCGTCTGCCGCCATCGGCCACGATAAGCCAAAGCCCCTCCAGACGGTGGTGATGGCTTGCAGTGGACCATAGTGTGGAGGTGCCTTTATATTATTTAAACATCGTCTGCGTAGTATCAAACCGATTTGACCTGGAAATTTTGATATAAAGTGATTCACTTTCATTTCTATGTGACGCAAATTACAGCATTTTTATATAGGAACTAATTTTAAATTCAAATCTTGGTTAATTTTTACGTTACAGTGAAATGTTTATCAACAATATTCTAACAACAAAAAGTACAAATTTTAGTGACTCTCATGGGCAAATAAAAACCTATCATTTTATATAGTTATCTTTATATTCATACGGTTGTCAATACGAATGCGAGTTTCTGTTTCATACAAAACTATGTGGTTTGGACAACATTTATTAATACCACCAAAATGAGCACTGTTGCTGTCAAAACCTCTGCTTCCTATTCTACCACGTAATATGGTAAGATCTATTAACGTTGCTAATCAACGTTCAGTAGTAATACAGTAATGTAATTTAGGGTTAAACTTATATTTTACCATAAAAAAAGTTTGAGCAAATTTAATATAAGACACAAATTTGATTATAAAAACTGAATATTGTTATAATACGCTTATAATAGAAATATATAATATGCCAATGACTCGAACTGAACTGTGACGAATTTATAGAGTTATGCACGAAAAAAATCTTTGTTTAAAAGTAATACATTAAGTTCACCGTGGTGAAGCACAGGCACATTTGCTAGTAATCCATAAAAGTTGTTAAGTTGGCATGGTATATTCTGTGGTTCACTTTCAAAGTAAACAGAGTAAGAGTAATCATAATTTTATTTCTCCGAAGATGACTACTGTGAAATTTCCGAAACACAAACAGCTTTGATATTGTGATCAGTACTATGTAGTCAGTACTCGGCTTAACCTTTTACAGTATGGCTGTACTAAGCGTTTCAAAAAAGGTGAAAATGTTGGATTATATTGCTTTCCTAAAAGATCCTACATTAAGAATGCTTTGGATAAAAGGTTTGAAAAGGCAAAAATGGACTCCAAGTTCTTTTTCGAGAATATGCGGCAAACATTTTCAGAATGGTAATAAAACGTTAAACTTATTGTAATGTAATAGATTATATAAAATTATTATACTCTAAGAATTTTATTATTATTATTAAGTTTTTTTCATATTTCTAATGTATTTTCTATGCTTTTCTGAGAAGTACTGTACCTATAAATGTAATTATTTTTTGTCCTTAGAATGATCAGGTTTTGTAGATTTTTATTAGTTCCTTATTATTTATTTATGTAATAGTTTATTGTGCCTGTTAACATAATCTAAGTAGTTATACATTGATTATGATACTTAATAGTACAGTGTAATTTTTTTTATTTTTTAAAAAATATATGGGTTTCTGCCAAAATAAAATTTTTCAAATCCATGATTTTTCCTGATTTAGCAGATCATTTTCAATGACTTTAAAAAGCTTTTGTTAAAATTATATATGAATAAAACTTCTGACATACATACAAATGAAATATATGCGTTTAGAGAAATGACAGGAATTTTATCATAAAAAAACTATAAACTTACTTTATAAGTGTTAATAAACTCACATACATAAAAATAAATTGTTGTATCTACATACCCAAGTTTAATCATATAGCAATTTTTCAATCAAAACGCTTCCAATTTGAATTCAGGGTACTTTGGTATTATCCAGATGACCATGAATAATAGCCAAATATAACCCTATAAATGTTTATATACAATATCCCTAGAGATAAACTTATATTTTGTGCAAAAATCTGAACTAATTTTTATTAAAAATAATTATTACTATATTAATAAAATTTTAATCTACAATTTAAGAAAAAACCAGAATAATATACATTTACCCACCCATTAAGCTTTCTTGCTTTGAGTTTCCTTGGTGAACCAATTTTACTTGGCAATAGGGTCAATAGGATAATACATAAATACCAAACTCAGTAACTTCAGCCAAATGACAAGTAAAAATAGAATTAAACAATTCAATGCATTTTTTTAATTGGTAGTTTAGCGGATCCATGACTTTTACTCATTTTACTTGAAAAATCAAGACTTTCCATGACAAAATTAATCCATTGTCTAAATCCATGATTTTCTATGACTTTCCAGATGCGCGAAAACCATGTCATAACTAATCGCATAGTTGCCAAGTCAAATAACTACGAATAGAACAAAATTTCATAAAGAAGTATGCAGTATTAATCCATACAACAACCCCAAAGTGGAGTTGCAATGTGCTAAATAAAATTTGTTATTTCCGTATATCTATACATTACAATATTACTGAGAATTTTGGGGTCGCCTTATATGGCAGATATACGCTAAAATTGTAAAAATTGGCTGAAATTTATACATTGTCTTATCTGAAAGTCGCCTTATATGTGGAAATATACGGTAGTTTCTAGTCAGAGAAAAATATCATAACAGGACAGCCAATTAAAATAAAGAAATAATTCCCGAGTAATACTGTTATGACATATTGCATATGATTATGTTGGTTCAATGACTGAATCCTCAGTGTTTAAAACTTCTTCATGAGCATAACAACCTATTATAGGTTCTAGCTGCCTCGACAGCACGCTTCCTCCAACTCAAACGGTCTAGAGCAACTCTTTTCCAGTTCTTAATCTTCAAGGATTTGAGGTCAATTTCAAGATCGTCTAGCCATCTTGTAGGTGGTCATCCTCGGGTACGGGATCCCTCAGGGTTTTTAAAAGTATACAGTTTAGTAGGGTTGTTATCAGGGGTTCTACAGATATGTCCAATCCATCTCAGTCTATTACTATGAATGACTTGCGTAACCCGAGGCTCTTTGTAAAGCCTATATAGTTCAAAATTAAATCTGGTTCGCCAGCACCCCTGATTGTTTACAGGTCCGAAGATAGCTCTTGGAACTTTTCTTTCAAAGGTATCTAGGGCACGCTGGGTGTCCAGGTTTAATACCCAAGTTTTGCTGGCATATAGTAGCACAGGAAGTATAAGAGTCTTGTAAAGTCTCTGTTTGGTTATTCGACTGATAAGTTTGGATCTTAACTGTTTTTTCAGTCCGTAGAAGCATTTATTAGCTGATATTATTCTGCTGTTGACCTCAGTTTTCAGCTTGTTTTGATCATTAATAATTGTTCCAAGGTATTTAAATTCACTAACTTTTTGAAAGGTATACACGTTAATGCAAAAAGGGGAGCAGTTCACAGTCGAGGATGATACTTCCATAAACTTTGTCTTGTCTTCATTAATAGTGAGGCCCATGTTTGTGGCAGAGGTTTCTAAGGCTCTGAAGACTTCTTTCACTGCCTTTCAGATCTTCCAATAATGTCAATATCATCTGCATAGGCCAATATTTGTAGTGACCTATTCCAGAGAGTGCCTCTACGATCTAATCCGCTATCTCTGATATGTGTTTAAAACATGACCACAAAATTTCGTAAATATGTTTATTTGTTTATTTATGTTCCAACCTCACCACAGGTTTTTCCCACTTTATGTTAGCCAAATAAAAATATTTTAATAACCCAGCCAATCAGCATAAAGAAAAGATTCTCAAGTAATAACTGTGTAATATCACATATAATAATATTGATTCAATGACTGAATTCCCAGGTTTAAAACATAAACCACAAAATTTCATAAATATATTTATTTATTCACCTTCCAACCTCACGAGATGGACTTTGACACATCTTGGCGCACATGCAACTCAAATTGCTATGCAAATGACAACCACATATATACAATGTATAAAATTAACAAAGGTAAATTTTTGGTGATCAAGCAGTGAAACTGATGAACCTTTTTTTTTCTTTGAACTCTCTCTGCGAAGGAGAGAAGATGTTATCACAATGCTAAAATCTAAAGAAACAGGACACTTCTGAAGCCATTTTTTCTTCTTGCTCTTTCAGTTACGTCAAGCAATTAGTAATAGGGACGCCTAGGGTTATTCTAAAAAGAGAAGGGAAAAAAGAGTAATATTAGTAATATATTTGTGCAACATATAAATCAGAAATATGAAAATGTTAGCATAACGGCCAGTTCTGTTAATTGACGTTTTTATTTAAATTTCTTTTGCATACTACAAAAAATCCAGAGCGTTTTTGGGTTTCCCGCCATTCATTCTTTTTTTCGATGTGCGATCCGGGGAAGAACGTTCCGTATTCAAATACTTGCTGGCTAATCACAATCGCCCAGCATGCGGCACATGTGGACGAATCAGCTTTCAGTCTTCCACCAGGCGGGATGTATAAGTACGCCAGGGTGAAGTACGATGTTGAAGTTCATCGGAGCCGAGGTGAGGAGACAGTGACCTACTGGGTTGCTATCGGCAACGTTCTGGGCAGCAATGTACTTGCTGTGGTGGATGAAGGTGGTGTTATAGCAGAGGCTCATCCTAAAGCAGCCAGTACTTTTTTGAGGTCGTCTTTTCTTTATGGTTAACATATTTTAAAGTGAACTGTGGAAGTTTGCAGCTCGCCATATTTTGAAGACACTGGAAATACTCTTTTTTTTTTGGAGAGTTTTTGAGATGTAAGTTGTTTTGTTTATGGCTAGTGTTTCAAAGGGTAACTTCCAGCAACATTTTCCTTTTTCTTTTTTTTTTGGATAGGGACCTTATGTCCAGATTTAATTGCTTTCTGTAGTCCTAGTCCAGTTCATAAAAATATCTTGTTTCTTTAGTTGTAGTATATAAGGTTTTTTGTATTTGTTATTTCTTAAATTTTTGTGGTAAATTAATGGCACTAAGTTAATTATAATCTGTATTATTTTTTACCTCCGAATAAATTGTTATTATTTTTAAAACTTCTTCTTTTTCTGACCAACTCGAATTCCACTGTGCGTAATCTCTGCCTACCATACTTCCAACTAGGTGTTGGGTGTAACAAACATATAAATCAGAAATGTTTTTAACACTAGAACTGTGGGAATTTTGGTATACCTAAAACTACTGGTTTAGTCAAACTTACCCCAATTAATATGAATCCATGCTGTTATTAAAAAAAAATGCCATAACACAAAAAATGCACTGTGTTACATGGAATGACATTGATTCATTTTTAGGATTTAAATTATTATCCTATACTATAATACGAGGAACGGTTGTCAAGTCGAAAATCGACCCAGAATTAATAAACTGTAGTAAACTTGGGGATCTGGGGTTTTTGGTTATGAGGAATCGATTGGCATCGGTTTTGACGCGCATAAGGTCACATAGTTCGGCGCTACAGATAGGGCCCGGGTTCGAACCCCGGTAAACTTTTTTCTCGTGCGTCCAAACCAAGTGAAAATTGGTACCCGGGGGTTTTCGACCACGAGGAATCGATTGGCTGTAGTTCTGACAAATTATTAATAATAATAATAAAAGTCTTTATTGATTTGTCTTTATTCCTTGATATCGGTTTCCATTCTTATTTTCTATCAACTCTAAATATTAAATTAATGTAGCAAAGTATATATAACACATAAACGATATAGTAAAAAAAAAAAAAAATAATGCAAACAAAAATTTTGAAAACCAACCACAAAAAATTAAAAAATAATGCTTCACTAACGTGCCAAAACAACCTCGCCGTTCAATTTCCAAAGCCACACTAAACACAGAGCATATAACTTATCAAAGTCCGTCGCCTCGTTAGTGCGTCGTCGGCATACCAGGTGGTGCCGCTCTGACGCTCCAGTGCGTCGGTGGCAGGGAACGTGTTAAGGAACTGATTTCGATTTCAAATCACCGTCAACAAAGTTCGACATTTCAACATTCATCAGATTTCAAGCTACATTTTCAACATGCAGAACGCACCTCTACATGAAATGCTTCAAGGAGCCGGAATTTTGGAACAACAAGCGATCAACTCAATTATACCCGCAAATGGACAACTAGAAGATACCGTCATTGTCAGAATGCTTCTCCATTCAACACACTTCAATCTTTACACTGCTCACTTTGTACCATTTCTTTAATTGTATAATTTTTTGTTATCAATTACATTTTATTTTCTATGACTTTTCAAACTTCACCTTTGTATAGAATAGTTCCCTTTCCAAACAACTTTGTTTAGAATAGTTTACAATGGTGCACTTTAACCGGTTATCTTTTCACTAATAGTTTCACAAATTTTCTTATGGCATGTATTGTTTTGATAAATCACAATTGAAAATTTAAATCTTCGAGTTAGCTTCGATACCTGTTTTCTCCGAGCGGAGCTCGGTCACCCGGTACTAATTGATAAAATATGAGATTAAAATATCATTAACTCATTAAAAAATATAAAAAAGTGAGAAAAATACTACAATTTGGTTGCAAAAATAAAGTATATAAAAGCTGATTTATTTAAAATAAATTAAAAGTGCAAAACATACTGATATCTAGCTGAAACTTTGGCCAGATATCCAGTATCAGTTATCTGGCCAAATCGACATCCGTTGTATACCTAATTGTAATGATTTTGTAAAGTTGAGAAATCCTGTAACAGGATGGAAAAGTACTACTAATTGTGAAGGATTTAAAAATAACATCCATGCTTCTGAGCTAGTAAATATGATTATTTTTCTTATTTGTCCAAGTTCAGCCTCCAATGAGCAAGTTTTAATGTACTTTGAATGGAGACATTTAAAATTATCAATGCATTATCAAATATTACATGGAATTTCGATTCTGACTACAGTTAATATTTTATCATTATTTTCATAGATAATTTATTTTGAATACATAATTTCTCTTACAAAATTATCAAATTTCGCCTGATTTTTAAAGTTAAATTAATATGGTACTAAACATTTATTTCTCCACCCTGATTATAGTATTACACACAAAAGCAATTCTTTAACTATTCTTTTTATCTGTAACTAGAAGGTTCTGTTTACAAAATTAAAATAATTTGTATTATTTTTAATTGTACTCTGAGATACACTATTAATTGTATCTTATATTAATATTCTAATACTTTTCAACTATATAAAATTAAAAGAAATTGATTATTTTCAATTACATAGAATACAATTAAAAGTAATCGGTTATTACTCATTGTATTGTATATTTAAAATAGCATACCTAACATTTTAGGGTTTTGGCAGTTTAATCAAGTTAAAACACATGTCACATCAAAACTGATTTTTGACATCTAGATGTAGTATAACCATATAAAATCTGGGACACAAACACCCCTCAAATAACTGCAATCAGTTTTTTACTATCAAACCAATTTAATTTGTAGCCCCACACGGCTACTATGACAGGTTTAAAGTATTTGTCTACGTTAAAAATGTCATTTTTTGCCAAAAATCATAATTTTTTAAATTTCTTTATTGTAAAATTTCAACTGTTAGCCTTCTAAATCTGTTTTTCTCTTGTCTCTACGGCATTTTAAAGAAAAGTTATAGCTGTTTAAACATCAGTGACAGCTATCGAAACAAAACAGAAGTAGCGTTTTCTAAACCGGAAGTCGTGAATTTAAAGCCTTTTAAAGAGCATTTTTTGGACAAAACTTTTTAAATTTTCATGAAGATTAGTTTAAATATTTTTCTAGTATTTTTAATAATTAGCAACTTGGCAATTAGAAAATTTTGAAGCAAGAAAGTGTGGGGAATTTTAAACATGTATTTTAATTTTTTAATAATTAAAGTTGCTTTCATAAACTTCAAATGCATTTTTCTCAGAACGGTATTTTTAATAAAATGTTGAAACTTGAAATGTGATTTCTCAAAAAGTTCTTAAAATATTTTATTGAAAATTATTATGAATGCTTTTGATAGTATTTACTAGTAAATGACCTAAAAGTTTTAAATTTGGATAATTTTTAATGATGTTACACTCATAGTTAGATATAAAGGTAATGAAAATTCATTAAAAATTCAATGTGTATGATTTTGAAGGACCCAAATTTTTTACCAAATGTAAATTAAGCAAAGATTTTAGGTGATTCACTAGTCCAGTGTATAAGAAATGTGTTGTGTCAAAAAATATTGAAATAATTTATTAAAAAATTAGACCTTTTGAAAAAACCCGATTTTTTTACTAAATTTTCTTTATTTATTAGAAATTTTATAAAAACTTTTTCAGGAATCCATTTTTAAGTGCCATTCTCTATGATAATATAAAAAATAAATCTAAAAATGTAAAAATATGAACTAATTTTTACATTTAAAGAAAAAAGTTCTCTGAATGTAGATGAATAGCTTAATTATCGTATATCCTAGTAAATGGCATGAATGAGTTTAAAGAGAGCTGCATTTTAGTTTTCTATATCTTATAAAGAGCTACATAACATCTATATAATATTCCATACATAGTTTTATTTTATATTTAATTAAAACTCTACACAAGTCTATCTAAAATACATAGAAAAATTAAAAGGATGTTAATTAAAAGGATGAATTTTGCAAAAATAATTGCTTCAAAACTTTATTATTAAAATTAAAATATCATGAAAATGAATTGATAAAATGTAAAATATTTAACCCAGACTTTTGGTGAGACATTTTAAATTTGAAAATTCACACAAGTATATTTTACATATGCAAAAATAAAGTATTTCAATTTCTAAGAAAAATTTTGACTACGCAAAAACAATTCATGATTTTATTTTACCTTTTATTAAACATTGATACTAAAAATTCCTCTAATATTAATTCAAAATCTATGGCAGGCTGTACTGAAACTTTTAAGTGAACTTCAGTCGGCTCATCAGTGTCATAAGACACAGGAAAAAAATATATACCCCATAAATCATACTGATTTTTAACATGATATTTTGTAATTTATCCAAAAGAATTAACACCAGGGTTGGCATGATTTAAATCACAATTTAAATCCTGATTTAAACCAGTTGATTTCTTTGAAAAAATCGTTGATTTAAATCATTTATTTCATTTCTTTTAAAACCTATATTCCAAAGAGAGAAAAATTTTGAATGGGTCAGCACGGTAATACCAATAAGTAAATAAGTGTCAATAGATAGCATGTGCTTTCCAAGAATTGAGGGGTTGTTATCAGAAAGTATGGAGTAGGGGTAGGTACAATGATTGACTATGACTGGTGGAATTCATTTTATGTCATGGGAGGTAAAGAGAGTATGACAGAACTTGAAATCCAGTTTGTCTACCCAATAACGACAGCCGTGGCTTCATCTGCCGGAATGGAAAGACAGTTTTCTTCTTTTGGTATTGTTCATTCTAGCCTTCGTAACCAATTAGGAGTGGATAAAGCATCAAAGCGAGTGTTTTTATTGAAACAATTAAATCCATCATTCGGTGCTTAAAAAATATTGAAATAATTGTGATTTGTTTTTTAAATAAATAGTTTGCATTAAAAGAATATTTAATTTGTTCTTTAAATTGACATCTTATTGAGTTTGCACTCTCCAATTACAAAATAATGGAATGTATTTAGATTAAAATTTATATATTTAATTTTAGGTAATCAGTGTATAGAATATACTAGATACATAAGATGTTACTTCTTATAACAAGCAATTCTATGTATACTGCAAAAAACATAAAAACAATAATTAAAATTAGTATTCAGAAAAAAAATCAAAGAAATCTGATTTAAATAAAAAAAATCTGATTGAAATCAAATCATGATTTTTTTTCCCAACCTTGATTAACACACACTTACCAAAGGGTTAGGTCTAAATCTGTAAGCTAGCATCATCCGTTTTCGGTATGCTTCATATTCATCGTCATCTACTTTAATGTCATCGGGTCTATGTTGTCCTAAACCAGCATTTTCCATGGGGGCAGCATTTCTATTTTTCAGACATAAATGTGAGCATTAGAAGCATTGAACAGATTTAAATAACATATCAAAATCCTGCCGCAAGTTTCAATTAACAAAACAATTTAGAACTGTTTTATTTTGATAAAAAAAATTTGAAGGTTATAAATGGTATATATACACAAACATATAAAATGAATGTGTAAAATACAATGAAAATGACACTTTCCTCCATTTATTGACACAAATTCTAAAATAATATTTGTAATTGCAGAATATTTCAGTCCAAAAACAACATTTTAATGAATGAACAAATTCACATTTTAGGGTTTCCCAAGAGGCTGTGACAGAGGTCTATTGCACCTAAAGGCAAGAAAACAAACCCCAAGAGTACCTAAGAAGCCAGTAACTAAGACAAACCTTTGCAGACAGCTAACAGGAATACCTTGCAGAACCCAAGGCTCAAGAAGGTAGTGACTAAGGTGCTGAAGCCTCAAGAAAAACCTTCAATTACACAAAATATGGCAAGCTCAGGCTTGCAACTGCTGAGGTACTTTCAAAAAGGTGAGAAAAGTGACAAATAATACAGAATAAGAGACTAAAAAGTGATTAAACATTGAATAAAAAATGCGTTTTTCTCCTCTTGATTACAGATGCTAAAATTAAGATTTTTCTATTTATTTTAACTCTTAATCGAATGATTCATGCAAGACATGGTTTTAGCGTTAAAAAAAAAAGAAAAGAAAAAGAAGGTTTTTGCTTGTGTTAAACAAAAAATTTTAACACAACTCAATATTTCTTTTTATTCAAGAGAATCTTTAAATTAGATCTGAAAACATACAATACATTAATTTTAAAATCACAATTTTTTGTATAAAGATGTTTTGAAATATGTACATAGCTAGATTAGAGTACCTAAACAAAAATTGTGAAGAAAAAGAAAAAGAGGAATGAGTGCTTTGACGTAAATTACTTTAATGTATTAAATGTACATTTCAGTACAAATGTAGATTTCAGGAACTTCTTTACGACTTTTTAAAATCATTCAATTCTGGAAACCATATGACTCATTACATTTTAAATAAGAAAAGTAAGATTAGAGCATCCCATTTATGGTCTTTTATTAAAATATTTTGTTATTAATTCAGATTTTCTTTTTTCAACAACAGACTTTTGCTGTGATACACCATGAAAAAAGTGACAGTGACTGTTTACTTAAAAAAGTGATCAATTGCAAAAAAAGTGACTAAAGGTGAGAAAAGTGACGGAATTGCAAGCCTGCAAGTTGTCTCCTCCTCAAGACAGCAGATACAAGGAATAAGGATGGATCCTCATTAAGATGCCTTCTAAAGGCTCATTAACCAGTACAAAGATAACTACATTTTAAAATTTTATAACTGGCTCTAAACTGCAGCATCTATCCTTTTCATTGCACTATTCCCAAATATGCCCTGGAATGATTAGGATTATACAAAAGCAACTAAATAGAAAAAATGATTATATAATGTGATGGGTAAGACTTGGAGCACTTTGTTATATTCTCCTGTTATATATATGAACCTGTCTCACCTGGTCTTTACAGCAAATTGTAGAACTTTGAATTGTTATGACTTTTTGGTTCAACATCTACAATACAATCAGAGTTGGCATGATTTAAATCAGTTGATTTTTTTTGAAAAAATCATTATTTAAATAATTTTTTTTTCACTTCTTTTAAAACCTATATTCAAAGACAGGAGAATTGGGAATCAGTCAGCACAGTTATACGAATAAGTAAATAAGTATAAATAGATGGCATGTGCTTTCCAAAAATTTAGGTGTTATTATCAGAAAGTATGTAGTAGGGGTAGTACAATGACTAATTATGACTACAGTGGAATTCACTTTATGTCATGGGAGGTAAAGGGAGTATTACAGAACTTGAAATCCAGTTTGTCAACCAAATAACAGCCATGGCTTAATCTGCTGGAATAGAAAGACAGTTTCCTTCTTTTGGTATTATTCATTCTAGCCTCTGTAACAAATTAGAAGTGGATAAAGCATTGGAACTAGTGTTTTTATTGAAACAGTTAAATCCATAATTGGTTGCTTAAAAAAATATTGAAATAATTGGGATTTTTTATTTTTGTAAATAAATAGCTTGCATTAAATGAATATTTAATTTCTTCTTTAAACTCACACCTTATTGAGTTTTCATTACCCAATTACAAAATAATAGAATGTATTTAGATTAAAATTTATATATTTAATTTTAGGTAATCAGTGTGTAGAATATACTAGATAGATAGGATGTTACTTCTTATAACAAACTATTCTATTTATATTGCAAAAAATATAAAAACACAACAATAATTAAAATTAGAATTTAAAAAAAAATCAAATAAATCTGATTTAAATCACATAAATCTGATTTTATTCCAACCCTGACATTTAGATATTTTACAAACAGTTATTATTTTTTAAATTTCAATTTGAGCTTTGGATGGTGCACTTTTGTATAACAAGGTTTAGACTCTTTCCACAGAAAAAAAATTAAGCACTTTTTAAGCATCTTAATTTTCATTGTACTATAACTGACCTACAGCTAAAGCTTAAAAATTGAAGCTTTTCATGAGCTTTATGATTTGTAAAATGACATTAAATAATATATTGATCAATTTAATAATTTTATTAAACACAATTGTTAATATCTCATGCTTTATGTTAAGACATCTTTCTTGCCTAACATAAATTTTAGAACAGCAATAGTCAAATGCCCCCCCTCCCTAAAAAAATCTGAAATATTTGTAAAGTTAAGAAAGTACTATCTGTGGTGGAAGATCAACAAGTTTCACATTATAGCAACAGTATTTTTACAGCAACATAGATGTAAAATAAGATAATAAAAAGTACTTCTGTATTATAAACAGGTAAATATATTCACACACACACACAGGGAGACAGAAAAGAAGATGCAGTATCTGCACTAAAAGTTTTAATTATGGCATACTCAAAACAAGATTCAGGAAATTATCAATGCTATTTTAAAAATGTAACTGAAGAACTATTTCCATTCATAATAGAAGATGAGAACCAAAAAATATAGGAAGGGGGAAAAAATAAGAGAATATGTCTAATTTTGAAATTCCTTTTTCTTTTCTTCTATACATTTTTTTAATTGGTCTAACTCTTCTTTCTTCGCTTTGTTGAATCGATTGACGATTAATTACCAAGGGAAATAAAAAATTCAGCAACCGATATTTGGGGAAAAATAAGCACTTTTTGAGCACTCGGAAAAAATTATAAATTTTAAGTCTACGAAAAGAAAATTAAGCACTTTTTAAGGACTTATTAGGGACCTTAAAAATGGATCTACAAAATAAGCACTTTTTAAGGATTTTAAGCACCTGGCCGAACCATGTATAAACAGATAGATACCTGACTAAACTTTCACCTAGATTTTAATTACATTCAAAATATACCAGTTGAAAAAACTAGAAGAATTTTGAGCACTTACTTATTCACAGGTTCCACAATGCCTGAACCGTTTGCTCCAAGCCCTTGTCCTTCTGACCATCCTAGCTTTTGTAACATCTGGTAACCTATGTTATCGGATGTAATTTTATGCTCTTTGTAGTCAGAAAGATCAGGCGTTCGTCCTTGTTTAACAGCCTCCCACTTTTCTAGAAAGTTCTCTAATTCTTCAGGAGGTAGAAAATCTCCGATGTGATGTTTACCTTTTGCCTTTTCAGTCAGTTCTTCTGCCCAAACTAAAAAATGGAAAAATATTTGTCACAAGGGAATTTTGAAAATAATTTAATTATAACAGATCAATTTTAAGATTTAGAGTTTGTTACTCTTATAATATTTATCAAACTCTACTGATTAAACATTTGACAGAGATGGAATCAAAATTCTTTAATTGGTGAAAATTTTAAAATTATTACATTTTAATGCATATAAAGAAGAATGCCTAAAATGCTGAGTTTTTAAAATACTGAGAGTTTTTACCAAATTATTCTTTATTTTAAGATGCAAAGCTCATCTAGAAAGTAAGTTTCCCTATTTAAAAGAAAAAAGACACTTTCAGGGACATATTTATTGGCAACAAGTACAGCAACGTTTCAGCTATTTTTCAATATATCCACCACCAGAAGACACTTGTCGTATTGTGGGATCCACTTTTGTATCCCCCTGTCGTAGAACTCTGCTGCTTGTGAATGGAACCAGCCTTCCCGTTCCAGAACACCGTGCACGAATTGGGTCCTGACATAAGATCCACTATGATGCCAATGCATTGACAGTTGCTTGGTTTCCGGCGTAAAGTGCAAAATCCAAGTCTCATTGTCTGTGACGATCCTGTAGAGGAACTCGTTGCCGTCGTTGTGATACTGTAGCAGAAATATCAGTGCTGCTCCTAAGTGTTGAATTTTGTGCTCGGGTGTCAGTTTCGCCTCATAGACCTGACAGAGCTGATGATGAATTTTATTAATTGCCACAATGCTTTGAGCATCCAAGATCACCTACTGAACCTTGCAGGTGTCGGGCGAAGGAATTTCCATTTCAGACCACTGTTACCATTTTCTGGATGTGCCTCGTATTAATGAATTTTTTTTTTTTTACTCATCATAGAAACCATTAAATTCCCCATCACTCTCATCTGATACATCAAATTATTCACTAAATCATGAAGAACTTAACTTTGAGGAATTGAGTAATTTATTAATATCTATAACAGTATTGGATATAAAACTTCATATTTTAAAAACCCAATTTCAATGAAAAAAAAAAAAAAAGGTACAGCTTTTTATATATGTAAATATGTGAAAGAAAAATTATATAGCTTGTTATTTTATTATTATATTATTTTTATTA
This sequence comes from Pardosa pseudoannulata, assembly GCA_032207245.1. Taxonomy (NCBI): domain Eukaryota; kingdom Metazoa; phylum Arthropoda; class Arachnida; order Araneae; family Lycosidae; genus Pardosa; species Pardosa pseudoannulata. The sequence goes on from CM063497.1 coordinate 1,848,056, forward strand.
TTATTATTATTTTTTGTAAAATTGGACCCATGAATTCTACTACAAAGGTACTAAATTTGCTGCTTATGATTTTGCAAAATGTGTATTCCATGCACAGACTAAGAAAGCAAGTCAATATATAAACACAACAGGCAACCGAAGCTGTTTACTGCAACAGACACATGTTTAGTTTGTTCCAAATATTTTATCAGGGATCTTCAAAACCCATTCATATTTTTTCTTTGTATGAATGGGCAAAATCATACGATCATTTCATCTAACATTTGTTTAACTTGGAACGTTCATACAATTTCAAACATTCATTTTTGAAATAGATTAATTTAGTCGAAAACCATATAATTTTATGAGTAATCTAACAACGGGACAAAAAATCTACACAATAAAAAGCAAAAATATAGAAGTTGGCATGGAGGTGATTAATCAATGACAAATTTTCTTTAAATGTAAAAATCCAACAAAAAAAAAAAAATTTCAATATCAGCTTAAAACCCAAATAATTTGCTTGCTAAGAAAACATTGTGTATTTCCAAATAGGATCTCATATGTATATAGGCCAACAGTGGGCTTCTTTACAAAAATTTACCCGAATTCAAACCTTAAATACACTAAAATATGAAAAAAAAAATCTTTAAAATTTAATCAAACTGACAATAAGTCAAAAATGATCCAAGCACATAAAATGGGTGAAATATTTTCTAATCTGTAAAATAAAATGCTACAAATTAAAAGTAAAGTGAACAATGATGTTTTTTACTATATACAAAAGGCACCAATGATGACCATTTTAACTTTAGTAACCCCATCTGAAGTTAGTACATTTTACTCCTTTATTTGTTATTTTTTTATAGTTTGTGCTATCTGTACTAGTTTTATTTTCTATGATAGTTTAGTTTTTGGTCCAACAAATGAAATCCATATATACAAATTTCAAACGATAGATGATGACATTTGTGTATAGTGATTTTTACAAATTATTCCAAAACTCAGATTACAACACAAACTTTTAAAGAATTTGTCTGACATTTTAGCACAAGAAACCAACATTATAAAGTTGATTGTATAAAAAAAAAAAATAAAAGGCATCATTTGGCAATTTATTGCTGGCATATAGCTAACAACAACAACAAAAAAACATGTTTTTTGTGGATTAGCATTTAAGGTTCTGTCTACATTAAAACTTTTTTCTTTAAACGTAGAAACTAGTTCATGATTTTACATTTTTAGATTTACTTTTTATATTATCATAGAAAAGTTTTTATAAAATTTCTAATAAATAAAGAAAATTTAATAAAAAAAATTGGGTTTTTTCAAAAGCTTTAATTTTTTAATAAACTAGATTCTTTGAATATTTTTTTGATGCAACACATTTCTTATACACTGGACTAGCGAATCACCTAAAATCTTTGCTTAATTTACTTTTGGTAAGAAATTTTAATCCTTCAAAATCATACACATTGAATTTTTAGCAAATTTTCATTACCTTTTATATCTAATTATGAGTGTAACATTGTTAAAAATGATCCAAATTTAAAGCTTTTAGGTCATTTACTAGTAAATACTATCAAAAGCATTCGTAATAATTTTCAACAAAATTTAAGAACTTTTTAAGAAATCACATTTAAAGTTTTAACATTTTATTAAAAATACCGTTCTGAGAAAAACGTATTTGAAGTTTATGAAAGCAACTTTAACTGTTAAAAAATTAAAATACATGTTTAAAATTCCCCACACTTTCTTGCTTCAAAACTTTCTAATTGCCAAGTTGCCAATTATTAAAAATACTAGAAAAATGTTTAAACTAATCTTCATGAAAATTTAAAAAGTTTTGTCCAAAAAATGCTCTTTAAAAGGCTGTAAAATTGCAACTTCCGGTTCTGAAGTCGCTACTTCCATTTTGTTTTGACAGCTGTCACTTTTCTTTAAAATGCCAGAGACAAAACAAAAACAGATTTAGAAACCTAAAAGTTGAAATTTTACAATAGAGAAATAATAAAAAAATTTTTTTTTATGATTTTTGGCAAAAAATGACATTTTTAACATAGACAGATCCTTTAATTCAACCTTCCCTCTTATAGTTTTTTAACCCCTTCTTTCTTGCTCCTGTGAAAATGACGGGGTGGGGTTTGGTTTTCTATTTCTTGCTCAGGTGATATTTCTGGGCTGGAGTGCTCAGTAGTAACGCACCAAGGACATTAAAACTAATTTATTTCTGTTTACATACCAGATGTCAGTATCAGAATATTTTAAGGTAATTGTAGATAGTTTATTTTAAACTAGATCTGTAGTAGATGAACTTATTGAAAGGTATCAATCATCAAACCCAATCGTTTGATTCGACCCAGTCGATTGAAAGACATTTTATCAGACAAATACTCCCAGCTGATAAGAAACTTCAACCATAGTGAGATGGCAAAGTTTCTTGCTCCAGAAGAGATGAAAACAATAAGACATGTCGGAACTACTTCAGATTGTGAGGTTGGCCTGCGTATCTTTGAAACTTATCACACAAAAAATTACTAATATTTATTTATATTACACATAAGTTTAATAAAATTCTTTTTTAATGTTTAAAGCACATATATTTTAAATTTTCTTTGCTTGCTGAAAAACCAACATTAAGTCATAATAACCCTGAATGTTGACTTTTCCTTGAAATTTAATGTTTTTTAAATTTCAAGATAAATACAAACGATAATTTAAAAATGAATATATTTTTTTTTTCATACTGATATTTTTATATAATTTTCAGGAATTAAAAAAATAGACACTTTTATGACCATTTTCTTGAAAATTATCCGATCGTTAAGGGGTTAAATATTCTTGGATTATACATTTAAATAAGTTTTTATTTATACTTAAATTAATTATGAGCCCCCTTATATAGAATAAGTCAAAAAATAATAAATATAAAAAAACTTTTCATACATTTCATGCCAGTTTATTGAGCACCAACAGAGAGAAAAAAAATTTTACTTCTGGTTTTTTCCATTTCTGTTGCTCTTTTTTTGTGTTCCCATGTTCCTCCTTCTGTGTCTTCATCTGAATCATACTCATATTTAACTTTGCCTGTAAGTTGTCTCAACTCAGCTTCTTTCTGCTTTGCTTGCATCATTTCAAATAATAAACGCATCTACCAAAACAAAACATTTTATTTTACTTTAAAATAATTCCTATAATAATATATGCTTTTTAAATTTCTTTAGTCATACTTTTAAGGTTTCTAAGACAAAGTGTTCATAAAATCCAGGTTAAAAAAAGTACTGTATCATCATACATGCTACTGGAATATTATTTTATTTTAATATAATATGTATTTGCAAGCCTGCAACTGCTGAGGTACTTTCAAAAAGGCGAGAAAAGTGACAAATAATACAGAATAAGTGACTTAAAAGTGACTAAACATTGAAAAAAAAAAAGCGATTTTTTTCTTATCTTGATTACAGATGCTATTATTAAGATTTTTCTATTTATTTTAACTCGAAATCAAATGATTCATGCAAGACATAATTTTAGCGACAAATACAAAAAGGTTAAAAATTTTGTTTAACACAACTCAACATTGTTTTTTATACAAGAAAATCTATAAATTAGATTTGAATACATACACTACATTAATTTTATGATCACAATTTTCAGTATATATAAATGATGTTTTGAAATATGTACATAGCTAGATTAGAGTATCTAAACAAAAATTGTGAAGAAAAAGAAAAAGAGAAAGGTGTGCTTTGACGTAAATTACTTTAATGTATTAAATGTACATTTCAGTACAAATGTAGATTTCAGGAACTTCCTTACGACTTTTTAAAATCACTCAATTCTGGAAACCATATGACTAATTACATTTTAATAAGAAAAATAAGATTAGAGCATCCCATTTTTGGTCTTTTATTAAAATATTTTATTTATTCAGATTTTCTTTTTTCAACAACAGACTTTTGCTGTGATACACCATGAAAAAAGTGATCAATTGTAAAAAAAGTGACGGAATTGCAAGCCTGTATTTGTTCTAAATGTGTGAAGATTTAGATTCAAGGGTGTTTTGAGGGCCAAATGAAAATACCCAGAAAATTTTATGGACATAAATGTCAAGAGTTATGCAAAAACAACAATCTTTTGAACAGGGAAGAGGGAAATTAAATAATTTCTACAAAAATAATAAAACAAAAAAAGTTTTAAAAACATGAAAGTATGCTAAACATATTTAAAAAGATTAAATTTCACTGTGAAAAAATAAAACGGAATTTCTTAAATTACTTCTTTAACACTAGATTGCCCAAGGCAGTCATTTTGACTGTTTTTTAATTTCAATTAGAAAAACAATTATGAAATATAATGACACAATTTCTTAGAATTTGGTGACTTTTTCTATAACATATAAATGGGTTTATGAATAATTGTAGTTACTTCCGCCCTCCTTTATTATATAATATTAAAAATTAATTTTAAACAAATTTCTTTACACATTTGTTATTTTTTCACAATGCAGTCATTTTGACTGTTTTTGGGCAATATAGGTATACAAGAAATCTCGGGCAATCTAGTGTTAAATAAAGACAAGCATTTAACTTCTTTTGTTAACTATTTCATCACATATACTCTCTTAAGCCTGTATTTTCAATAAAAAGGACATTTTTTTTTTTACATATGTAACATGTAATTGCTCTTATGTAGGCTCAGACTCCATGGCCTTTATTCCTAAGCATTTCTGTTCTCAAAATCGTCAATGCTCCTTGCCTTTATTAGCACCTTCTTGCCGTGTGTTGTTAAAATAGCTTACCAAGTTTCAACGTGTTATTTTTAAATTCCCTAAATAAGCCTAATGAGGAATTTGCACAAGTGGGGGATTCGAACAACTTAGTGTTTTTCTGATAATTTCAGACTAGTAGATTCCAAAAATGTTCTCAAAAATGTAAAAAACTGGGTCCATCATTTAAAAAATTAATTTTAAAGTTAAGCGAAAATCACGTGACATCAAAACGCTCCGTGATTGGTTGTGATGTCATCGTTCATGCAGACCAATATTTTTGTATTGCTTTTAAGCGCGCACTATTTTCCGATTTTGTTTTTGCAAGTTCCTGAAATTTTCTAGCTATCAAAATTTATTTTTATTTAAACCTGAAGGTTTATTTTATCGATCTAGATAGTTTAGTTATCTCAATTTGTCATAAATGTCTCTTCTACCTGGATTTACCAAAGGACAATCAGACAACCTCCCGAAAATTGACAGCATGTCAATGTTTTCTTTCTTGGCAAAAAACCCGGATTTTATGGGAGCAGAACGAGGAATTAAAACCCAAAGGTATGTAAAATCATTTATATTTTTTTCCAATTTTACTTAACATGTATTAATACTTTATTCGTGCTAAACACAGCTCTTTTGTTTGTAAACACAAACAAGTCAAATAAATATACATATATCATATACACACACATTTGTAGTAGCATCGTTTTTTATAAATAGAGACGGATGTAATATTAAAATAAAAATTAGAGGAGGTATTTATTGTGAGACCGGTCTCATTAGCCTTCGTGTTGCAAAAAGTAGACCATAGCACTCCAAAACCAAACCAATTCTTAGATATTTTAAATATGATGAAAAGAAATCTAATATCTTTAAACTGCTTTACTTAATTATTTATACATTTTTAAACAGCAATACAATGTTATTGCCTTTAATATTAATGTCAAATTAAAAAATGTATAAAATTTATCAAATTAAATTTAATTTTTAAAGTAATATAATTATTAAGTATTTTAAAAATATTATACTTTTTTTTCAAATTAGTCACCAATTTAATCGAAAAATATCACTGTTACATTTGATACACAAGAAAGTATGCATCTCTGAAGAAAATATTTATAATACATTGAAAATACATAACTTTCCCCTCCCCCGAGTTATTTATTAGATAATTATATGCTTTAGATATTTATATGTTTTTCGATATTTATATGCTTTATAAAATATTTATTGTACTTGAACTCTGTGATAATACTCGAAAATTAGCAGTTTTAAAAATTAAATAGCAGTGGTTAATCAACAATCCTTTTAAAGGTACAGATGTATTTTATATACTTTAATTGTTCTAAATTAGTAATATTTAAACAAATGTAAGCATTTATTTACCGAAAAATGGTCTTCACAAACCCATAGAGATGATTTATATGATAATTTGAGGTTTAATTTCTCCTCCCTTTTCATCTCAGTTGTCCAGATTTTACGTATATGTGGGTCTTTCAGGACGCTGAAAAATATCTTCTCATTGCAATTAGTTGTTGTATTTTTACAGAGTGGCACAATACAATATTTAGAGTATGATTTTTTAATGCCAGACATAACAAAAAAATTTCTATTATATGCGATACTTTACACAAAAACAAATTTAAAAGTCGACTTTTAACATGTAAACAGCATAGGCGCTCGGTGTTTACATGAACGATGACGTCACAAACTCGGCAGAGAAAAAGTATCGTTTTTGAGAGACGTTAAAGAGTCCGCTATAAAACCCATTAGAAATCACTCATTAGGCCCCCAAATGAAAGAAAAATAGCTACTGTCCTGCTTACTTTTTTGTCTTCTATCGTTTAAAATCAAAATTAGAAAACGTGAAAATTCCTCATTGACTGCATCATAGCAGTTGAGTTTGGCTTAGTTTTGAGCCCTACAGTCTACTGTTTTGCTACATGAGGGCTAATGAAACCAGGGCCTACTGCTTAAAGCCGATTCTGAATGGCTACAAACATCCACGACTGCAGCAGAACTTGAATCTGTGAACTCCAGTACAAAAGAGCAGCACTCTACCATTTGACCATCATTCAGCCACTGCAGCTGAGAGATTGTTTGAGAGTTATACAGAATGTACTGTATCCTTTGCTTTCAATGTAAGCAGAATAGAGTAAAGGATGATAATTTGTTGTTTTATTTTTCCAGAAATCTAGAGATGAGTCATATAAACTACCTGGAATTCCAGGATTTCCTTGGAGCTCAAACATCCCTGTAAATAATATTTTTTATGCCCATGCTTGTATTTTTCGTCTGTGTTAAAGTCAGTCTAAAAAAACATAGGGAATGTTTTGCAGTTGTCCCCTGAGAAGCCTGGGCTTTCCTTTCCCCTTTCCTGCAAAATGCAAATCTTCTTTCTATGGCCTGTGAATGATGCTAGTTACAGTTTTTTTTTTTCTCTTTTCAGGGTATCTGCCAAAATAAAATGTTTCAAATCCATGACTTTTCATGGCTTTCCCTTATTTAGCGGATCATTTTCCATGACTTTAAAAAGCTTTCATTAGAGTATATATGAATAAAACTTCTGATGTATATAGAAATAAAATATATGCTTTTAGAGAAATTACAGGAATTTTAGCATAGAAAAACTATAAACTTACTCTATAAGTGTTAATAAACTCACATACATAAAAATAAATTGTTGTATCTACATACCTAAGTTTAATCATATAGCCATTTTTCAATTAAAATGTTTCCAATTTGAATTCAGGGTACTTTGGTATTATCTAGGTGACCATGAATAATAGCCCTATAATGTTTATATACAATATCCCTACAGATAAACTTATATTTCGTGCAAAAATCTTAATTTTTTATTAAACAATAATTATTATTATATTAATAAAAATTTAATCTACAATTTAAGAAAAAACCAGAAAAATATACATTTACCCACCCATTAAGCTTTCTTGCTTTGAGTTTCCTTGGTGAACAAATTTTACTTGGCAATAGGGTCAATGGGATAATACATAAATACCAAACTCGGTAACTTCAGCCAAATGACAAATAAAAATAGAATGAAACAATTCAACGCATTTTTTTAATCGGTAGTTTAGCGGATCCACAACTTTCCATGACTTTTACTCATTTTACTTGAAAAATCAAGACTTTCCATGACAAAAAAATAATTCATTGTCTAAATCAATGATTTTCCCGGTGCGCAGAAACCATGTCTTTTTTTTAATGTGATGGTCCATGGTATTTGTAAGAGTCGTATCTGTCTCTGGTGGTCAAATGAACTTTTGTTCATTGTAACAATTGAAAATGGCAGTATTGTCCCTGTAATGGTTTTCTTAACGCTCGGAGGTGACAAGCGTGTTGTTTGTCAGCCCAGTAGGGTTTAGACAGAATAAATATGGAAGCAGGCACTAGCAGAATCGAAAATAAAAAATAAATACTGTTTATTCAGTATTAAAAAGCTTTGTACAAAAAATAAAGATAAGTTAAAGCCAGACCAAATTAACTAAACATGCCGGGTGCAAAATTAAAGTTCGACATTCTTAATTGTAAGTACCGTCATCGCCCTACCGAGTACCCCGCTCCGAGCCGCCCAAAAGCAATAGCTCGTGGCTTATATATATCCCGATGGGCAACGCCCACTATTCACGTGGCATGCGTATACAATTTGCATACACGCGTCGCCTTCTTAAATGAAGAAAAATAAAACCCGGTTAAATGAGACAGGAATTTCGGTTACACATTTAACCGGTGATTAGACATTAACTGAGTAAGTGATGAGAACAAAAAAATAGGCTAACATCGTTTGTCAACACACTGACAGAGAAAAGAAATTTTGCTTTGATCAAGTCAGTCAGGTGCCAAGGGTGCTTTAGCTACCCCAAGGACAAGGGTCAAAGAGGGGAGGGTGTTGATCTCCAATAAAACTGAGGTTTATTGTTTGAGAAAGTAAAAGCGGGGCCCCCCGGCTGAACTTCGAGATTTTAGAAGATTTTAGAAGACAAAAATGTTTCTCTACTATAGTGTTGTCAAAGCAATTTACTTTACTATTGTTGGAACACCCAGAAGGGTTAAAACATAAATTGTACATATAGTTCTGTCTAAATTAAAATCCTATCCAATCCTTACAACAGTGCTACTTTATAAAAACTATCATGAAGTGATGATTAGGACAAACCTTTCTTTGATCTTCAAGTTGTTTCCACTGTTCAGGCGTTAAATCTGTAGATCCAAAAACTTGGATTGCATATGACACAAGACCAGGATCTAAAAGAACAAAAAGATCTTTTGAATAATTTATCTATTCTAGGCAAACAAGTGAAGTAAACTTTTATTGATATAGTATTAAAGGATTAAAATTTTTAAATATGAAATAATTTAATTTGATTTCTAGTTTTTATTGCTATAATTTTACTTGAATGTCATTGTAAACATTACAAGCAATGATCCCTATGATAAATATTTAAAGTTCTACAGCATTTAAATAAACTTTCAATTAAAGTGTAGACTTTCATAAATGAATTAAATTAAAACATGCAACTCCATGGCTTTCAAAAGTGCCACTTAGAGGGAATAATGGCCTAAAATACAATAACATTATAGTCGGTGCATCAAAGTCAAGAACCATAGATGGTGTTTTACACCAAGAGTTATTTTGTAATTTGAATGTTTTGTATGGATTTCTTTATTTAACCCTTAATTTGGTATTGTATGCTGTGCCATACAAACTTAAAAAAAAAAATAAAGTGTTAAAGAAATATTATAATTTCAATATAATTATTAATATTTATTCTCATAAACTAGTCACACTTTATGAAAAAAAATGTTTTTTGAGTGTTAGCAACACTCAAACATTCCTATTTCAGTATTTGTTTCAATTCAGAATGTTTATTATTTTTTGCCAAATAAAGGGTTAAATCTAATTTTGTGTTAATTTTTTTAAATTAAACATTACAAATGAAATTATTTGATTCAATTTATTATGATAAATGATTAAGTTTACATTTTCCTATTTAATTTATTAATTATAATGAATGCAATAATATTTACAAATAACAAATTATGTAATAAATGCACAAAATATGATTTTTTTTTATCTCTCCTCAACAAACAATATTTTCATTGTTTAAATACAAAACTATTTATTTACCAAATTAGTTTTTAAGGTATTCTTTTCTTTTAAGTTATTTTGGACTCCAAAGAATCCATTTTGCTTTACACTGCCTTAAATAACTGATTCTTTATATAAATTTTCCTGTGATTTAGTTCTTTATTCTAAATGAAAATTCTGATTTTATTGAAAGTCAACTCAGAATATTAATTTTAGTTCCAAACAAAAACTGCTTATATGCAGAATATTATCTTTATTCTGATTGATATATAGTTTGAGTACAAATTCTTGTGTAATTCTTTTAATGAAGAAACACTAAAAAAGTGGGGTTTCTTTATAACTTTATTGCAATCCATAAATGAGCTGTGTTTGGTTTTCATTTTAACTTTATGAATAATATAGCCTGGCTTAGAAATTTTGACATCCTGGTTATAAATAAAGAATATTTAAATTTTTGATATTAGTCATAAGTTTTGCAGAAGAAAACTGAGTGTATTCTATGCATTGGTTGTAACAAAATTCCAAACTTCAAGGATTCAAGTTTTAAGACCTAAAGGGAACTAACATTAACATCAACTATTGCACATTTTAGAAGTTTTACTAAAATTCATAAGTGTGCCGATGTATTGAAATAAATAAAAAATATACAAAATTACAAACCTTGCTGTACATATCTGGGCATGGCATTTGTATCATTTTCAGAATTTTGTGGTTCCCATCTACTTTTCTTTCTCTTCCTATTTGCATCTGATTTTTCATCTAATTGGAGAAAGAAAATATACATAATTCTGTAAAATAATAAATTTACACATTTCTGCAAGAATGAAGTATGAGGCACATCCAGAAAGTAAGTTTCCCTATTTAAAAGAAAAAGAAACTCACACATTCAGGGACTTATTTATTGTCAACAAGTACAGCCATGTTTCAGCTATTTTTCAACATAGCCACTAACAGAATTGAGACACTTATCATATTGTGGGATCCACTTTGGTATACCTCTGTTGTAGAACTCTGCTGCCTGAGAATGGAACCAGCCTACCTGTCCCAGAACACCGTGCACATCCCTTTTTGTACTGACAGTGTTTGTTTGGATTTCGTCTGACTGACGATCCACTATGATGCCAATGCATTGACTGCTGCTTGATTTCGGATGGTAAAGTGCAAAATCCAAGTCTCATTGCCCAAGTCATGATCCTGTCGACGAACTCATCACTGTCATCTTGATACTGTAGCAGAAATGTCAGTGCTGCTCCTAAGCGTTGAATTTTGTGTTCGGGTGTCAGTTTCAGCTCCCAAACCTGACAGAGCTGATGATGAATTTCAACTGGCACAATGCTTTGTGCATTCAAGATTGATGACCAGCTACCTAACAGTGTTGGACATCTCTGATACAAAAGGTATTTAAAGTGGAAGCTAGCATGACTTGTGCAGAATGACAAGAAATAAAAAAATGAGTATTTGAACTAAACATTTTTTTTTTTAAGTTCTAAAAGTTTTTCAAAAAAAGTTAACAAAATAAACATAATAAATTTAACAATCACCTATTACCAAAAAAAAGGTTCTGATAATATTACAGAAAAACATTTAACCCTAATACCATAAACTATTAAAAAAATACAAAGTAAAAAAAAAAGGATTTTATAATCTGATACATAACTAAGAAACAACGATTTAATCTAATACATCATTTAGAGGAATTTTATCTACAGCATGAACAATGATAGCGCTGCTACCCTCACAGCTGACCAAAAAGGGGATATCTTGGCTCCTGCTTGTCAGCCTTATATACCCAGCAGCAGGTATATCATGCTAATTAACATAATCATGCGGCTTCCTCCCCCACTCAGCCAATCACAAAATTACACAGATCGTAGCCGCCGAGTGAGAGTTGAAGCCACATTAGCATCTGCCGTGCAGACGTCAAGATCAAAATAACTGAGAGAGTCAGCTTCCTTAACAAAATCAATCTAACTGACAATTAAGGTGGTTGTCAATCTCCTGCCTCGGTTGACTTAAATAAACAAACTAATAGACAAATTGCCGGGATTCACCGAAAGTTACGGAAGGTGCCGATTTGGCTGCAACTTCTAACAAAGATCACTGACCGAATCTTGCAGGTGGCGGGAGAAGGAATTAGAGTTTGAATTTTTTACCACTGCTACCCCGCTACTGACACGAATCAAGACTTGTACAGCTAGCATATGATTAATACGTCGTCATAGATCTGTTACACACATGCAATGGAATGTCTAATTACATTTACTTTAAAGCGGAAAACATCGAGAAACTTACTTTCTGGATGCACCTTGTATATTTAAATTGAATTAATTTTAGTATTACTGATAATTCTTAATGACTGGAACAAAACTGCTAAACATGATGGATCATAATAACTTTTTAAGTATTCCAACAAGAATGAAGTGTATTCAAATCAAATTTATTTTAGATAAATCAATAATATTTAATAACTGAAACATGACTGCAAAGATGATGGATCATAATAAATTTATAAGAAGTATTTCAGCAAAAATGAAGTATATTTAAATAAAATTTATTTTAGTTATTATTGGTAATTCTTAATGTCTGAAACATGACTGCAATATGTTGGATCTTATTACTTGGTTATTTTCTAGAGGACAGTAAAAGAGTAACTATGAATTAAATTTAAAAAAAAATTTCACAAAAATAGATTATTAGATAATATCAGATTTGCTTAGGTTTGGAGCATTGTGCTAAATGTTTTGCTACATTCTAATCTACTGCTTACAGCAAAAGTCTAAAAAGCCATGAACATTCATTATCAAATTTATTCTGCTACTCTATAATAATTTAAATATATTAAAATTAAAATGTTATTATTTTATATAGTTGAACAAAGCCTTATGTTTCTAATTAATATAATATATTAGATATTTCTCCAAACAATCTATGCAGTAAACTGACAGAAAAAAATTCACTTATAAAGCATTTTTTTTAAAGTATAAAAACTATTTTTTTTTTTATTTTCCTTACTATGATCATTATTATTAGCAATATCTATGAAATTACCATATTACTCTATCTCGTCTTATATAAATAAAGAAGTCTGGACAAGGAGAATTAGTCATGTTTAGTTATGAATCTAATGACCAAATTTTTGTAACACATGGGTTAATGAGACCACAACCTACTGCTTTTAAATATGACTGTATGTAGCAGACATGTTACAGTGGCTTATCTGGTGAATTTTAATGCAATTAATTATTACATGTACAGCATACATGACAGAGCAGCTTATCTATTTGAAATTATGGTACTTTTGATTTATTAATCATATAAAAGAGAAAAATAGAGAGAAAAACATACCTTTTCTATCAAAAGTCATTAAATGGCCATCAGCTTCTGCCCTCTTCTTTGCTTCCACCAAGTCAGAAACTCGCCTTTGATACAGTTTATATGTTTCTCCCTCAGTCTGATTCAAGAAACTGATGCAAATGAGATCAACAGAATTAATATCTAGGCATTTAGTATGTCTGTTTCTTTTCAATTCTTTAAATTGCAAAATGTAAAAACTTTTACAATATTTTAACTACTAGAAAATAAATTAAGCAAGTTCAGGGAACATTAGATTCTTTTACCCTTCTGCTTTTGTAGTTTACTTGCATTAAGGTAGTACAATGCTAATTCTAAAATATCTAGACCAGGGGTCGGCAACCTGTTTGTCCTTAAGGGCGCAATACTAAATTTGAAAATCACCGAGGGCGCATATTTTACACATAATCAACAGGTATAAAAAGGCATAGAAAAAACAGATTTTTTATAATTTTATTTTGTTGGTGTCATACATAATGATACATATAATTCGATGTGAAACTTGGGTGTTCATATTTTCAGCTAATTTCTTATAATTGGGGATCGCAACGTGTTTATAGTTGAAACTATTTCTTTTTTATTTTTAAATTCTTCAAAAAGTGAATCAGCAGCTTATAACATGGCTTCTTTTACTATTTCTCCATTTGTAAATAGTTTTTTATTCTTAGCTAGCAAATACGATATTTTATATGACGCGATTGTTGCTGCTTTATGTTGTTGCAGTGGTTTAGTAAAAAAACTTTGCTGGTTAGTTATTGCAGATTTTAAAGAAATAATTTTTTTCCTTCTAATTTCAGAGTTCTTTGGATAGTCACTATCAAAATTGGTATGAACGGTCTTAAAATGTCGTTCAACCACTACAGACATAAACTTCTTCAAAGCTAGGCAATGTGGATGAAGCAATTTATGCAAATAATTATCATCTAAAAATTTTAAATATTCAAGAAATCTAGATATATTTGTTCCTTGTTGCCTTCTCATGTTATCCCCACCCCTATGGGCTATAATCTATAAATTTTATAAAGTTCATAATTTTAGGGTTTAAACAATACTCTTTTCAATTTCTTTTCCAGATTTTGTAACACTTATAAAATTTTGCAGGGGAAATTCACTGAGAGGATAGGCATAATGCACCTTTAGTATTAGATGAAGAAGAAAGTAGCGTAAAAGTATGTTATGTAATTCAAACCTTGAATTACAGTACCATTCCAGTAAAAATATGAAACTATAACAAATATGGTTTATATCAGGTTATGATATTAGGTTCTGTTGATAAAACTGAAGTAAAATAAGTACTTACCACCTTAGATTGCTGACAGTGAAAAATTAAGTATTTGCATACATTCATAAGAACATGTTAGAATTTTAACAAATTTAAATTAATTTCATCAGGGTTCCCACTTCTTTTCCAGAACAAAAATTAAGGACTTTTTAAAGACTTTCTAAGGACCAAAATAACTTTTTATAAGGACCTACTTGAAATACATGGGATAATGAGATAAACCCTATTTCCTAAGGACCATATTTTAATAATTATGAACCAGACAAGGCATATTCAGTAAATGCCCTACAATATTTCAGAAGTTTTTAAAAATACCTCAAAATTAATATAAGATAAACCTATTTGAGAAAAACTTTTTGAAAAATGTATATCTAAAGTTTTTTGAGTGATCCAATTAAAAATAAATTGTGAATAAAATATAATATTATAAACTGTACTTTCTGAGGGTTTAAAAATGACTCATATGTATATACTAGCTGATTATACCCGTCGATGACTGGGAAAGAAGAAAGTTTTAGACTTTACTATTACATTCAATGCAAAGAAAATTAAACTTCCATAAGTAACTGAAATATCTACATCCCCCCCCCAACCTCTATGTTTGCATTTTCATAATATTTTAAGGATATATAACCTGAAAATAATATTTTAAGGATATCAAGGAAAGGAATTTTGAATTACTACAGAAATACACTAAAAACATATGCCTTTGAGGATTTTCTTTATTATTAATACTGCACTTTTGGCTAGAAAATGTAAAAGAATGTTATGAACATTAACAAATATTTTATATATTCTTTGACCAGTACTTATCACCTGTACTGGCGTTCTTAGAACCGGTTTGGGGCAAGTTTAACTCCGAACTTACAAAACCAGAAAGTTTAGAGTGTACGGTGAAAACTGATAGGAAATCACTTGACGCCAGATAAATTGATCAAATTCCAATTTAAAAATTAAGGAGTTTTTAAGGACCTTTGACAAAAATTAAGTAGTTTTAAGGGCCCTTAAAAATGAAAGCTAAAATTAAGGAGTTCTTAAGGACTTTTAAGGACTGTGGGAACCCTGTTTATTAATTTGGGGAGGAAAACTGATTTTAAATACTAGCTTAATATTTTTTTTTCTGTAAAAAATTTTTCAACAGCTTCTTCTAAAATAAAGAATCTGTTCACCCATTTCTTATCATTGGAAATTTTTTTCTAAATTTCTTCATAGTTTATAAAAAAACCCTTTGATTCTTTTAATTCAGTGGTTCTTAACTATTAGTGGTACAGATGCACTGTAGATGCTGTGTTTATTTGTCGCCAAATTTGGCGATTTTATGGGGCAAAGTGTGGGTTGGTGTGTTTGCCCTCACATTAGTGATGGGGTATGGCAACTCTAATGTGTTCTTGCACCCCATTGGTGCATGTGATTTCTGACGTCAGTACCCGGCACTATTCTATAAATTTGCATCTTAGCTGGTCTTTTGGTTTACAGTCGCCTAGGTGAGCTTGTATTTTTTTTTGTTATTTTCTGGGATTTAGTAAGTAATTTTTTTTGTTCTTATTTTGGTTCTTACTATTTTTGAAATTGTTAGAAATATCAGGATATTCTAAATCAAACAAGATGCTTTGGTTTGGAAAATTTTTGTTTTGCTTTTATTTTCTGGGATTTAGTAATTTAATTATGGCAGGTGTCGTTATTTCGGTTCTTACTATTTTTGAAATTGTTAAAAAATATCAGGATATTCTTAGGTGTGAGGTGGGTTTTGCATTTCATTCTAGCCGAACGATGGCCGAATGGTAGAGCGCTGCTCTTCGGAACCGGAGTTCACGGGTTCGAATCCCGCTGATGGCATGGATGTTTGTAGCCGTTCGGAATCGGCTTTAAACTGTAGGTCCCGGTCTCATTAGCCCTCGTGTGCAAAACAGTAGACCGTAGCGCTCCAAACCAAACCAAACCAAACCATTTCATTCTAAACTCCCAAGTGTGAGAGAACAACGGTATTCCGAATCTGAGTTTTTTTTTTTTACTTGGTAAAAAAGATTTATTACAAAGTTAGTTTTTTTAAGGTACATAGGAGTGTTGAAGAATGTTTGTGGCGCTACCCTTTCCAATTTTCATCTGTTATTAAATTTATTTTGCATTTCTTTTATTACAAGAGGGTTGAGGAGGAGAACACCCCCTCACATGTTAGATTTTTTTAATAATATTAGTGCTTATTAAAATGTTATATATTGTGTTTATTCTGTTGATATATATCATAAATATTAGTAATCTGTTATTTATATTTTAAATAACGTAAAAAATGGTAATTATTATGCTAATTTTATTTTAATAATGCTTTAAATTGTTAATCTGCTTTTTTCTTTTAAAGTTTAGTTTTGTTAATGTTGTGTTTCAAATATGCCATGTGACCGCCGCCATGTTTTTTAGGTGATCTTTCAGAAAATGCGTACCGCAGCCATGTTTTTCTACTTGGCAATTTTTCAAAATACACGTCTTTCTGTTAGTTGCCCCCCCCCAAAAAAAAGGTGGGCGGGACTGACGTCTATAATGCATTTGTTCCCTATTAGTATATGTAGTACCTTAGGGGGTTTGAAACAAGTTGTTAGAGAGTATGTAGGAAGAAAATGGTATATCCGGTCAATACAATTCCCAGACAGTCAGTCGCCCATTTGCAAATTAAATTGGCCACCTTTTTTTTACAAACCTTATGCTTAGTTATATGTTGGATGAGCACTTTTGAATTTGGCCATTCACGTGTTGTGCACCATCTTGCCCTCATTAGGAGTGGCCCTAAAGAGGTGAAAGGTAAAAAACGAATAAAAAGAAAAAAAAGGTTAAAGAAATTTTAAAAAGAGACAGAAGTTTTAACTAACACCAGACATGCCAATATTCAGAAACTTGTGTACGGAGCAACAAAATGATTTAAAATTTTAGCATGCTAATTACAGATTATACATAAGTACATATCTTGTTGGTTTCTGAATTAAATTTGAAATATTTACACAGTAGTGTATTGTAAAAGGTAAATTAATATTTTTGCATTTAAAAATGTATGAGTCGCTTTTTTAGCTTTAACAACCTATTTTTCAGAACAGTGTCTCTTATAGCAACATTGACCCTGATTAAAATATTTCTATTTTTCCATCATCAAAGATTCTAGAGTTTATCTACTCAAACTCGACCTAAATTCAGTTTCGTTTTTCAGCACAGCACTGTCACTGCAGCATTATTGTGTGAAAAGAGTAATATTCAGCATTATTTTTGCAGGACTTTGTATTTAATTGCTGAATCGTAATCTTTTAGCTGTTTAAAAGTTTTTTTTCAATTTTCCGGAGCAATCTGAGGGGTTTTCGGAGTTATCAAATTTTCTCATTTCTCCAGAGAATCCAGAATAGTTGGCATGTCTGTAATAATGTCAAGCTGTAATATTAATCTACCTATTGATTAGATATTTTTCGACAGGCAGATTTTGAGCTAACACAAAATTGCTAAAGGGAAAGATAATTTTGAAACTGAATGCAGTCAAATGAATATCCAATATGCAAAAGTTCATCAATACAAGAAAATGCCTAACATTCTAAGATAAACCTAATAGATCACTTACATGATTAGGAAAAACTATCATTTGTTTACAATTTGGCAGGTACTTTGGTCTTATACGAGATGCATCCAGAAAGTAAGTTTTACGATGTTTTTCCCTTCAAAGTAAACATAATCAGCCGTGTTAATTGCAGATGCATAACAGATCTATGATGTTTTAATCATATGCCAGCTGGTCAAGTTTCGATTCATGCCAGTAGCAGGGTAGCAGTGGTGCAAAATGGAAACTCTAATTAATTCTCCCACCGCCTGCAAGGTTCGGTCGGTGATCTCAAATGCATAAAGCATTGCGCCAATTGAAATTCATCATCAGTTCTGTCAGGTATATGAGCCAAAACTGACACCTGAACACAAAATTCAACACTTAGGAGTAGCACCGACACTTCTGCTACGGTATCACGACGACGATGACGAGTTCCTCAACAGGATTGTCACGGGCAACGAGGCTCGAATTTCGCACTTGACCCCAGAAACAAGGCAGCAGTCAATGCAATGGCATCATAGTGGATTTTCAGTCAGGACTCAATTCAAACAGACGCTGTCGGTACAGAAAAGGATGTGCATGGTGTTCTGTTACAGGAAGGCTAGTTCCAATCACAGGCTGAAGAGTTCTAAGACAGATGTATACAAAAGTGGATCCCACGATATGACACGTGCCTCAATTCTGATGGTAGCTATGTTGAAAAACAGATGAAACATGGCTGTATTTGTTGCCTATAAATATGTAAGTGAATGTGTGAGTTTTTTTTTTTTTAAATAGGGAAACTTACTTTCTGGATGCACCTCGTAGTATTTCTCTATTCTATAATGTAATGATATTGGCATTATATTATGGAAACGCAAAACAGAAGATCAAAATTTCTCTTAAGCATCTTTTAACTTTGATAATTCTTAGGAGATTTTTCATGCATTTGTACCTGCTCACAAACTAACCTCAGCACTAGATTTGGATGAAGAGAACATTAGAAAGCCAATTTTTTTCTACACATAATACTTTGTTCATTTGAATTACATTCATTGATTTTATAAAATTCTCTTTTAGATTGTAGTATTAGACAAACATACTTCAATAATATTACATGGTACAACATAAAAAAGCATAAAATATACTGCACCCAGTGGGCAGCTTCCAACCAAAAAATAAATTAAAATAAAACAACTTAATAATCTAAATTAATACATTTCCTTGGATCATTTTCAATTGAAAAAGTATTTTTATAAATCATTGCTAAAAACCTGCCCTATAGAGGGTTAAACTACTGTACATTCCCAAATATAAGCCCATCCATATATAGATTTCTTTTTTTGTCAAAGAATTTACTTAAATTCAAAACTTGTACATACTAAGCCAGTGGTTTTCATACTTTTTACATTGTGGCATCCAGTTTGAGATCCACAATGTTAGACCAAGTGGCAATCAAATTTTTACTTATTACAAGCCAACAATGATAGCTTAAACCTTAGTAACTATATCTGAAGCTACAACTTATTTAGCAATTTGTTGTTTGCTTCTACTTTACAGCAAAGTAATTTTTTTTAATGAAATTAGCCAATTCTCCATAAATTTTGTATAAGTTCTCATGGTACATTTTCTAAATTTTGGCTTTTCCATCCTACTTTACTTGATTATAACACAGGTAACACACACTACTAATTTATTTATTTATTTTTATATTTTTCTCAGTTAAAAAATTATTCCTAAGTTCATTTAATTTTGCACCATAAAATATTTTTTTCTTATTTTCCACAATTTTTAAAAAATATTTTGATTATATTTGCTGATTCTGTGAAATTTTTGGTAACCAACAACAAAAACGTTGCCAAAAAGGACATTATATCTGCTTTATAAATCCAAATATCAGCTGATCCCCCCCACCTTTGCTCTATAAAAAGCAAGGCTTCATACTGAACTGAACCAAAAGCTGGAAGAAAATCAAATAGGTTTAATTCAGTTTGATACATCTTCAGTCATTTTGTTACCATAACCAACTTATCAATATTTTCTAATTTAACATCAATCATATAATTGTCATCCTCACTAATACAATGCTTCTTGATTTCCTGCTTTGATGTTTACTAGAGCACTTTTATGTTTCAGTTTTTCATGGAACTACTTATAGAATGCAGACTTAATTAAGTTAAAAGAACTAGAAGTGTAGATGATTTTTAAAGAAAAATATGTCTGAGTTACATGTTTTTGCATCTCAGCATGCCATTATTCACAGATATTTGTATAGGTCAGGGGTAGCCAACCTGCAGATTGTGAGCCACATGCGCCACTTTGAAGGATTATTTGTGGCTCTCGATAAATGTAACTGAGCTCCCTTTTCATTTTCGTGTTATTATATTTTAAAAAATTATTACAACTGATGGAGCTCTGGCAATGCTGGCTAAAAAATTTGGTCATATTGGGCTTTTAAGAGATGATTCTTGAATTCCACAATTCATACTGCTTCACTGCATAATTCACTGAAAACATTTCATTACGAAATATTTAAAATATCCTGATGTTATGAAAACAGTGTAACACATTGCAAATTACATTCCCACCAAAGCAAAAAATCATTGACAATTCAAAGATTTCTTTGAAAGGGCTTTTAAGAGATGATTCTCAAATTCCACAATTCATACTGCTTCACCCAGAACATTTCGTTACAAAATATTAAAAATATCCTGATGTAATGAAAACAGCATAACACACACATTACAAATTACATTCGCACCAAAGCAAAAAATAAGTGACAATTCAAAGATTTCTTTGAAAGGGCTTTTAAGAGATGATTCTCAAATTCCACAATTCATACTGCTTCACTGTATAATTCACCGAGAACATTTCGTTACAAAATATTAAAAATATCCTGATGTAATGAAAACAGCATAACACACACATTACAAATTACATTCGCACCAAAGCAAAAAATAAGTGACAATTCAAAGATTTCTTTGAAAGGGCTTTTAAGAGATGATTCATAAATTCCAAAATTCATACTGCTTCACTGTATAATTCACCGAAAATATTTCGTTACGAAATATTTAAAATATCCTGATGTTCTGAAAACAGTGTAACACATTGCAAATTACATTCGTACCGAAGCAAAAAATCAGTGACAATTCAAAGATTTCTTTGAAAAATTAAAGGATGAAGAACGTCTGAATGATATTCAATAAATATAATTTCTGTAAAAAAAATTCTAATACCTTTTTTGCATACATTTCAAATACGTATTTAATTGCGGCTCACGAAAAATTTTAAATTTTGAAAAATGGCTTGGACTAACAAGGAGCTTGGCCACCCTTGGTATAGGTAATCATCAGTAAATGTTGCATATGAGGAAAATGATGCAAAAAATACTAAAATCGCAGAGAGGATATATTAATAATTATAAGCAATTTTCATATGTTGAATAAATAAAGAAACATAGTTTTTACATAACTATTGCAAGGGCAAGTGCATGATGTGAAAAAGTGTCAGGCAACGAGGGTATACATGATCGATATAATCATGAACGTAGTTGTCAAACACAATTCTGATAATCGATAACAATGCTTAAGTTCACCTTTCTCTGCTCACTGCTCATATTGTACATGCAGTTAATTGTATCAATTCACATAGTGTACGGATTAAAAAAAAGAATATCTTCTAAATTTTGACAGTATTACCTTTTTTGTTTAAGATAGAATTATATTCTTAGAACAAATAAGACTTAAGTAAAACAAAATTATTCATTCAGTACTGAATTGAAAACTGTTATTTTTGGTAGAACAGAAACTGGAACAAAAAAACTACAATTTGAAGCCCTGATGAAAAGTCCAAAAAATTCTTGGCTTATACATGGAAATATACAATAGGGCTATAACAGGGATGGACAAACTTTTTCGGCTGCAGGCCAAAAATTGAAAGAAAATAAGTTTGGCAGGTCAAGATAATTTTTTCTAAAATTTCGAAAACAATATACAAGTACCTAACGGTTTAAATACGTTAATGAGATGAATGAAATTGCGATTTCATTTTTAAAAGTTCTTTATACTGAGGATCGAAGTGAGGTGTACTGATTTTAAGGAACAATGCTAAATGCTGATTTGCCAGTCTACTTCTGAAATTATTCTTTCTAAGGTTCAAAGTTGAAAACATTTTGTTCGCATATAAGAAGCAAATATACCGCTGATCTGCTGGATGTGAGATAATAAATTTGGGATATAATATTTAAGCAAAGTAGAAGGCTATATAATGCATAAATATATTTCTGTTGATTTGCCTTGGACCGGCAACTTAAAATTCTATCCGCAGGCCGGATAAAACCTTTCAGCGGGCCAGAGTTTGCCCATCCCTGGTCTATAATAAAGTTACAACTAATGTTAAAAAAAAAAATCTTACTTGTAAGCTGGATCTCCTGCATTTGAAGTCCTGGCCACTTCTTCAGCCAACTTCCCATTCACTGCCACTGATATGGCAACTTTCTCAACAGCAATTTTCACTGCTTTTTCCTCTGGTGAAGAAACTAGAAGCATTCTATCAGAATTCTGTGCACTTTTCTATCATCAAGAATGATCATCTTGCTGTATGCGCAGACAAAGAAATAAGCAGGCAATAAGAAGTATAATTTATTGACGTGCTCCGTTAGAAACCAAACTCAACAGGGACAGCATTACATTTAGGACAATGCTGTGACTATTGTTGAAGATGATTACTCAAAATAAGTTTCAAATAAAGAAAACACATAGAAGTTATTTCTTCAAAGGCCTTATCACACATCAACATGTATATACAGTCAGTACCGCTTTATGGTCAGTTTTCTAAAGTCCCGTCTAACTTAATAGGAAATCTGTTAAAGTGCACCACATATACATTCATTTACTTGTTACCATTTATATGGTCAATTTCATGTTTTCAACAAGTTTCCAGTTTTTTTAAGAAGTCAGTGCAAAATTAGAAAGGACCCGAATTCAAGCCTTTATTTCCCTCTCTTTCCCCTTTCTTGTTTGTGTAGACATCACCTCTCTCAGTTCTCTTGCCCCCTGACAAGAGGTGGATATCTGTCTGTTTATTGGTTGAAGTTATCTCTCCCTGCTTAAATTGAAATCGAGACGAAACAAGTAAAGAAAAATTTTGTTGCATTTGGATCATACGTCACCAATAAGAATGTTCATTTTTTAATAATGGCTTTGAAAAGAAAGTTTATCATTTATTCAGGCTTGTAACTGCTGAGGTGAAAAAGGTGAAAAAAGTGACAAATAATACAGAATAAGTGACTAAAATGTGACTAATCATTGAAAAAAAAGCGATTTTTTTCTCCTCTTGATTACAGATGCTATTATTAAGAATTTTCTATTTATTTTAACTCTAAATCAAATGATTCATGCAAAGCATAATTTTAGTGTCAAATAAAAAAAGGTTAAAAATTTTATTTAACACAACATTGCTTTTTATTCAAGAAAATCTATAAATTAGATTTGAATACATACACTACATTAATTTTATAATCACAATTTTCTGCATATATTAATGATGTTTTGAAATATGTACATAGCTAGATTAGAGTATCGAAACAAAAATTGTGAAAAAAAAAAAAAGAAAAAGGGAAATGTGTGCTTTGATGTAAATGACTTTAATGTATTAAATGTACATTTCAGTACAAATGTAGATTTCAGGAACGTCTTTACGACTTTTTAAAATCACTAAATTCCGGAAACCATATGAGTAATTACATTTTAATAAGAAAAATAAGATTAGAGCATCCCATTTTTGGTCTTTTATTAAAATATTTTGTTATTAATTCAGATTTTCTTTTTTCAACAACAGACTTTTGCTGTGATACACCATGAAAAAAGTGACTAAAAGTGACTGTTTACTTAAAAAAATGACTAAAAGTGATCAATTGTAAAAAAAGTGACTAAAGGTGAGAGAAGTGACGGAATTACAAGCCTGTTTGCTGCTAAAAACGAATGGATTAAAAATTTTAAAAAATCTAATCTTTTAAAGGCTACTTTCACCAAAGCAAAATATTGATTACCCGGATGACGTTAAACAACATTTTAGCTGCCAAACATTGGTCCTCAAGTGTTGAAATCGGTGACTAAGAATGAAAACGTCAGTGCTTGTCACTTTATGGGAATGTGGATAAGGTTCTTCTGTTATGGATTAAAAATGCATGGTATATGCACAGGGTTGTAATGTTCTGCATATATGGTCACCCTGCTTATATAATCTGATTTTTCTAGACCGCTGAGCTGACCATATATCCGATACAGACTGTATCAGCTTATGATTCTTTTCACTGGTGAAGAATGCAGATTTCTTGTGCTGCAGTGAAAAATTTTTGAGCAATTTATTTTAGTTCCATAATAATGATAAAGCATTTAATTTGTTGAAAATAAAATTCTACCAGATGAGAAATTTGCATATTCTTCAACAAGAAGAGAAATCCTAAATTGAATCTGCATTTAAAACACATACATGATAACATGTAATAAAACCTTTATAGAGAGAAACTATTGGTCATTTATTATAAATTATTCCTGAGATATACCTTTCTTGTGAAGTGAAAAAAAAAAAAAGATAACAATAGGGAAAATCAGTTTAGAACTATGCAAATCAGTTTTTGATACAGAGAAATATATTTTTCACAAAATATATTTGTTCCAGTTTCAATGATTACTATTGAATGTTATGAACTTAGTGTGAAATGATCCACTAAATAATTTTAAATAAAATAGTGTTAAAGTAAGAATTGGCTTACAGTAAAAAAATATATGTAGTCAAGATAATGTCCAAATAATGATATTAATATGGTTAGAAAATAATCTTACATAACATTCTTGTAGGATTATGATGTTGTTGAATATAACAATTTTGTTACTCATGGAGGATGAAAGACAATAATGGCATTTCTCCGTTAAGCTGCAATAACCTTTCACCGGTTCTTTAGTGGAACTAACGGCAATTTTAAAACAGTGAAAAATAAAATTTGAAGAACAGAAAATAATTCCATTCTTTAGCTTATAGGAACATTTATTATTTTCTGTTACTTGCTGACTTTGTCAAAAAATACTTGTCCCTCTACATGACACCAAAAGCAAAATGGCTAAAAAAAATTTTCTCAAAAAAATATGCTGATAACTTCTCTCCCAATTTCTATCAAAATGATGCCCACTCAACACCACGCATGGCAAGGTCAGGGGAAAAATCCTGCCAGCAGGAAACCAAGATGATTGCCAAAATGTAGTGTGAGTAGGAAAAAAAAACCAAGGGGTTTTATGCCACCAAGCAACACTCTAGCTGGACAAATGGTGAAAGACAGAGAGAGCAAAATGGCAAACCTTGGATGGTCAGAGCGAAAAAATTCAAGGTGAATTGGACATGAGCAAGCCCCATTCCATAAAATAAGGGGTCAGGAAGCCATCATTTAGATGGAATGTGGCTACATCACAATTCTTAAGTTTTAAACACAGTTGTTAGCAAAATTTTTGCCTTTCACAAGTGAAATTTTAAGATGAGACTAAACACAATTATTCTATATAACATTAAGATGAACATAAAACTGTCCTACAATATTTAACAAGGCAACTTATATGCACTACCATTTTTGCACTTTCATATTAAATAACTTGGTAGCTGAATAAGTATATTAGGTAGAACATAATTTTTAATTAGAAATGGCACCAAAACTTGTTTCAAATTCAGCGATTTTGAAAGGTTACACCGCGTTTATATGAGTCAAGTAGACGCTCAAGTAAGCCAGTCAAGTCAACTTGAAAGTACTATTTGACTCGTATAAACAGTTCTGGTCAAGTCAAGTAGCTACTTGCATCAAGTAACTTGATTCAAATGAGTCAAGTAAAGTAGAGAGCACCACTGATCTGTATCACTAAATCCTATATCATTTTGATTGGTAGCTCTTGTTCATTTTTAGTATGTGGACTTTATTTTTGTTTCAGTAAGCACAAGAGATTAGAAAATGAAAAAGAAATTAGGATTTAAACTAGAGGTAGAGCATGGAACATAAATTTTCCATCTTCTCAAATTGTTCCACTTAATGGAGGAAATTACAGATAACCCTACAACTGATAATTAAGGTAATTCAAACCAAAATAACTCTTTCACAAATAAAGTTTATTATTACAATAAAAGTGTATGTAATACTTTTTTATTATGTTAAGGGGTGTCATTAGTTTTAAGGAGCTACAAATGGAAGAATTTTTGTTGCTTTTCGGCTTACTGAACTTTTTTTTATTATTATCTTAAGTTACTTGAAATTTTCAACATTTGATCTATATACCATGTTAAACATTTTCTTATGTTTACTTTGTTTTTTCAATGAAGTACATATTTTTAAAATTTTGCTGACACATTATCCACTGAACAGATGCATAAAATAATATAAAATGAAATATTACATATTTTTAACTGTTAATTGTAAGAATTAAAATATACAGAAACACTGATAAATATTCAGAAACATTATTACATAATTTATTATAAAATTTAGTTTTAAAAAAGGGAATATTAGAATGATTCTAATGTGCATATGCAATTTATCGAAGAATGGATTGAAACATAGCTTTATATTGCATATTTTGCATGCTTATTATTATTACTATTTGTTTGTTTAAATGTCTAAAGATTCTAAAAAACATGTACACTTTCTCCGAAAATTTTCCCTTTTACATCCAGGGAATATTACGAAAAAATTATTTCCTGCTAAACGTATTACTGACTTTACTAAATATCTTAAAATTCATCCTCTGTAAACAAGCAATTTAATGATATAAGCCATATTCTTTCCTAAACATTCCACACACAGAACATCTCTTAAAATCCCCATCTGTGTAATAAAAAGTAAAAATTTTACACCAGGAGAATGAATATTCAAGCTAAAATAGTATGTGAAAATTGCATTTTAAATTCTATAAATACCAAATTAATTTTTTTTAAAAAAAAGAAGGAAAATAGAATTAATTAGATGACCTCAAAGCTATATAAAATTTTCCTATATCATTACAGAATATTTTCACGAAAATTTCAAACCAAAATGTGCAATAGTTCTTGTTTAGAGGCAAGTTACTTGACTCGCAATTTGACTACGTGTAAACACATGCAATCAAGCTATAGATGAGTCAAATAAAGTAAGAAAAACTGCACATGCGAAGAGTTACTTTACTTGACTTGTGTAAATGCATATCAATAACAAGAAAAAGTTAGCCTAAGCAACAAGCTAGTTTTTTGATTGGTAAATGTAGCATCACAGATCAATACATAACTCGAAACAGTCTAGTTTTACTACTGTCAGAAAGCATTTAGGGAGAACTTGAAGTATCAAATAAATAACTGAGCAAATTTATATCTCAGCCATAAAGAATTAAGTCACATTCGTTGTGGACCCTTGGCATAAACTGTAAAGAACTGGATATTCCATTTAGGACAATGCTTTCCAAAAATTGTTTTCATGCCTTTGCACATGTTGGTATAATGCTTAAAATACAATAAAAAATTTTCGATAAGAAAGTTTAAAAAAAAAATCATAAAAATTGAACAATTACCCAGAGGAAAAATAATAATATGGTGTAACAAATTAAGATTTACATGCTTCTAGTTTAAGGTATCCATCTACATTCGGGGAACTTTTTTCTTTAAATGTAGAAACTAGTTTTTGTTTTACATTTTTAGATTTATTTTTTATATTATCATAGAGAATTACACTTAAAAGTTTATTCCTCAAGAAATTTTTATAAAATTTCTAATAAATGAAGAAAATTTAATAATAATAAAAAAAAAATTGGGTTTTTTTCAAATGGTCTCATTTTTTAATAAATTATATTATTTCAATATTTTTTGATGCAACCCATTTCTTATACACTGGACTAGTGAATAAGATAAAATCTTTGCTTAATTTATGTTTGGTAAAAAATTTCGGTCCTTCAAAATCATACACATTAAATTTTTAACAAATTTTCATTACCTTTATATCTAACTATGAGTGCAACATCATTAAAAATTATCCAAATTTAAGGCTTTTAGTCATTCACTAGTAAATGCTATCAAAAGTACTCAAAATAGTTTTCAACAAAATATTTTACGAACTTTTTGAAAAATCACATTTCAAGTTCCAACATTTTATTAAAAATACCGTTCTGAGAAAAACGCATTTGAAGTTTATGAAAGCAACTTTAACTGTTAAAAAATTAAAATACATGTTTAAAATTCCCCACACTTTTTTGCTTCAAAACTTTCTAATTGCCAAGTTGCTAATTATTAAAAATACTAGAAAAATGTTTAAACTAATATTCATGAAAATATAAAAAGTTTTGTTCAAAAAATGCTTCTTTAAAAAGCTTTAATTCACAACTTCCGGTTTTGAAGTCGCTACTTCTGTTTTGTTTTTACAGCTATCACTGATGTTTACACAACTGTAACTTTTCTTTAAAATGCCGTAGAGATAAAACAAAAACAAATTTAGAAGCCTAAAAGTTGAAATTTTACAATAGAGAAATAAAAAAAAATATGATTTTTAGCAAAAAATGACGTTTTTAACATAGACGAATACTTTAAGAAATGAGTAAAAATATGGACATAACCTGAAGAACTCTTACCATTAGAGTGTGTGGCACCATTTGTTAAATTTGGTGATGATTTAAACCCCCTAATAAGATGGACATGAGCATATTGACATTCTAGATACTGTATATTTCTGAATATAAGTTCATCTGTATATAAGCTGAGAGTACAAATTTCTTTGAAAAAAAATTACTCAAAGTTTGAAACCTGTATATAAGCCAAAATGAACAATTTCTAGAACCAGGGTTGATAAAAATTCCGATTTTTTTTTTAATTGGAATTTTGATTTAAATTGTTTTTGATTTAAATTGGATTTTTGAAATTTAAATATATTTAAATAAATTATTTGATACAAGCAAATTAAATTGTTCAAGTTAGATGTCTAAATTAAATCTTTTTTTAATATATAATAAAAATACACATAACTAAAATAAATATATATAATATATAAGAATAATTCATAAATCCGTAGAAAATAATTACTTGCAATATAGGGATTTTTTGCTTGTTTTAATTATCTATATCATATTTTAAATAAAGGATGCTTCATGTTAATTTATACATTTTACTCCTTCAACCATAGAATTGAGGGTAGATGAAGGGCTAAGTAATCACAATAATTTTTATTTCTTATGAAAATTTTACAACCCACTTTTTATTTTGTGACAGTGGTTAAATGCTAAATGATTTATAAATAAAAACAAGTTTAGCTCCTTTGTCATTTCCAAGTCTGTTTTGAAGTTTAGATTGCACTAATCCATAAATTGAAAAAATCCTCTCGATATAAGCAGCCCTGGACTGCAGGTGCATATCCTTCCAAACAAGGTTTATAAATAGGTGTAAAGCGAGATAAATTCCAGAATTTTTCCCAGGTTCATAAAAATAAATAAATAAATAAAAGCAGGGAGAGTAAATATTTATTATATTTTGGGGTGCATTTGTTTTTATTTTTTAGAGGCTGCGGTGACGCGTAGCCATCACAAGACTCCTTGGTCGAGCGACGTACCGAGGCGACATGTAACTGTAACTGTACAGCACTTACCGGCATGGGATATGAACAGCGCTGCATCAGTCTCTCGTCTCGCTAATGTCCCGCTAGCTGCTGTATTTTTCCCTCGTGGAAAACAAGCGAGCGGATCCAAAGCTGCATTCCAACTCGTATCGCAAATGAATGTTGAACAAAAGGAAAGAGATTGGGCAGTTAACCAAAACTTAACATTCAATTCGACCTCACTCAAATATTTCCATGAGGGAAAAATACAGCAGCTAGCGGAACATTAGCGAGGCGACAGATTGATGCACCGCTGTTCATATCCCGTGCCGGTAAGTGTTATACCGGTACAGTTACAGGTCACCTCGGTACATCGCTCGACCAAGGAGTCTTGTGGTGGTTACACGTTACTGCAAGGCATTTAATATTTAAAAAGTCAGAGCATTCTTTTCAAGGTATAAAAATGAAATTTTTACTGTGCCAATAATTTTTTAATATAAAAGACAAAAAAACATTTGACTGAGAGATAAGAAAGAGATAGGGGAGAAGAAATGAATAGCAGGTAGGGTGCTACTTTAATAATACAAGGACAGACAGGGTGCAGCAGCCTCCTGAAACCATCTGGGAGCAACTCTGGGTTGTCAATATTTTCTTATTGTGCTTATTACTAACAGATTTCTTTTAAAAATTCAATCTTTAAAAATATATTTAAATCAATGTTTTTTTTTAAATCAAGTGAACTAAACAATGATTTTTTTTTAAATCAAGTGATTTAAAACGTTCAACCTTGCTGCCAGTCTATGAGAAAGTTTTTAATACAGAGTTGGTAGATTTTTGAATTTCAATGGTAACTTTCAGTTGTTTTAAGAACTTTACTATATATATTACATTAAAATTTAACAGATACATATTAAAATATTTAAAAAGCCTAAAACAATATTCATTGCTTTAAATAGTTACTCAATGTACAATGTTGGAAAGAAAAGTAAAAGATATTCTCTATATAATATTGGCCATTTTTTTTTTAATATAAAGTTTGATTACTTAGCTGAAAGTTATTTGTAAAATTTTATTAGAAACAGACTGGCAATATTAAAGGAAAAAAAAAACCATAATGAGCATCACAGATGAGAATTTAAATAATTTATATTCTTTTAAAGAGTTTCTCAAAATAGAACATCAAATAATACAGAATTTGAAAACAAGAGAAATTTCTGAGTTATGAAAGCTTTAATATTGCTATTTGTTAGTATAGTAAAATATATTTACATTTCCTTTTAAATTATATATACATATATATATATATATATATATGTAATCCATTTTTTATAAAACTCCTTCACAAGGAGAAAGTTCAACAGCTAGCATTCATAAAGTACAAAGATGCAGTCGGGTCTCATATTCAAGAGAACTCAGAAGTCTAATTTAAAACTTTATTTCAGAGCGGCAACACGGACATCTCTCCTTCTCAGCAAATTACAATCAAAAGCCACAGAGTTCACTCTGCTTTCACACAAGTACACCCAATAGCGCTGACAACAAGAATTTTCCCACAACAAAAACAACTTACTAAGCGAATTAACTGCAATATCAGCAAAACACGAACACATGTTCCGCCAACACCTGGGAAATTGCTGTATAGACAGAAAGTTTACAGTTTTATGACAGAAAGGAATGTTAAGTGGAAAATACTTCGTTGATTAAACCATTTAGAGGCTGATAAAGATATTTAGATGAATTAAAATGGAAGAGAGGAGGTTTTTGAAGAAATATTAAAGTTAAATAATTTTGATATATTACATATATATATATATATACATATATATATAAACATATTTACAGAAATCTTTCTGCATAGACATTAATCTACTAAAGGAATACTCACCATTTGTTTTATCCTCCTCTTCAGTTGATAACTTTGCTTGAGCAGCTGTTGGTTGAAGTGTTTTACTGAAAGAAATAAAAATTATTTTATTATTTGGAACAAGTAATAATAATTGATAAATATACAAATAAAAGATTGCAAGGCCGGATCGAAATAATATATCAAGGTTCCCACTCTTTTTCCAGAACAAAAATTAAAGACTTTCTAAGAACCAAAGTAACTTTTTATAAGGACCTACTTTAAATACATGACATACACATAACAGCATAAACCCTATATCCCGAGGAACATATTTTAATGATTATGAATCAGATAAGGCATGTTCAATAAATATCCTACAATATTTCAGAATTGAGTTTTTAAAAATGCCTAAAAATTAATATAAGATAAATCTATTTGAAATAACCTAATTTTGAAAAATATACAACTAAAATTTTTTGAGTGATCAAACTAAAAATAAAT
Source organism: Pardosa pseudoannulata (assembly GCA_032207245.1). Classification (NCBI taxonomy): domain Eukaryota; kingdom Metazoa; phylum Arthropoda; class Arachnida; order Araneae; family Lycosidae; genus Pardosa; species Pardosa pseudoannulata. The sequence goes on from CM063497.1 coordinate 1,880,021, forward strand.
TGTGAATAAAAACAATAGTATAAACAGTACTTTCTGAGGGTTTAAAAATGACTGATATATATATATATATATATATATATATATATATATATATATATATACTAGCTGATTACACCCGGCATTGCCTGGGAAGGAAGAAAGTTTTAGACTTTTCTATTACACTGAATGCAAGGAAAATTAATCTTCCATAAGTAACTGAAATATCTACAAACCCCCATCCTCCATGCTTCGTTTAATTAAAATTTGCATGACTTGTTAGCTATTAGGAAAAGGCAGCTGACTTTATACTTTAAATCTTTTAAGTTTATGAAAGATTATATATTTGTCGTATAAAAAAACTGATAGGAAATCACATGACAACTGTGGACAGGGGTGGGAAGTGGTACACCTCAATTTGGAGCAGATTTTGGAGCAATAAATTTGAAGATTTGTAGCAGCAGAGCAATAAATTGGAGCAATAAATTTGAAGATTTGTAGCAGCAGAGCAATAAATTGGAGCAATTAAAACATTTAACGCACAATTTCAACAACTTATATAAAAAAAAACACAAATTGAGTAGTGTTAAAAGAAAAAGTTGGATTAAAGAAAGAAAAAAAACATACGTAGATATAATTTCTAATGTATAAGATACTTGTATATAAATATAACTTCCAAGATCTTACCTCATCTCTTTATTTCGAATTACAGTTAACCAAAAGCTATCAGAAAATTAGTTTAAGTGTTCAGAAAAAAGAAATCACACAAAATTATCATACATATCAATTTATTGATTATATCGATTGGGGGGGGGTGAATTTGAAGAACGTGAAATTTTTCAGCCCTTACCAGTGTCCATTCTTAACCAGAATGGTTTAAAAAAAACTTAAGTTGATGTTTTGCAGAAAAAGTCAGCTGTACGAATTGACGACAAGATATTAAATAAAACAGATAAATTAATAGGTAGACACTGCTATACACCATTTGCAGCTTGCCACTCAAACAGGAGAATGAAATTCCCTGACTTTCCCAGGTGAATTTTCAGAAAATTCCAGTTCAAGTGCATAGTGCACACTGGCTGTGTTGAGGGTAAAATAGTTATGGTACAAGTTGAAAACACAAAAATTTGCCATTTACTTATATCTTTGGAGTTTAACAACAAAGATGAAAAATTTTGCCTATAATAATTACAGCACATTGTTGTATGCATAAACACATATAGACATACAATGAACACCTTTTATAAAACATTTTTATGCTAAAATAAATATTAACCCTAAGAGAAATAGGAAGCACAAATTAAAATTATGTTTCTTTTGTTTGAGTTGTTTTTTCATATAGCTGAATATCGTGTAAGTGAGGTATCCGTCTACGTTCGGAAAACTATTTTCTTTAAACCTAGAAACTATTTCATGTTTTTACATTTTTAGATTTATTTTTTATATTATCATAGAAAATTGCACTTAAAAAAATTATTCCTGGAGAAGTTTTTATAAAATTTCTAATAAAAAAATAGGGTTTTTTCAAAAGGTCTAATTTTTTAATAAATTATTTCAATACTTTTGACGCAACACATTCTTATACACTGGACTAGTGAATCACTTAAAATCTTTGCTTAATTTACATTTGGTAAAAAATTTGGGTCCTTCAAAATCGTACACATTGAATTTTAACGAATTTTCATTACATTTATATCTAACTATGAGTGTAACATCATTAAAAATGATCCAAATTTAAAGCTTTTAGGTCATTTACCAGTAAATACTATCAAAAGCATTCATAATAATTTTCAAAAAAATATTTTAAGAACTTTTTGAGAAATCACATTTCAAGTTTCAACATTTTATTAAAAATACCGTTCTGAGAAAAAAGCATTTGAAGTTTATGAATGCAAATTTAACTATTAAAAAATTAAAATACATGTTTAAAATTCCCCACACTTTCTTGCTTCAAAACTTTCTAATTGCCAAGTATTAAAAATACTAGAAAAATGTTTAAACTAATCTTCATGAAAATTTAAAAAGTTTTGTCCAAAAAATGCTCTAGGCTTTAAATTCACAACTTCCGGTACCGAAGTCGCTACTTCCGTTTTGTTTTGACAACTGTCACTGATGTTTAAACAGCTGTAACTTTTCTTTAAAATGCCGTAGAAACAAAATAAAAACAGATTTAGAAGCCTAAAAGTTGAAATTTTACAATAGAGAAATTAAAATTATAATTAAAAAAAATGATTTTTTGGCAAAAAATGACGTTTTTAACGTACACGGATACCTTAAGGGAGTTTTGCCAGGGAACGAGAATTACTTCGTATAACTGAATATTTCGTATAAATAAGGTTTCCCTGTAGTATCATACCGATGTAGCGCACTGTACAGTATAGCCGATAATATAGCCGAATTCCCCCCTCCTTTTTTTTAGGTATGCAGCCTATACACCGGTGCAGCTTATCAGATGATGAGCTTTCATTTTTTTTTTAGTTCAATTAACACGTGTACGGCGTATACGGCAGGTCAGCTTATCTACCGGAAATTACGGTAGGTGTTTTAAATAAAGAAACAAATTGGCGATTCGGCGCGATTTCTGCTTAAAAACGGTCGTATATTTCTAAGGAGGAAGTGCAAGAAGAAATGGTAGAAAAAAAAGAAAAATTGTGTACTAATTTTCAAAAGTTCAACAGAAAATAAACAATTCGCGGAATTCAGCGAATTAAAAAAATAATGAATTGCGGATATTCACAAATTTGTAGAATTCCACGAATTAAAAATAAATAAATAAAATAAATTGTAGATTTTCGGAAGGTACCGATCTTAGATATACGGCCACTTAGTGTAAATTAAAATTGGCCGTCCTTTTTTACAAACCTTCTTTATTTTTCTATGTTGGATGATAATTTCGCCGCCTAAACAAACGTATTTCCTTACAGTTTGGAGGAAGGGGGAATCCTGCACTGTTAAGGGCTTGTAAGAATGAAATAAAATGAAAAGAATAATTAACATATTATATAGTTTGGCAGAAATTCGGATAGCCACATTTTGGCGTGAAATCAAACTAGGTGTTAAGGATAAAATTGGCGCAAAATCGCACATAGCGTAACAACATGACGCAGACTACCACTTTTGGCGCTCTCATGCGCTATTAACACAGAATTCTCACCCCTGCAGGACCAAAATTGGCGCAGTATTTGCCGTAATATATAGTTTGGCGGCCACTCGGATAGCCGCATTTTGGCGCAAAATCAAGCTAGGTGCTAAAGGTAGAATTGGCGCAAAATCGCACATAAATAGCGTATTGTAGCAACATGGCGCAGACTACCACTTTTGGCGCTCTCAGGCGCAATTGGCGCAGAATTCCCACCCCTGTGTGGATCACGTCAATGGAGATATTGATCACATTCCAATATAAAAATTAAGGAGTTTTTAAGGACCTTTGCAAAAATTAAGTAGTTTTAAGGGCCCTTAAAAATGAAAGCAAAATTAAGGAGGTCTTAAGGACTTTTAAGGACCGTGGGAACCCTGTATATTGTTACATGTTAAATGGTTACAAGGGAACAACTGTACAGAACAAAGAACATCATCCCATATTTAAAACTTTAGAAGGATTCAATAAAACCATACATAAAAAGAAAGCCAAAAGCAGAACCAATCACAGTTAAGCAAGCAAGAATATAAAAGAAACATAACGAAATTCGCAGAAAATCTGATGCAACGTAATGCTGCGATTAAAATATTCCTACAATAACGAACAAAAATTCAAAGTAAAGCTCTATTCCATTCACTGCTGTAATGGCCCACCTTTGATCAACCACTTTAGCTACAGATAAAAGAAAAGTAAAATTCATTAAAACTTGCTTTATTTTACTTTAACATAAATAAGAACCAAATGCATGTGCCTTAAGTCAATTTAGAACTTATTTGTACATTGGAATTTCTGCAAATTATGAAATTTTTCCAAACATGTCACTACACTTGAAGTAAGCTTTCATGTGTACGCTTTTTGCACAAATTCATATTTCTTGCCAAATTTTAAGGGAATTACAAGCAACACACTTTCGTGTTGGCACAATTTTAGATGTTGTGTCCATGTAATTTTGGCTTTCTGCTTATTACATACCTGAAAATTTACTATGCTTAAAACAATTTTTTGAAGACTGGTATTTCTTTAAATTTACTACAATTTATATGTATTTTTATTATATCAGAACTAGACCATCAACTTTGGTATAAGATCATTTATATTTAGAAGCCTAAAAGTTGCAATTTTACAATAGAGAAATAAAAAAAATTATGATTTTTGGCAAAAAATGACATTTTTAACATAGACTGATACCTTAAGTAAGACTGATGTCTTAAGATATTATACTTTGGTTTAAAATAGGCTAAAAATATGAACTACACAATTTAATAAAAATTTAAAGTAAAGATTCATTAAGACTACATTAACTATCAATAAGAATATAATTATCTGCAGATATAATGCTTATAGATAATTCTAAAAATATTGAAACTTTTTGAAAGGAAAAAAAAAAAATACTTTTATGATAAAATTTTTAATGGAAAATATCTTACTACAATTACTGAGTTTTAAATCAAAATTAATAACTTATTTTGTTTGCATCACTATTTAAAACTATTAATTGAATGATTTTCCTCCTTCAGAAACTGGAATACATCTTCTACTTACACTGGAGGTGCAGTAATTTTCATAACAATACCACTTGAAGACTTATCGTCACTACTGGAATTTTCAGGGGTAGAAGAACCAGCTGCATAAAAAGAAGAAATTGGTTATTTTATGAAGAAAGGTAAAGTTAAATTTCAAAAATTATATTTAATGCATTTTTTACTTTGTTGTTATAAAATATGCCCCAGTTAAATCATAACAATGAGCTTTATTCAATTCTAGGAGAAGAGATTAGTGAATGACAATCTCACAGTATTAGTAAAAATTTTATAAACTAGTACAAGTTCATTAAATTTAAAGACTTTACTGTCTTTAACCCTTTCGTGGGCCGTGGGAAGATTACTTCCTACCTACACGATCTTACAAAATACATCTGTGGGAAGCGCAAAACCCATTCTAATATATTGGTCTTGTTAGTGAAACAACCAGAAGACTGATTACTGCTTCGGTTTTGTGCTGTCATCAATTGTTCGATCGATTGAATAAAATTAACAGTTCTGTTTAGAAAGTTTGGAAACGTGGAGTGAGAAATAAATGGAATACAAAAGGGTTAATTGAAACTTTTAAAATTCTGCATTAAGGGGAAAATATACCACGAACAATAAATTTACATTAATGATCTTAATAAACATTAAACAAAAAAGTAGTGGAAAACTGAGTCAATAAAATTGAAGTATAGAGAATAGCCACATTTATTTTTATCAAAGTTCAAAATTGGTTTTAAAAAACTTTTTTTCAATTTTCAGAAACAGATCTTTCCAAAAATTCTTTTCAAATTTTTTTGGGGAAAAAAATCTGTTTATTATAGTTTTCAAAACAAAGTCACACAAATTTTCGGAAGTTTTCGGATCAGAATCACCCCTGCCTGAGACCATCCAGTTTGGTTTGGTTTAGAGTGCCATGGTCTTCTTTTTGCAACACGAGGGTTAATGAGACTGGAACCTACTGCTTAAAGTCGATTTCGAATATCTATAAACATACATGCCATAGTGGGATTCGAACCCATGAACTCCGGTTCCGAAGGCCAGCACCCTAACCATTTGGCCTGAGACCATCTAGACCTACAGATTTAACATGCACATTTTGTGTTTAACCCTTTTGAAGACTGTGGGACGATTACTTCCCACCTACGTGATCTTACAAAATACTCCTGTAGAGAACACAAAACCCATTATACTATATTGGCCTTGCTATTATAAAGATGGGAAGACTAATTCTCACTTCAGTTTTGCACTGTCATCTATTATTAGATCAAATGAATATAATTAGCACTTCTGTTTTGAAAGTTTGAAAACGTTGAGTGAGAAATAAATGGCCCACAAAAGGGTTAAAAGGGAGATTTTTAGTATGCTTTTGTTTTAAGATGGCATACTGAGATTCTAGCCCAGTATGCTCACATGCCTTTATGAGTTTTATAAGAAAAATAAAATAAAATAAAATAAATTACAAATAGAAAATGCATTTAAATAAAAAATATATTACCACCGCTTTCTTGCATCTTTCTGAATTGATCCAGAAAACTGCCATCATTTTTAAATTGATTTGTAGAAGAAAGGCGTGGTATTTTGACAGGAAAACTAAGGGGAAAAGAAAGACTTATTATTTTGGGATTAAAAAAAATTAATTTCAGTCACTGCATTCAGAAATATTTCATAGTATTCAAAAAAGATTATTACAGTCAATATTATTTGGTATTATTAATAAATACAGTGTTTAAATCTCATTAGAAAAACACGAAATAAATCAGTTCAATATAAATATAATAAAAGATAAAATAATAGAAATTACTTTAACCAATAAAGAAATACTATTGTAATAACAAAAAAAATAATAGAAGCAGCTAATTTAACAGCCCATTTACTTAATGAACAAAATACAAAAGAAAAAAAACATTTACCAGCACTATAGTGACTATCTGATAGTTGATAAATTTAAATTTGTAACTTAATAGCTTTACATATCTAGGTTTAATTAGAAACACTTCAAATACAATTTGAATAAATGTATTGCAAAATCCTGAAAGGGAACTGGTCAGAGTTGAAAGAAAAAAAAAAAAAAAAAAAAAGAGGTTTTTTAAGAAAAACACAACCTGGGTGGGTTTTTCTGGGTTTTATTGGGGGTCTGGTTTTAACAAGAGAGGGCAGAGGAAATTTTTAAATTGATTTGTATAAGAAAGGCGTGGTATTTTGACAGGAAAACTAAGGGGAAAAGAAAGACATTATTTTGGGATTAAAAAAAATTAATTTCAGTCACTGCATTCAGAAATATTTCATAGTATTAAAAAAAGATTATTACAATAAATACAGTGTTTAAATTCATTAGAAAAACAAGGAATAAATCAGTTCAATATAAATATAATAAAAGATAAAATAATAGAAATGCTATTACAATAACAAAAAAATTAATAGAAGCAGGTAATTTAACTGGCTATTTACTTAATGAACACAATACAGAGAAAAAAAATTACCAGCAATTATAGTGACTATCTGATAGTTAATAAATTTAAATTTGTAACTTAATAGCTTTACATATCTAGGTTTAATTAGAAACACTTCAAATACAAATTAAATAAATTTATTGCAGAATCCTGAAAGGGAACTGATGCTATTTCTTGCATTGACATCTATTGAAAAGTAAATCAATCTCGAGAGTAATTAAACTAAAAATTTACATAATGTCTAGTGGTAGCTTATGTAAGACTTTGACACAAATAAATGTAAATAAAATATTAATTTTTAAACAAAAAATACTCAGAAAAATTTATGGTCTAATACAGTAAAGTAATAATTGTTGCAGAAAAAGAACTAATGATGGAGTAGAGGCACTTCTCAAACATAATAACCTAGTAAAACTGATCAAGGCAGACTCTCACGGCTTGGGCACATTGACAGATGGTAAAAATCTCGCACTAAAACAGGCATGCTCAACTCACGGACCATTTAAAAACCTTTTATGGCCCAATTGAAGTTTTCAATTGTCTAAATAGTTTGTCATTTTGGCTATATACAGTTGAAACGTAGAATTTTAGTTGTTAATGTTTGCAATAATAAATATCACATATTCGGATGATCAATGGCTTCTAGATTTATGTTTTTTAACAGATATAATAATGAAACTGAATGAACTAAATCAGAAGTTACAAGGTGAAAATAAGTTGATTACTGATTGTTATCAAGATATAAAATCCTTTGTAACAAAGCAGTTGAACTTTATGAAAAGCAATTACAGTCAAATAATTTGATTCATTTCCCATTATTAAATGACTGTAAAAGTGACCATAAAAACTTCAAATATTCTACTGAAATCGCAAAATTACTTAACCCTTTAACTGTCAAGTGATTTTGATGATTTGGGTACACAATTTGTCAAATTTTTTCATTGCAAAACTCAAATGTTTACTACAAAATAAATTATGCTTAGTAGTTAAAAGTTTATATATTGAAGTACATGATATATATTCGGGTATAACAATACGATGCATTAATAAAAAATTACCCCGAGTAATATTCAGGCGTGACATTTTAGAACACCAGTGCTGTGCCCGAGATTATCTCGGGCATGACAGTTAAAAGGTTAAATTATTCAATACTAGATTCTCATACAAGCAAAAGTTTGAGGAAATCTTTAAAATATTCTTAGCTCCATTTAATGTAGCAGTTAAATCAGTGTCTCCAAATTTACAAATGGAGCTAATAGAATTGAAATCAAACATTGAGCTAAAATGCCTCTATGAAAGGAATAAGATTGAGTATTATCAAAAATATATCGCCAAAGATAAATTTCTAAATTTAAGACGATTAGCAATGTGCATTATATCAGCATTTGGAACTACTTATCACTACGAATCATTTTTTTTTTTTCAAATTAAACCTGGTAAAAACAAAGTGTCACAGCAGGTTACTTGATAAAAATATGACCAATCAGCTACGATGTGTGTTGACTACATAATCTGTTGATATTAACAAAATCTCTAGTAAAATAAAAAAATTAATCTCACATTCATTTTAAAATAATACATGGGATAGTGCTTGTGAATAAACTACAATATATATTTATGGTAATATTTTAACTCTCATGATTAGAGAGGAAAGTAAGGTGTTGGGGGTGATTATAAATACAGTACAGTTAATGTTTATTGTCGTATGATATATGTACAACACAACTTTTATATACAGTCGCAGCTGGCACTGTAAAAATGCATATTTTGAATACTGCACGATAATAAAATATTTTGAATAATTTGTTGTTTTATTTTTATATGTGCAGCCCACCTCAGTTCAGTAAATTGTTTTTTGGCCCACCAACCGATTTGGGTTGGGCACCCCTGCACAAGAGGCCCATTTGGTGAAGAGATAGACCCAAGAAAAAGTGGATGGATGTCTTGACTAAAACCTTTAAAGATCTCCAAAGGGAAAATTAAAGTCAAGGATAGAGCTATCTGGAGAAATATTGTATCACAGGTTAAGACCTACCCTGGGCTGTAATGTCAATAATGAGAAAAAGAATAAATTTTAATTAACGAGGAAATTATGAATGAAATAAAGTTACAGCATTTTTGTTTTCTTTATATGTTTAAAAAGAAAATTAATATATTGAAAATAATTTTAGACTGTTACTGTCAATTCAGACATATTACAAATACTGAAGAATGCAATCCCTGCTAATGAAGCATGCTAAGAAATAATCTCTCTAACTTACAGTACTAATCAGTACTACAAGTTAAATTAAATTATGAATACTTTGCTTATCTTAAACATTTATTTACTCTTTTATCGTTTACCAGTGAAAGCTTTAACATGTTATATCCATATGTAGTTCACAAATACAAATTTTATCCTATCAAATATTTTAATCAAGTGAAAGTCCAATACAAAGTGTACTTTTGAACTTATTTTAGCATTTAACTGCTTGGGTTGGTGTATAAAATAGACCGACTACAGACAACAAAGACTAATTTAACTTTTAAGTGCCTTCCAACCATGCTGTGTGCATTTAACGAACCACTGAAATCAGGGACGGACTAAGGCCTAGGCAACCTAGGCACGTGCTTAGAGCCCATAATTCTGGAGGCCCAAAAATTAGGTTTTTAATTTTTATTTAACAGAAAAGCATGATATTCATAATTATTGCTGATATGTATCCAAATGATGCCAAATTGTTGATCGATAAAGTCGACAAGTGGGGACGAGCGTTCCCATGCGCATGCATCTACGCCCACGAGTGTTGATGCGTGTAAATACGATCAAGTCTCGAACTTATCAAAACTATTAACAATAAATTCAAAACAATTTTTCATGTTAATGATTCTTCAATAGAGGAATTAAAATGTTATGAACTAGATTTAAATCTAAGGTACAGATTCGATACACACACCATGGTTTTTGTTGCCAAACTTGGCGATTTTTTGGGTGATGTATGACGTCGTTGGTACTTTTGGCGACTTTTAGCATTGTATCTTTGTAGTGGCAACCCTGGTTCTTAATTTAAGCCCCATTGGTGTACATGATTTGTAATGTCACAACTCGCCTCTTTCGTGTGGTTTTTGGGTGAACGTAGGGTACTGGTCACGTGGTTGTATAATTTTGTTGCTTCAGTATTTTAGGTTTTATGGATTAATTAGTTATTTTTAATGTGGTCGTGCGGTTGTAGGTAAGGTTGTACAATTTTGTTGCTTCAGTTTTTTAGGTTTTATGGATTAGTTAGTTATGGATGTTGTAACTATGTTCATTGGTTAAGAAGTATCAGGAGATTTTGAAGGGATAATTCGTGGGGTCTTTGAGCACAGTAGCACATGGTATGTCCTTATTTCTTTTTTATTAATATATTTGTGTTTGTAATATGTTTTTAATGAATGAAATTTGTATTATATCATTAAGGGAAGGGTTGAGGAGGGGGGAAACTCCCCTCAAAAATTTTAATTTTGTTTTAAAGATTCTTTATTTGTTTTAAAGAATTTTTAGTTATTTTAATTAATTTATTTATAAAGATTTGAATTATTAAAACAGTAAAGATTCGTAAAATATATGATTGTTTAGTAATACGTATTTATTGGTTGTAATATGTATTCTTGTATCATTAAGGGGGGTTGAGGGAGAGTTTCCCCTCAAAATGTTTAAAATTTTAACTGTTTAAAAATATTTAAATAATTGTTTTTTTACTTTTTTCAGTTATGATTTTTAAATTATTATTTAATAAATGGGGGGGTTGAATGGTGAAACCCCATTTTTGGCCGCCATTTTATTTGGCGACTTTCTGAAAATGGGGTTTTTGCTAAGAACGCCAAGAAAAAAACATGGCGGCTGGAAGCGGTGTGGCTATTGCATCAGTTCCAATTCTAGCAGAACTGAAAAATAAAGTATTACAATAGACTTTTATCAGTAAAGAAAATATTATATCACCTGTATCCATGGTGTCATTTATCCAGGAACATAATACCATTGCAACATTCCCTAATTTAAACAGAATTCTGAGAATTTATTTAACCCTTAAAATAAGCAATGCAAGAGGTAAAAGATCATTCTCAGTAATGGCCAAAATAAAATTTTTTTTAAGATCCAAAGACAAACTAATTTTTTTAAGACAAACAGACTAATTTTTTTAAGACTTTTTATGACAAACTAATTGACGAATTTTAAGTATTAAAAGTGAGATAAAGGCAATATAACTCATCAATCTGGGTATATTTGTTTAAGTCAGGGTTGGAAAAAAAATCATGATTTTTTTTAAAAAAATCAGATTTTTTCGATTTAAATCAGATTTATTTGATTTTTTTTCTGAATTCTAATTTTAATTATTATTGTTTGTTTTTTTATTTTGTGCAATATACACGGAATAGTTTGTTATAAGTAACAACTTATCTGTCTTGTATATTCTACACACTGATTACTGAAAATTAAATATATAAATTTTAATCTAAATACATTTTGTTATTTTGTAATTGGATAGTGCAAACTAAATAAGATGTTAATTTAAAGAACGAATTAAATATTCATTTAAGGCAAACTATTTATTTAAAAAAAAAAAAAAAAAATCAGAATTATTTCAATATTTTTTTAAGCAATGAATTATGGATTTAACTGTTTCAATAAAAACACTAGCTTCTATGCTTTATCCACTCCTAATTTGTAACGAAGGCTCGAATGATCAATACCAAAAGAATAAAACTTTTTCTATTCTAGGAGATGAAGCCACGTCTGTTGTTATTTGGTAGACAAAGTGGGTTTCGAGTTCTCTAATACTCTCTTTACCTCCCATTACATAAAATGCATTCCACTAGACATAACTAGTCATTGTACCTACCCCTACTACATACTTTCTGATAACAACCCTTAAATTCTTGGAAAACACATGTTATCTATTGACACTTATTTACTTATTGGTATTTCTGTGCTGACTGATTCCCAATTCTCCTGTCTTTGGAATATAGGTTTTAAAAAAAGTGAAAAAAAAAATGATTTAAATCAATGATTTGAAAGAAAAATCAACTGATTTAAATCATGTCAACCCTGGTTTAAGTATTATTGTTTGTTTTAATAAATTATGTTTATTTAATTTTTGTACATGTGTATCAATTTTTTTCCTTTTTTCTTCTTGGAATCTGATAATTAAATAGAATTACATACTATATCCTTTAAAACTAAACTACCAAATGCAAAGTATGCGTCAGGACTGAAAAATATGCCCAGAATTACAATGTTGCCTAGGGTCTGCTTTAGCCTTAGACTGCTACTGACTGAAGTTCCATTACACATACCATCAATCTTGTACTTGCAGTGGCATTGATAAATTAGTTATTGCTGGAAAATTATTGTGCAGTATTCAATGGTAAACAGAGTACACCAGTTACATGTAAGAACTATACAAATATATTTTGATAATCCCATAGATTATTATGTTTGCAGGAAATAATTCTGAAGATATTCTAAGCTTATAGAGTAATTCTAGAAATATTTTAAAATAATACATTTCTTTAGGAATCTTATAACTGCTAAAGATCCAAGTCAGTTCACTACAGATGAGTTTTGATAGTCGCGATATGATAAATATAAAACTGACATCAGTGATAAAATTTAAGGCTTGACTACAGAATTGAGTTCCCCTGCCAACTTGGCGATAATGGTTTAAGTATGGTTGCCTAACATTTTCTCCTAATCTCACAGTGTCCAAACAATCTGTATCTATATTATAATTTATATGATATTGCATACAACTCTCCTTGTATAACTCTTTTCTTATATATTAAAAGTGTGCAATGCTTAAAAATAATTAGATATAAATAAAACATTAATGGTTCACTCTGGCAGATTTTTAATAATTTGGAGCTGTTGCGTTTGTAAACTGTTAAGGGATTAATTGCCCATAAATATAAATGTCCTATTTTCAAGTTTTCTTTAATGAAGTAAGAGTATATAATTATATTATGATGGAGCACTGTGCATTAATTAAAGTCCCCAGAAAAAGCAAGAAATACAATGTTTGGATGGATTACTTTTGTGTTTTACTAAATATCGCCAATATTTTCGCCAAATTTTCTAAGGGGAACCCAATTCTTAAGTAGACCCAAATTTAATATAATCAATGGCTAAAATTTTTGTATTACATGTTAGGCTTTATACTTTGCTTTTATTCAAAGAATTTATTTAATAAGTTTTTTAAAAATCTTTGATTATATTTAACCTTAAATTACATATATTTGTTCTTATTTAACTTACTTTCGTTTGCTCTTTGGCGGTGTATAAATTGCATCATGCGAGGCCGTGTTTAAATAATGTTGGTGAGTAGTTAGTTTAATGCATTTATGCTTGTCAAACCATTCAAATGGTAAAACTCAAAAACGATTGTCAGATTCATGAGATCGTACTTGTCAAACATATTAGACGAAATTAATTATTAAAAATACTTTAAAATATTAATTTGTGTTAGGAAGTTTACCGAGCGAAAGTATCTACGAACTCTATACCTTTTATTAGAAGACGTAACAATATTAGTAGTTGTGGTAGTCCCTTCGTGTTCTTTCTTACGTCTTTTCTCAGCAGCTTTTCGAAGTATCTCTTGTTTCTTTTCTTCAATAATTCGTCTTTGTTCAGACATTTCTGCTAAACGATCCATTTCGAAAACGTTTTCTTGGTTTCACAAAATATAGAAAATCAAAATACCACAGCAGACTATAACCTAAACAAATATCTTTTGTGTTGAGGTGTTTGTAATCTTCTATACTCTAACCGTTAATCTTATATTAATAATGTAAAATATAACATGCGTGTAAAAAAGTTATTAATATTGATGCTATAAATATAAAGTAAATTTTAATATTCATGCTGTTATTCATTATCAAATATCTGACTCGTCTTTTTACAATTATTTATTTTTAACATTTATCTTTGTTTTTTGGCAACAAAGACTGGGATAATAAACGATAACTTATTATCTGTTGTTACCTAGCTTAATTTTTAATCTGAGTACCTGACAGTTGCCTTCAAACTTTTTATGCAACCTTATGTAAATTTTATAAAATCATTATGGATTCTGAAGAAGAAATTCTCGATGAAACTGACTCTGGAAATGAATCAAGTGGAGCTGATGATGATTTTTTGTGTTTAGATTCAACTGTCAAAGACCGAATTGAATTAGAAGATGATTTTCAGTTTAAAGTCCTTTCGACAGCTGATGTTGTACAGCACATGGCTGACTGTATTAAAGAAGTCAATAATGTAGTTGAGGTATAGATATTCATAATGCAAAAAATTTTGAAAACGTAGCTTATGAAAATGAATACTTTATAAGACAAAATATTCTTAAGTCCTAATTTTATTTTTTTAACATCCTCTAGTTAAACTTTTTAACATCCCTAGAACAATTTGGGATTACCAAATTGTTCTTTTCTGTAAGTGTGTGAATTTGTAGAGATCATTCATAATGAATTCTTGATGAGTGATAAGAAATCTTGTGTTGCATTTCAACCATTAGATTGTAAAAATGATAAAATGGTATTTTCTGGAGAAATTTAATAGTTAATAACGTGATTTTTCTTATATATTAAAAATTTATTATTATTAAAAAAATAATCTGCTGTAGTACATAAACTGTAAGGGAATACTGCCTAACTAAAAATGTGTTGTATGTAATGCTTTTATAATGCTTAACTTTCTATTCTTAATAGCTAAGCATGTTAGATCTTAATATTAAATACTTATATGTCGCTGTACACAATTAGAGAAAAGATATTTATGAAGTAAACTATCAAATATATTGTAAGACCTAAGTAGAGTTGGTCATTTTGCTGGCAAAATGGTTATTTTCGCCAGATCAGTGGCAGAAACTGGAAAAAATGGCAAAATCTAGAAAAATTGGCTGGATTCTAAAAATGTACAAAAGAATTAATAATTAATAAATAAAAATATAATAAATAATTTTGTACATAATACAATTGAGACTTAAATCAGAATATTAATTAGGTATTTCATTAGTATTAATTTGACAATTTAAACAATTTAAAATAATTTTCATTGATGTTAGCAATCAAAATACAATATTCTATTTTTGTAAATAAATTTATATGATGGATGTATGGGATAAAAAATGTTTTCTTCATTTATCAATTTAATAGAGTAATGGTGTCTTTAATTCTAATGTGTGTATATAAGATATATATGTATTATAAAAGTACTAAAAACGTTTAAACCTACAGGTTGTAGGGGAAATAAGCTAATAATTACATTAAAAACATTGCACTTAAAAATTTGGAAATCAATCTTCATTTTATTTATTTATTTATTTTTGTATCTCTAGGTATAACTTTAGATTTAGATTACTGTTTCAATGATGCATTGAATATTCTATGTTAAAAAAACATATGTATCTTTAGATTAGAGCCCCAAAGCAGAATGTGCCAAAAAGTGTGACGCACATCACAGAATAATCGCAGCTTGCAGAAAAACTTTTTTTCCTATATATATATCTATGGTTTTCCGTAAGTAGAAAAGAATCGCAAAAGAGGGGCTTACAAGTTGCAGTGGCAATTCTAAGCTTTATAAGAACGGTGAGAACAAATAAATTTAGGACAAAATATTTTTAAAGAAAACTACAAATTTGAGAGTACTAAGGTTTACTTGGAATTTCCGGTGTCTTGCCAAATTTACAGGCAAAACCCCTTTGGGAGAGTTGTCATTTCTTTGTCTTCCCTACACCCTACCAGTGTGATAGATAGCTCGTGATCTGCCTATCGTAAAAACTTCCCTTGGATTAATGTTTGGGCCAAATTATCAGTCTCATTTTTATCTTCATAGTGATATCTCAAAACATTTTATAATATCTAGTCTCTCAAAATATCTAGTAATTGACAGGACAATAAATTCTATGTTAATGCCTTGGTTTAATACAAATATTTTTCTAAATTTGAGGTAGAACTGTTTTATTAAATATTTTTAGTTATACATATTGGTAAAGATGAAAATGTACCACAATAAGAATAATATTGTGGGAGAGTAAATATATGATAAAATAAATATATCTCCTGCAGAACATTTTTGATTATTTGAAAGTCTGTTGCAGAACATTGAAAAGTATTCTGCTGTGGGGGATTAGAGTTAAAATTAGTAAAAATTAAAATAGTTACATCCCGTCAATAAAACATATCCATTTTTGCCATTTGACAAAAGTGCCAAAAATGTATTTTTGCCGGGATGGTTTTTACCAGTTTTTTCCCACCTTTGGCATAAACGTTCTAACCCTAGACCTAAGCTTATTCTGCAGGTATGGTTATTCTCTGATATATAGTGGTTACAATGTTACCCTATATTGGATACCAAGTCATTGTAAAGTTTGCTGACATTTTCTTCAAAGTTGTGTAGTTCAACCAGAACCTTCTGTTGGCTATCATAGTATTAAGAGAATCATTACTACTAGATCTAGAGCTTGCTATTTAGAGTTTATTTATAACTCTGTAAAGAGAAAAAAAAATTAAGACTTCCCTAATGGAAATCCCTATTCCTTGTGACTTGTTGGTGTTGCTAATATCAGATAAAAAACTGGGTATGACTACTTTGAGGAACACCTTCAAAAATTGGTTTGAGAATATTCTCCATACTGCTAAATATTGTAAATTTTATTCTTATTATTTATTTCGTAATTATTAGGTTGTCCATCATAGACTGTTAGCAGTTATGTTAGGTCTAATATAGGATTAGATAATATATATATGTAATCTGGCAAAAATGATCTTCCAGTTACACAAAATTTAACCCCTATTATTTAGGCTTGACTGAACATGTGGGTGTCCATTGCCAAATGGGCAATAAAGTGCTAAGGACTATTTACTCCTCTCCTCGCCGTGTCATTTTTGAATTTTTTGTTGATTCCAGAGCAGGCTCTTCTTATGTAACTATTTAATAACGTATGAAATGCACCTAATTCTCATTAGGTTTTAAAATTGTGAAATTAAATTCATCAGTTGATTTTCATTGAAAATTCAAACGGGATAAATATGGTATCAGAAGGTAATTTTTAGCTGGAACAGATGTGATATCTATGCTCTTCCGGCTGTCATGTTTTTTTTATTGGCGATCTTGGCAAAAAACCCCATTTTTTAGTTGCCAAGCAAAAATGGTGTTTTCTGAAAGATCACCAAGAAAAAAAACATGGACAGATAAAAAATATACTGCAGACTGTTGAGCTCACGGAAAAAAAACTTTAAAATTTGTGATTGGGAACCCCCTTTACATCCCATATTGTTACAACTATAAATGCATAAAACATACACACATTTTAATAAACATTAAAAAAAAATAATAAGGACATACAAATTTAAAATTTGTGAGGGGAGGAAAACCCCTCAACCCCCACATGTTGTTACAACTAAAAATACATAAAAACACACATTGTTACACATATACACATATTTTAATAAACATTAAAAAAAGGAAAGTGCGCTCAACAGTGTGCAGTAAATGCATACTAGTACTAACAAAAATGATTTTTAAAAAAAATAATACAACCTGCTCAGCGACTTCACCATGCGAGCACATCCGAACTATTAAAGCTAAACCGCAAAGAGCTTTCTAGAAATTATTCAAAAAGGAGTATAGGCGAAAAGGCTAAAGAAATATCTTTGGTTTCTTAAAAGCCATGTGGTGCACAACGACAGGTACTAACTATTAAAAAAAAAAAAAAAAAAAGTGCAATCTGACCAGCAACCTCACCACGCAAGCTCGTCCAAACTATACAAATCCAGTTTAATTAGAAAAATCCAGAGAAATTATTCAAAAAGGCTCCAGGTGGTCATGTGCACCAACGGGGCTTAAAGAACGAACCAGAGTTACCACCACAAAGCTCCAATGTCAGGGTAGTAAAAGCTAAACAGACATCGTTTGAAGAAACTGCCAAATTTGGCGACAAAAGTCAGAGCGTAAATATCGCATCTGTACCAAAGCAGGGAAGGAACCACATTTTCTTAATTTTAGAGATTTTCAGTCTGTTGTGTTTTATGCTTTCTTTTTCATTTTCTATTTGCAGATTCCTCCCACAACAACAAGAATTCTTTTGAACTTTTTCAAGTGGGACAAAGAAAAACTTTATGAAAGGTTATTTTTTTTATTATTTAATTTTTAAATAGTTTTTTTTTTTTTTCATCTGAGATTCTAAAGCAATTCAATATATATCTTAGAATCTTTTAGTACTAAAAATATAAAGGTTTCTTTTAATTTACTTTTCGTAATATTTTCAAAATACTTTTAATTGCTAATAGCTATTCATTAATATATAATATTCATAATTTAATGAATGTTATATTTATAGCGATTATATGATTTTAAGATTGACAATTATGATTTGAATGATTAATATGAAAATGTACTTACATGACAAAATTCTGATAAAATATTAAAGAATGTGAATAATTTAAAAAAAATAAATAGTATAAAATTATTTTTAAATAAATCTGTGCTATAAAAAACCATTATTGAAATTGCTTAGTCCAATCTGATTGTTATTTTTTATTTATTTTTAATTCAAATTTTCATCAGTAAAGTATAGATGTTCATTGTGAAAGATAATATATAATATACAAAATTTTTTAGATATATAAAAAAAAAAATTTTAAACATTTTTTTTTCATCTTCATGTTGTGGTGTTTATAATTGCTACAGATTTATAACATGTACATTAGTAAAAATATTTTTTGTTAAAATATAATTTATCTTGGTTTTATTATTTATAATATGATGGTGACTTGTTATAAAAAAATGTGTGATATTAAAATCTTCATTAGTATTCACAAGGTATTATTTTTAAAAAATTAAATTCTTAATATGGATAATTTTTTTTTTTGATCAAAATCTAAATTTAATAAAATTTCTAATTTATTATGAATTAAATTAACTATTCTTGTTAAATAAATTTCTTATACATTTTTGTATTCTAGATCACCAAAATAAAATTTTGATATAAATAAAAAAAATTTTAAAATTATTTTAATGTAAAAATATAAACATCATTTTTAAAAAAAAAAAAAAATATTGCTATTGCAATTTAAAAAAAAAAAATTTAATTTTTTATTTCAAAATGATTATGCCAATGTAATATTCTAGATTTATGCTCAATTTATAAGTCCATTTAATTGTTTATATTATAAAAAAAAATTGATAATTTCAATAGTAATGTCTAGAAACTAGAAAAAAAAAAAGATTTAATATGTTAAC
Organism: Pardosa pseudoannulata; assembly: GCA_032207245.1. NCBI lineage: Eukaryota > Metazoa > Arthropoda > Arachnida > Araneae > Lycosidae > Pardosa > Pardosa pseudoannulata. The sequence continues at coordinate 1,899,371 of CM063497.1, forward strand.
AGCTTTATTTTCAAATTAATTAAGAATAAATAATTATTTTCCATGAAAGATTTTAAACTATGTCAAATGTCTATATAGTGTAAAAAATCTTTTTGATTAAAAAAAATAAAATAAGAACCAGAACAAATCTTAGAAATATTTTATTGTGTTTAGAATCTCCATGTTATTTCAATTAAAAGGTGGATATTCAAAATTAATTCTACAATTCTTTATGAATAAATTAAATAGGTTTCTTTTAATTGTTTTTTTTATTAATATTTATTCATTATATCTAATAATATTGTGTTTTACTATTTATTATATAATAATCTGAAGAACTAAATTGTAATAAAAGGAAAAATAAATTTTAAAAGCAATAATATAGTAAAAATAATGTGAATAAAAATTTAATTTTTTAAAATAAAATTATTTTTTGTTAAATTTTATATAAAAAATTATTTCATTTTATGGAATAATTGCATCTAACAATCTTATAGTTTATTTTTTTATTTTAAATAATTTCATCTAAAATACATATTTTTCATTGTGCAATATCTAGTGGTGGATATCTAATGTTTATGAAAATTTTTTAAATAAAAATCTGCAGTATTGTCAAAATTACTAAATAATGTTTAGAAATATAAAAGTGCATGTTTGTTTGTTTTAATATGATCTTCTTTTATTTATCACTTTAATTAAAGAAAAAAAAATTTATTCTATAGTTTGTAATTATTTTCTCTTAATTAAATTTACACTTGATCTTGCGATGTACTGCAGTTTGCTGGTGACAATATTGAAGATTATTTTAAATAAGCATGGAAGAAGCTAAATCATCCGCGTGATTTATAGATGTATTTTTCCTCATAAGCTGTAGTGTATTAGATGTTCCAGCCCTAAAATTAGCTTCTTATTGATTTGTTAATCAAAAATCAAAAGAAAAATGCATTTCTAGTCAAAATGGGGGTAAGTGAAATTGAATTGCTGGTAAGTTTGGTGAATCAATGGCATATGTCTACTTGATGATTTAAGCTGTATCTCTCTCTTAGCATCGGTAATTGAAAATCAGCCAAAACAAAATCAGTAGTAAAGTGTAAATCATATTGTGTCTGGAGTATGGGGAATAAGACACGATATTCAAAAGGACAAAATCGAAGCTGATCGTAGTAATTTTGACCAAGATCTCATAAAAGTGTTTTCATTTGGTAGATTGTTAAAAATATGGTCATTAATAAAAACATCTTTTGTTTCAATTAATTCAGAAGGGAATGATTTCAAAAAAGCATAAAAATGTGTGCGAAACAAATAATACAACAAAAGTTCAAAATATCTTATGTATAATAAGAAAAAAAAAATAGAATAAAAAGAACATGATGCTAGTAAAAAAGTATAAATTGCAGAAAAAAATAAAATTGATTACAGCTGTTAAAACAGGGTTGGGAGTTTTGGCTTGGTGTGAGTTGAGCTGCAGTCTTGCATTGGATGACACACAGTCATATATTGAAGATTGATTTTACTTTAAGCTTGGAAGCAAGCTAAGATACATCTCCAGCTTGGTGTAGTTTTTAGATGCTTTTTTTTTCCTACATCAAGCTGTAGCTGTATTAGCCATAAGCCTTCCAGCAGCCTAATTAAAATTAGCCTTATTTTGATTCTTGTTAATCATAGAATTCAAAAAATAAAAATGCAGTGTTCCTAGTCAAATGTGTAAAATTCATATAATTGTCGGGAGACTATGCAGTTAGACACTGAAGACAATGTAGGTATTCAACCAAAAGTCACACCAAATGCACAGCTGTATCCAGGGTAGTAATTTTGAACGGTCAAAACTAATTTTGACCAGGACACTGGATTAAAGTGGTTTTAACCATCCAAAACTGGTCAGAAAATGGTCAGAATTGTTAAAAATAGTTATAAATGGTCTTAATTTTAATATATAATATCTTTTGTAATTAGAAGTCACTTTCAATAAGCAATAAAAATAGTAGTGCAGTTAAACAAAATATGACACTAACAAGTTCACTAGATTTAATGTGCTTATACAGTATATTAAGAATGTTTGAATTTTAAAAATAAACCATGCACATGCAACTGTAAAAATGTAATCCAGTTGCAGCAAAAAACATAAAATATGAGTTACAGCTAAAAACATAAAACATGGGTTGAAGTTAAAAACATAAGCATAAATTTTAAAAAGTTTGTGACCTGGCATTCGGGGAGAACGTTGTTTGATTTTCTTGGAGTATGTTCGCACCTAGCTGAATGGAGTTTTTTTTTTTTATGCTTATAATGCTCCTTGTATATAAATGTGTAAATACTGAATTAAAATGCACATAGCTGTGAGTGTAAGCATAAAACTCAGAAAAATCAAGAAGTTTGGCTTGGCTCGCTTACTATGTCATAGCCTGTGTTTTCACAGTGTAACACAACAGAAAGTAATCAGAAGCATTTTCACTGCTAAAAGTTCTCTTTATTTTTTAATGGTTCTTTGGAGGGTAAAAAAATCCTCTTTAAACTAGTATGCAAGGTATTGATAAACTTATTTGTTAAAAAGTTATTAAGAAATAAATTGACATTTTATGTATGCAATTTTTTTCATGTATAGAAATCCACAAGCAAATCACGAGAACTGTGTGAAATATGTTTTCTGGAGTTACCATTAAATGTAAGTAGTATGTCAATTAAATTTTTTTTCTTCTGTATGCATTTATGAAACTTGTCAGCCAGGGTTGCAAAAAACGCACTTACCCAGAAAAACCCAGGTGGATTTTATTGGGTTTTTTTTTTTAAAGATTGGTGATATTTTTATTTATTTTCAGAAACTGTTATCTTAGTTTTTTACCCTCTTCAGTTTTAAAAGATTATTCTGTGGAAATATATATACAGTCTATCAAAATCCAGAAAAATATTTGCAAATCTATGGTAAACCCAACATAACAATTTGGAAAATAAAAATCTGTGAAATCCATATAAAAAAGGGCAAAGGTGTCATGTGTAAAATACAGAATAATCTGACCGTAAATCATCCACTATATAATAATAGCCTAAGTTGTCTGTCTGCGAATTTATGAAGCGGTTGTACCTGGAATGGATACAGACATCCATATTAAATTTTTTTATGAATTAGGGTTAGCAAAATTCAAAGCGAGTTCGAAATCCACCTCATCCCCACTTTTCGAGCGTTTAATGCTATTATTTCAAGTCTTATTCTCCCTCTTATTCTATACTAAATTCATATCAAGAGAGAGCAGCGAGGGCGGAGCGTAATATTTATACTGAACTGTGTTTACTCAACCCTCATATACTCTAATTAGTTCCTTCCTCAGCCTAGCACGTTCAGTATAGGGTCTGACCATTTGATCATCGTACTTCTTGAGCTGACATTTCTGTCCCCAACTCAGCTAAATTTTTCTAAATGTCTAATTTAATATTTTCTGCTTTTTCTTTTAAATTCTTATTCCTAAAGTTGTTTTATTATTTTTAAAATAAATGTTTATTATTTTTTCAACTTTTTATGACTTAAACTTTCTTCTCGTATTGTAATAATAGAATAAGTTATCTGTCTGTCTGTCCTCAAATTTATGAAGCAGTTGGACGTGGTATGGATAGAACATCCGTATTGGATTTTTGATGAGTTAGGGTTAGCAAAATTCAAAGCAAGTCAAGTTTATTTTTTTCTAAACTATAGATCTGATTCTAAAATAGATTGGTATGAATAAGCGTCGTATCACAGCGAAAAACACTGTCATATTTAAAACATTCGAAATCCACCTCATCCCCTTTTTCGAGCATTTAATGCCATCATATCAAGCCCTATTTTACTAGCAGGCTATTAAATTTATCAATTTATCACATAATAAATAGAAAAAATAACAATTTTTTTGCATAATGATGCCATTCCTTTAACTATCTCATTTAATCATTTCTTTTTGATTATTTAAATATCTTTTGCATGATTTCCATATGTTTTATCCCTAAACTTAGATATTACCTAAATAATTTTCTTTTACATTCAGCTTAAATAATAGATTAGGTACATAAGTGGTAATTTTAATCGATTATTTTTGTAGAACGATAATTCTCAGCCAAAAAACAAACCATTTTTTTTACCTGCTTCATAGGGTACCTTTACAATTCTGGAAAATTAAAAATTTTACTGATCCCGTCATATGACGGACTATATGCTAGTAGTATAATAACAAAGATTTTAATTAATTCAAAACAAATACAGAACCTCCAATACATCATATATCTTCCAATAGATCATATATTGTTGATGACATCAATCAGGTTACTAGTATGACCATTTTTCAGTCTCAAAAGTCTGTTATTTTAATTAACTTCAATGCTTTTTGTATTTCTAATCTGTTTCTAAGTTTCGAGCAAACCAACCCACATGTAGAGAACGCTCGCTCCAGTGATGCAGAGCTAGCTGGGTACTTGTTTAGGGCTACCACAAAGTGGCAAAACCCAGTCTGAAAAACCCAATAAAACCCACTCTGAAGTGGGTTTTTTAAAAATTGGTGATATTTATATTTATTTTCAGAAACACTTACCTTAGTTTTTTTTACCCTCTTTTAGATTTAAAGATTTATTCTGTGAAAATATATATACAGTCTATCAAAATCCAGAAAAATATTTGCAAATCTATGGTAAATCCAACATAACAATATGGAAAAAAAATTTGTCTGTGAAATCCATAAAGAAAAGGGAAAGGTTTAATGTGTAAAATACAGAATAATCTGACCATAAATCATAGTATAATAACAAAGATTTTAATTAATTCAAAACAAATACAGAACCTCCAATACATCATATATACTCCAATAGATCATATATTGTTGATGACATCAATCAGGTTACTAGTATTGCCATTTTTCAGTCTCAAAAGTCGCTGTATTTTAATTAACTTTAATGTTTTTTGTATTCCTAATGTTTCTTAGTTTCGACCAAATCAACACACGTGTAGAGAACGCTCGCTTCAGTGATGCAGAGCTAGCTCGGCACTTGTTTAAGGCTACCAAAAGCCACAAAAAATCTATCATATCTCCATCCCTAACATGCAATTCAATTAGTTTCCACCACTGTGCTGCACTCAATTTTATAATTGCATCAGCATTAAACATAGTCTGAGGAAATATTTTGGGGTCTTTTAACTTAAATTCCTGAGGGGAATTAACCATTTATTTTTTTAAGGGTGAAATAATAGAGATAAAAAGTAATCCTTTATTAAAATAACACAAATATGTGGTTTATGTCAATATATAACATTTTGTGTTGTGCTGTCAAAGTAAACTTTTATAGCCTTTACACTGATTTATTTGTATTAATTAAATTATAATTTCTTGAATATTAATTTAATTAATAAAAATATAATTAGTTTTAGCAATTTAATCTTTTCTAAAATATGGTACTTCCCCTGCCCTCTCCTCTTAAAAACAGACCGCAACTCTGTTGCCAGCAGTATATTTGCATATTTTAATGAAAGGTGTATTAAATGAATAAAATTTTAGAGTTTGTCATGCTAAATAATGTAAAGTTATGAAATCCTGTATATATTTTAATAATTTTCTTAAGATAATAGTATTTTATGTATTTAATTATGTAAAACAATTTTTTTGTAACATGTATTTTACCTGAACAATCTTATAACATCTGTTGTAATTAAAATTGGTAAAGTACATTTAGTATATTGGATTTTTATTTAATTTTATGTTTCTATTAATTTTTAGATGATGACTGGACTTGCATGTGGTCACCGTTTTTGTAAGGAATGTTGGAATGTATATCTTACTACAAAAATAATGGAACATGGGGATGTTCAGGTAATATAGCTATAACATTATATTCCAATATCATTTAATGGGATTTAAATTAGTTTTAAAGAGTTATTTGTTAACAATATAATGTTTAAAATGGTGTAATAAGTATTACACAAAGATTTATAACATATTTTTTGTTATTAATGTAATGACTGGAAAAAAATTCGAGATGTGTATTAACACACATCACACAAAGTAGAATTAGTATTAAAGTAGATAGGAGTTTTTCAGTCAAATTTGTGTTTATCCAGGCTACATAAGAAAATGCCTATGAAAAAGATTTGCTTCCCTTTTTTATTTAATGATTTAAATGAAATTAAATTATTCTGAGTTAGTCTCAGATGAAGGCTACCAAATTTAGTAGGGGTTAAATATGACACAAATAGGGTTGGCATGATTTAAATTGGTTGATTATTTTAAAAAAATCATTGATTTAAATAATTTTTTTTCACTTCTTTTAAAACCTCTATTCCAAAGACAGGAGAATTGGGAATCAGTCAGCACAGTAATACCAAAAGTAAATAAGTTTAAAATAGATAGCATGTGTTTTCCAAGAATGGAGGGGTTGTTATCAGAAAGTATGGAGTAGGGGTAAGTACAATGACTAGTTATGACTAGTGGAATTCATTTTATGTAATGGGTGGTAAGGAGAGTATTACAGAACTTGAAACCCAGTTTATCTACCAAATAACAACAGCCGTGGCTTCATCTGCTGAAGTGGAAAGACAGTTTTCTTCTTTTGGTATTGTTCGTTTTAGCCTTCGTAACCCATTAAGAGTGGATAAAGCATCAAAGCTAGTGTTTTTATTGAAACAGTTAAATCCATAATTCGTTACTTAAAAGAATATTGAAATAATTGTGATTTTTTTTTTTTTTAAATAAATAGTTTGTCTTAAATGAATATTTAATTTGTTCTTTAAATTGACATCTTATTTAGTTTACACTATCCAATTACAAAATAATAGAATGTATTTAGATTAAAATTTATATATTTAATTTTCAGTAATCAGTGTGTAGGATATACAAGATAGATAAGTTGTTACTTATAACAAACTATTCCATGTGTATTGCACAAAATAAAAAAACACAACAATAATTAAAATTAGAAATCAGAAAAAAAAATAATCTGATTTAAATCAAATAAATCTGATTTTTTTGATTTAAAAAAAAAAAATCATGATTTTATTCCAACCCTGGACACAAGTAAAAGATTCAGTAAAAAAAAAAAAAAATAAGGCTCACACAGGGTGTCCAGGAATAATCTGAAAATTTTTGAAAGTTTTTTGAAAAATCAGGGATTTTCCTTCAAAAAAAAATTGGAAGAATTATAGATTTTGTCAGTCAAAATAAAAACAGTAGTTAAAAAAAACAACTTATGTGCATTTTTTAAAAAATGCTTATTTTCTGTTAAATGAGAATATGGAGAAATTAAACAGGGAATCTTTAGACAATAATACCATTGAAACTCAAATGAAAATTTAAAAGTGATTAAAATGCAATTAGAACAAAAAATGTCAATAATGAAAAAGAAATGAACAAAGAAATTAATGCTTGTATATAATTGAATCTTTAAAACAATTATGTACAATTTTTAATTGTTATATTGGTATGTATTATTTAAACATAAATAAAATGTGAAAAGTATTAATTATTTTAACAAAATTGATTAATCTTCTTTTAATCATGAAGGTTATTCTAAACACCCAAAACACAAAAAAAAGGGTGTTTCTTAGTTTTAAATACATTGGGATTGTATTTGTGTATGATAAAATTTGTAACTTTTTTTTAAAATATAAATTTATATTTGAAACTAGCATTTCTTTCTAGTTTTTAAGAGAAGGAATTTTAAATATAAATTTATATTTGATTCTAGAATTTCTAGAGAATTCTCTGGTGTTACAGCCCAACTAGGGGGGCATAGCCTACAGTGCCAATCTCTGTGTTTAAGACCAAGGGCTCTGGGGTGCAAAGCATATGTCCTGGTTAGGTGGTCAACGTTATGCAGAATCCCCAGTATTTAGTTCCTAAGCATGCTTAGTCTTCACTTTGTTTACTGAGTGAAGGGTTAAAAAACTGATTCAACCTTGCCCAACCCGTAGATCAAACCTTGGACCTGTGTCTTGGGAGCATGAAGTGTTATCCCAATGCCACTGGGCTTCATTGAAAGAAATTGTGAATTGCAGGGAGTTTTCAGGAAATTTCTAAATGATTTCCTCTTGGATACCCTATCAGACAGTCATTAATAGGTAGAAATTTGCCATTGTTGTCTACTTAGCTGAAAATGCAAAGCCACAGTAATATAAATGGCAGCAACACTTAAACACTTCACATGTGGGCAACGTATTTTTACTTTTTTTGCAGTCTGTCACTGGATCTCTGGTCACGTAAAAATACGTATTTCGTAGATTTGTGGTGGATACCTGCTAACCACCACAAATCTACTAAATACGTATAATTATATGTATGTGTAACATCATATACATGTTGTTTGCATTGCTATGCAACACGTTGTATTATTTCTTTCCATAAGTTATGATTGTCGAGTTACTCTCTTTTTTAACTTTATTTCATCTTCAATCGAATTCCTAGCTCTAGAATGTACAAGTCATGTTTTGTCAATTTGAAGCTTGGTTTTTTATTGTTGAATACAAAGTGGATAAAATGAGCCATTGTGACAAAGGTAGTGATGAAGAAATATGCGCTGACAGATTATCGGGCTTGTAATTTTAAAAATATTTTAAATTTAAACTATTTTTTGTGATTTCATAAAAATAGTTGTTGTTATTAAATAATTATACAGTATAAATTAAAGTGTAAAATAAAAAAAGTTTCATTCATAAAATCAAAGTAGTTTTTGATTGACTGTGATTTTCTGAATAACTAAGCTTTCGTGCAATTCACGAAAAAATGTCTGCTGGACACGTAAGTTCGCAGTGAAGTATACCTGCATGCCAAGTGTTAAGATGAATTTTAGCTGGGTTCGACGTACGTCTCCCTTTAGTGAACTTAATGTGTGGTGTAGTTATATTTTTACCAATTGAATGAAGCAACCACTATGAAATATTTTTTTTACACTTGGAGACAGTTCATTTTTTGCATTAATGTCACACTGAACTTTCTTTGGTATAAATTATCTAATTGTCATAATCATTTGTAACAGTGCTACCTTGCTCCGATCTTATTTATCTTTTTTTGCATAATTTTTTCTCATGTTGTCATTAGTCATTTACTAAATTTGGTTTTATTTCATCTGGTAGATGCCTTTGAGAAGTGTCAGTTTAAAAAAAAAAATTCATTTTGTTTATGTTTGGCATTAAAACAAGGTTCCCACAGTGTTTAAAATCCTTAAGAACTCCTTAATTTTAACTTTCATTTTTAAGGGCGCTTAAAACTACTTAATTTTTGTCAAAGGTCCTTAAAAACTCCTTAATCTTTAAATTGGAATGCAATCAATTTCTCCATTGACGAGATCCGCTTTTGTCACTTTCTATCAGTTTTAGCCATATTTTCCTAACTGTCTAGTTTTGTAAGTTCGGAGTTATATTTGCCCAAAATCGGTTCTAAGAATGCCAGTACAGGTGTAAATCAAAGAATATATATATATCAAGAATATATAAAATATTTGTTAATGTTCATAACATTATTTTAAATTTTCTAGCCAAAAGTGCAGTATTAATAATAAAGAAAATATTCGAATACATATGTTTTCAGTGTATTATTGTAGTAATTCAGAATTCCTTTCCTTGATAACCTTAAAAAATTATGAAAATACTTTTAGTTTATTAGTACTTTTTTAGTGTCACAGCTATAGATCCTTATAAAAAGTTACTTTGATCCTTAGAAAGTCCTTAAAAAGTCCTTAATTTTTGTTCTAGAAAAAGAATGAGAACCCTGTAAAAGTGCAAGATAAGAGTTTCGCTACTTAATGTACTTCCCCTTTTCTAATTTCCTTTATTTTTTCTAGACTATACGTTGCTCAGCTGTTGGATGTGACGTTGTAGTAGATGACGAGACTGTCATGTAAGTAACTAGGTTTATTCTTTTACAGTTTCTATTTTGAATATAATTTTTGGTTTTTCTGTAAACTTATATTTAATTTATGAAATAAACTATCTTTGCTAGCCTTTTTGTGCTATATGAAATATTTTATAAATATTGGTGAAAGCTGTATTAAACCTTAAAATTAATTTTTAAAATAATTTAAAAACCTCTGTATCTTTTAAACATTTTACTACAGAGTGTATTGTCTCTTTGTGTAAAACCCCTCTCCCTCCTCTTTCTTTAAAAAGAAAACAAATATGCAATGTTGTACTGTGTACACGGTTCCTATGGTCCTTAAAAGTCCTTAAGAACTCCTTAATTTTAGGTTTCATTTTTAACGGCTGTTAGAACTACTTAAGTTTTCTCAAAGGTCCTTAAAAACTCCTTAATTTTTAAATTGGAATGCGATCCATTTCTCCATTGACGAGATCTGCTGTCGTCATGTGATTTCCTCAGTTTTTTTCTTAGTTACTTATTTGACTAATAAATAATCTTTCGTATACTTAAAAGGTTTAAAGTATTAAGTCAGCTGCCCTTTCCTAATAGCTAACAGTCATGCTGATTTTAATTAAACGAAGCATGGAAGATGGGGCAGTTGTAGATATTTCAGTTACTTATGGAAGTTTAATTTTCCTTTCATTCAATGTAATAGAAAAGTCTAAAACTTTCTCCTTTCCCAGGCAATGTTGGGTATAATCAGCTAGTATATATATATATATATATATATATATATATATATATATATATATATATATATATATCAGTCATTTTCCCTCAGAAAGTACTGTTTATAATATTGTTTTTATTCACAATTTATGTTTAATTGGATCACTCAAAAAACTTCAGATGTACATTTTTCAAAATTAGTTTTTGTCAAATAGATTCATCTTATATTAGTTTTTAGGCATTTTTAAAAACTTAATTCTGAAATATTGTAGGGCATTTATTGAACATGCCTTGTCTGGATCATAATCATTAAAATATGTTCCTCAGGAAATAGGGTTTATGCTGTTATGTGTATGTGGTGTATTTCAAGTAGGTCCTTATAAAAAGTTACTTTGTTCTGTAGAAAGTCCTTAATTTTTGTGCTAGAAAAAGAGCGGGAGCCCTGTGTGTACATGGTTTCCGCGCACCTGGAAAGTCAGGGAAAGTCATTGAAAATCATGGATTTAGACAATGGATTAATTTTGTCATGGAAAGTCATGGATCCGCTAAACTACCGATTAAAAAAAAATGCATTGAATTGTTTAATTCTATTTCTATTTGTCATTTGGCTGAAGTTACTGAGGTCGGTATTTATATATTATCTTATTGACCATATTGCCAAGTAAAATTGGTTCACCAAGGAAACTCAAAGCAAGAAAGCTTAATGGGCGGGTAAATGTATATTATTCTGGTTTTTTCTTAAATTGTAGATTAAAATTTTATTAATATAATAATAATTATTTTTTAATAAAAATGAGTTAAGATTTTTGCACAAAATATAAGTTTATCTCTAGGGATATTGTATATGAACATTATAGTTATATTTGGCTATTATTCATGGTCACCCGGATAATACCAAAGTACCCTGAATTCAAATTGGAAACATTTCGATTGAAAAATTGCTATAGGATTAAACTTAGGTATGTAGATACAACAATTTATTTTTATGTATGTGAGTTTATTAACACTTATAAAGAAGTTTATAGTTTTTTTTATGATAAAATTCCTGTAATTTCTCTAAAAGCATATATTTTATTTGTATGTACATCAGAAGTTTTATTCATAGATACTTTAACAAAAGCTTTTTAAAGTCATGGAAAATGATCCACTAAATCAGGGAAAATCATGAAAAGTGGTGGATTTGAAAAATTTTATTTTGGCAGATACCCTGTACATAGAAGAGATATAATCAATATTATGATGGTATAAATTTAATTTCTGACATTAAGTAACATGCTTAATTGGTAAGCACTGTATATGTTGATGAGATGGTTATTTCAGCTTTTTGTTCTACTAATTTGAATGAATTGGTATATAAACATTATAGTAATTTTTTTTTTTTTGTATAAATTGTGGCTAAATAAAACACTTGTCTTGTTTATATAGATATTGAAATTACAGATGTATACGTTATTTCTTTTTTTAATAGGAATTTAATTAATGATCCCAGAGTAAGATTAAAGTATCAACACCTGATAACTAACAGTTTTATTCATGTAAGTAGATATTTATAATATCTTTTTAATGAAGTATTTTAGCATAATTTTTGGTTTGAACTAGGGTTGGCATGATTTAAATCAGTTGATTTTTTTGAAAAAATCATTGATTTACATCATTCTTTTTTCACTTCTTTAAAAAAAAAGGTCTTTGTTAACCTTCACTGCTGTGAACTATTTATGAAACAGGTTCTCTCATGGATATCCAAGCTAAAGTTGATTGGATATCCAGATATTAAGTTGGATTTCTGGAAGAGAGAATTTTTGCTTTCTCCAGAAAATTTAAAGATTTTGCAATTTTTTAATTTAAAACAAAGTTAGCTGACTGATTTGTGTCAAGTTGTCACATGAGGCCTCCTGTATCTTTCTGTCCTGGACCAAACTTCTGAATTTTTTGATATCCACACTGCTTCCGGTCGCCATGTTTTTGTTCTTGGCGATCTTGGCAAAAATCCTATTTTCTGAAAGTCCCCAAACTAAAATGGTGGCAAAAAATTGTGTTTCTGAGAATATTTAAGAAAAAAAAAAAAAAACATAGACGGCACCACATGGCAAATAATCACTTGGCATATATTTTGCAGATTTTGTCTATTTAAGAACTGTATGATCACACTAAAAATAAGAAAATTCTTTAACTCAAATTTAAAATTTTTGAGGGGGGAACCCCCCTTAATGATATAAAAATACATATTACAACCAATAAGTACATAATACCAAAAACGCATATATTTTACGGATTTTTTACTCATTTAATAATTAAATTATTTAAAATAACTAAAAATTCTTTAAAACAAATTTAAAATTTTTGAGGGGGGAACCCTTTAACCGCCCCTTAATGATATGATACAAATTTCATACATTAAAAACAATACAAACAGAAATATTTTAATAAACATTAAAAAAAAAAAAAGACATACAAGAAATTAATGAAAGGAGGCTCAACAAGAGGCTCGTGTGCTCAACAAGATACAGTAGATGCATACTAATGGGGTTTAAACACCCCACGAATTATTCCCTCAAAATCTCCTGATACTTCTTAACCACATTGAAAATAGTTACAGCATTCATAACTATAAAACTTAACAAACAAAATTCTACAACCATGCAACCTGGAGCCACGCTGAAAATGAGATTAAATTATCAACAGGTCAGGGTTGATTCTAATTTGAAATTTTCTGAAATTTCAGATCAGAAAATTTTGTGAGTTTGTAGCAAAAATTGTAAAAAAAAAAGTTTTTCCAAAAATTAAGAAAAGGGGAGAGATTACCTTTTACAAGTATTAGTAATATTTATATAAGAATGCAGTGAAAAAAATTTGTAGTTTTTAAAGTAGTATGTAAAAATATACATTTATGTGTACTTTTTAATTAGTTAAATTAAGGAATTGAATTTTTGTGTTTTAGTTAATCAACAGATATTTATGTGTGTGTTTATATTTTATACATAACATATATTTACGACTCTATAATGATATATCAATTGATATATCAAAAATATCTATTTGGGAACAGTATATCACAATATTAAAATTGATATATCGCCCAAACCCAAAACTGACATCTAGAAATTCATCTTATTAATATGATTTTTAATTTTAATTGGTATCACATACCTTTTTTTAAAAAAAAATTTGTAACATTTTAAAAATTTTGTTTCAAGTTCAGGATTTTTTTATTTATTTTTTTTTCTTCAGTTTAATTAAATTTTTTTTTTATCTAAGTTACATTCTTCTTTGTCTCATTACTCAAATTAAACCAATATTAAGGAAAGAATTTTCTTTACATTTTTTTCGTAAAGAAATAAAGTAACATTTTGCTTTAAAAAAATGTGTATTTTATTACTATAGTAAATATAAAAAAAGTTGCAAATTGGAAATTTTTGAAACTGATAAAGCATGAAAAAGTTGAACTCTATCTGTCCTGAAGCAGAATGTGCCAAAAACAGCAACTCACATCGCAGAACAATTTGCGGAAAAACTTTTTTCCCCTTTATATACATATATATCGATAGTTTTCCATAAGTAGGAAAGGATGTAAAATATTTATTAGATTACGTTGATTCCTTGTTACAGCAATACCAGGTTTATTTTGACCTAAGTAAGGAACTTGATGTTGGTAATTTCACCTCCTAAAATAGTTTTCGGCATTGATTATTTATTATTTCCACGTTCAAATATGGATAGCAAAGCTTTAGATCTCTCCAATTTTTTGGAGCTTATTAAACTTTTTCCATGTGTTTCACCCTCAGAAGAAGAAAAGAATGAATTATTTTTGAATAAATTTATCAATTTTGTAATACACATTATATCTATTCCTATATCAGAAGCTATTTGCGAATCATGAGGATCAACAATCGATAAATTTTTTCCTATAGGCATAATGTAAATGATAGTGATGAAACTAGTATTGGGACGACTGATAAAAGAATGTTTATTTTTTGCAACGGTCATCCACCAGGACACAGATCAGTCCAAAAATTATTAAAAACTTCCCTTGCATTAATGTTTGGGCCAAATTATCAGTACCATTTTTATCATCCTAGTGATATTTCAAAATAACTTACATCAAAAGTAATTGACAGGACAGCAAATTCTATGTTCATGCCTTCGTTTTAATACAAGTATTTTTCTAAATTTCATCAGCACTGTTTTATTAATATTTTTATTTATACATACATGGTTTCCGCACACCTGGAAAGTCATGTAAAATCATGGATTTGGACAAAGGATTAATTTTGTCATGGAAAGTCTTGATTTTTCAAGTAAAATGAATAAAAGTCATGGAAAGTCATGGATCTGCTAAACTACCGATTAAAAAAAAAATGCATTGAATTGTTTAATTCTATTTTTACTTGTCATTTGGCTGAAGTTACTGAGTTTGGTATTTATGTATTACCTTATTGACCCTATTGCCAAGTAAAATTTGTTCGCCAAGGAAACTCAAAGCAAGAAAGCTTAATGGGTGGGTAAATGTATATTATTCTGTTTTTTTCTGAAATTGTAGATTAAAATTTTATTAATATAATAATTATTTTTTAATAAAAATTAGTTAATATTTTTGCACAAAATATGAGTTTATCTCTAGGGATATTCTATATAAACATTATAGGGTTATATTTGTCTATTATTCGTGGTCACCCGGATAATACCAAAGTACCCTGAATTCAAATTGGAAACATTTTGATTGAAAAACTGCTATATAATTAAACTTAGGTATATAGATAACAATTTATTTTTATGTATGTGAGTTTATTAACTCTTATAAAGTAAGTTTATAGTTTTTTATGATAAAATTCCTGTAATTTCTCTAAAAGCATATATTTTATTTGTATGTATGTCAGAAGTTTTATTCGTATATACTTTAACAAAAGCTTTTTAAAGTCATGGAAAATGATATGCTAAGTCAGGGAAAGTCATGAAAAGTCATCGATATGAAAAATTTTATTTTGGCAGATACCCTGTACATATTGGTAACGATGAAAATGTACCACATTAGGAATAATATTGTGGGAGAGTAAATATATGATAAAATAAATATATCACTTGCAGAACACTTTTGATTATCTGAAAGTCTGTTGCAGAACAGTGAAAAGTATTCTGCTGTGGGGTCTATATGGCCTATGATGACCTGCCCCTTGCAATTTTAAACATTTTGTTCAGCAATGAGTAAAATTCATGAGGAATGATTCTGAAATTTTCTGCATATAAAAAACATGGTAGATGTTACATATTTTTGTGAAGATGTTTTCTTGAAACCTCTTAAGAGACTATAAAGAAATTGAAAAAAAAAAGTTTTGGATAACTCTGCAAAAACAGATGTTTTTTAAACGCATTGAATTTTTAGCACATGTTTGGGAGGCATTTTATAATGACCTGTGTTAGTTCTGTGAGGATAACACACATACTCATATATAAACAATTCCAAATTTCACTGAGTGTTTTGTTTATAGTGACTTTGCCAGAGTTTTCAATATATAAAAGAAAGCTATTTTTCTGATATTCTACAGGTTTGAATGTTATTTTGAGTATAGTTATTATTTTGTACTAGATTTTGTGTTAAAATTAAAATATGAAACTTAATTCATGGTTCCCACAGTCCTTAAAAGTCCTTAAGAACTCCTTAATTTTAGCTTTCATTTTTAAGGGCCCTTAAATTTGCTTAATTTTCTCAAAGGTGCTTAAAAACTCCTTAATTTTTAAATTGGAATGCGTTCAATTTCTCCATCGATGAGATCCATAGTCGTCATGTGATTTCCTCTCAGTTTTCTTATATGACAAATATGTAATCTTTTGTATATTTAAAAGGTTTAAAGTATAAAGTCAGCTGCCCTTTCCTAATAGCTAACAGTCATGCAGATTTTAATGAAACGAAGCATCGAGGATGGGGCTTTGTAGATATTTCAGTTACTTATGGAAGTTTAATTTTCCTTGCATTCAATGTAATAGAAAAGTCTAAAACTTTCTTCTTTCCCAGACAGCACCGGGTATAATAAGCTAGTATATATATATATATATATATATATATATATGTGTGTGTGTGTGTGTATATATATATATATATATATATATATGTGTGTGTGTGTGTGTATATATATATATATATATATATATATAAACTCATATAAAAATATATACATCAGTCATTTTTAAATCCCCAGGAAGTACTGTTTATAATATTGTTTTTATTCACAATTTATTTTTAGTTTGATCACTCAAAAAACTTTATGTGCATTTTTCAAAATTAGGTTTTTGTCAAATAGATTTATCTTATATTAATTTTCAGGTATTTTTAAAAACTTTATTCTGAAATATTGTATTGCATTTCTTGAACATGCCTTGTCTGATTCATAATCATTAAAATATGTTCCTCAGGAGATAGGGTTTATGCCATTATGTCGTGTATTTCAAGTAGGTCCTTAAAAAGTCCTTTTTGTTCTGGAAAAAAAATGAGAACCATGTAATTTGTTTCTTAATTTAACTGTTATCAAATTATTACTAAATGCCTTTCTAAAGTCTTATTCATTTATACTTTTTTTTTTAGTGTAATCGCTTCCTGCAGCATTGTCCTCAACCTGATTGTGATTATGTAATTAAGGTTCAATACTCAGAAGCTAGAGCTGTTACCTGCATTTGTGGGCATATATTTTGGTAATATAATTTTTTGTCAAATTTCAGTTATTCAGATTGAACATGTTTTATTAATTGTAAAAAAATTGGTCTAACAGACAAAATTATAAAAGGTGATTTATATAACACCTTAGCATTTATTTCTGAAAATATTTTAATAAGCAATTTGTTGTCTGTTATGAGGTATAAATGTATTTCTCAAAACAATGGCTCACATTACCTTCTAAGAAATGACTATCATATATTTTTTCGTTGTATAGGCCATGAATTTGGTGGGTTTTATATAGACTTTTTGTGGGGAGATTGGCTCATATATGGATCTATTGAACATGTGTACTATTCTTGTGTAACTTTCTTGGTAACTATTTTTGCCCATTGATGATAAAATGTTGCAAAATTGGGAAAAATATATGGTTTTTTATTTGTTAAGATACGTTTTTTATAAGACAGAAGATAATAAAAAAATGTATATATGTGTCAAGTCTAAAAAAGGGGTAGATAGAAATTGACGTGAGTTATAAACAATTTTAAAAAGAGAACTGTTTTATGAAAATAAAATGAAAAAGACCCATGCTTGTGTAAACTTTTAGGATAACCCAGTCAGGCGAAAGCATTTTGGAAGCATTTGATGAGTTTGCAAACAGATAAGAGTCAGTTAGCACGTAGACATGGAGCTGTCAACACAATCTACACATGTCTTCGATGAATAAATGAAAATGGCACAAGTTTTGCTTAAATGAAACAATGATTTAATAATCTTATTATCAAGAAAGACTGTTTTCTATTCACTTTAATACTGGACCATTTCATATATATAATGGTAAAAAAATAATGAAATTTGCAAAAATTTTGAAATAAGAATAAACATAGAGAAATGACTCTACACCTGTGTTGTGCCAGAATAGCAATGTGACATCTGTAATGGATCAGCTAATATTCAAATAAACATACTTTTACAGAAACTGACAGCAAGTGATAAATAGTCAAATATAGCATTTAAAAGAAATTTTACTTATATTCTTTAAATGTATGAAAAAGGGCTACCAGCAGATAGGGTTACCTGAGTTGAAACTATTCTCATTTATATCTAAAAATATTATTAATACTGCAATTCTCTAACTTGGTGCTGTAGCAGAAATCTAGGAAAGTCAGCATAAAATTGTAAAATTGATAAATACAGCATAAATTTATTTAGAATTTGAAATCTAATTTGTTTTCTTTGTCACTGTCAAAACATTCTGAAAGATGTCCTTGTATTTATTTCAAGGTACAACCAATTCTCTATTTTGATTGGAAAATATTTCACCCATCTTATCTTTTTGGCAACATTTGTTGGTATGGTGCCATATTTGAACATAACAGAAATTTTTTTCATTTCTGTTTATATATAAATTTTGAATTGGTGGTAAATTCATAAAAAAAAAAAAAATAACTTTCTGCTATTTCAGTTTTGAAAACATTATTCTCCTCGTGTTTTAGCTTTGTCCTTAATCACTGTTAACCTTAGAACACTTTCTTGTTTTAGTCGAACATTGTAACTTTTGTCATGTCAGCAAGATAACATTTTAAAAATTCAGTTCAAAGACAGGAAAGGCAAGTAATGCATATGCTTTTCTTTTAAACCAGCATATCCTAACCATTTTTGGCTCACCACTTGTTTTCCATCATGGTAAATTGTACCACTTTGTTAAAGAATGATTTATTTCTTTAAATTTCTTGTTGCGAAAAGGGTTTGTTTGCATTATACATTTTACTGGGTAACACATTACATAATGAGACAAGTGACATTGAAATATGACTACATTTCATGCCATACTTTAAACTCGCTGTAACATATATGTGTGTGTTTGTTCAAAGTTTCATATTTAAAAATATATATATAGGAAGGAAAAGCTTTTTCTACTTATTCCTTCCTAGTAAATGGTAATAATAATTTAAGAGTTACGTCAGAAAAGTTTTCATATTCTTTATTAATGCTCAAGGTTGATAAAAATCATGATTTAAAAAAAAAATCAGATTTTTTGATTTAAATCAGATTTTTTTTTATTCAAATAGGATTTTTGAAATTTAAATATAAGTATAATATTTCATATAAGCAAATTAAATTGTTCAAGTTAGATGTCTAAATCAATTAATTCTTTTTTATATATAATAAAAAATGCATATAACTAAAATAAATATATATAATATATAAGAATAATTCAGAAATCAGTAGAAAATCATTGCTTGCAATATAGGGTTATTTGCTTGTTTTAATTATCTATATCATAATTTAAATAAAGGATGCTTCATGCTAATTTATACATTTTACTCCTTCAATCATAGAATTATTAGAAAGATGAGGGTAGACTAAGGGCTAAGTAATCACAATAATTTTTATTTTTTATGAAAAAGTAAAGGTAGATAAATTCCAGAATTTTTCCAGGTTCATAAAAATAAAGGCAGGGGGGATAATACTTATTACATTTTTGGTGCATTTTTTTTATTTTTTAGAGGCATTTAATATTTAAAAAGTCAGAGCATTCTTTTCAAGGTATGGTAATGAAATTTTTACTGTGCCAGTAAGTTTTTAATACAAAAGACAAAAACAACATTTGACTGAGAGATAAAGAAGAGATAGGGGAGAAGAAACGAATAGCAAGTAGGGTGCTCTTTTAAGTGCAATTAGGGTGCAAGAACAAGCAGGATGCAGTAACCTCCTGAAAACTATGGGTTGTCAATATTTTCTTATCGTGCTTATTACTAACAGCTTTCTTTTAAAAATTCAATCTTTAAAAATTGATTTAAATCAATGATTTTTAAAAAAAAATCAACTGATTCAAATCATTTAACCCTGTAAATGCTTAACCAAAAACTGATTATATTGTGTCGTTTGAATTCTGCTTTTAAAGTTCTTTTTGTATCATATTGTTTTATTGAATTTTTTTATGTCTGCCATTATTGATTAATTTTCGCGTACCACCATACCACAGGTTGGGAAATGCTGTTTTAAGCAAATGGTTTATTGCTTACTAAAAGTTATTTTCAGTTTTTTACAGTTTGTTAATTTACCTAAAAAATGTCTGAGATGTAAGAGTAACATCCTACAGTTAAGTAGTAAAGAGGTTTCTAATGCTGTGCTTGCTATGGGCTAATTTTCTAGTGTACTAATGTTTAATTTGTAGTTTTCAGTGTTGTAAAAATTGGCATGATCCTGTAAAGTGCTTTTACCTAAAGAAATGGCAGAAAAAATGTGATGATGACAGCGAGACATCTAATTGGATTGCTGCTAATACCAAAGTATGTAATTAAAATAAGTCATAGATATTTTGTTTAATTTGAAATATATTGTGTTCCTATAAAGTATTGTTACACAGGGTTCCCACAGTTCTTAAAAGGCCTTCATTTTTAAGGGCCCTTAAAACTACTTAATTTATGTTAAAAGTCCTTAAAAACTCCTTAATTTTTATATTGCAATGTGATCAATTTCTCCATTGACGAGATCCACAGTCTCATGTGATTTCCTATCAGTTTTATTATATGACAAATATATAATCTTTCGTATACTTAGAAGGTTTAAAGTATAAAGTCAGCTGCCCTTTCCTAATAGCTAACAGTTATGCAGATTTTAATTAAACGAAGCATGGAGGATCGGGTTTGTAGATATTTCAGTTACTTATGGAAGTTTAATTTTCTTTGCATTGAATGTAATAGAAAAGTCTAAAACTTTCTTCTTTCCTAGGCAACGTCGAGTATAATCAGCTAGTATATATATATATATATATATATATATATATATATATATATATATATATATATGTGTGTGTGTGTATATGTATATATCAGTCATTTTTAAACCCTCAGAAAGTACAGTTTGTAATATTGTTTTTATTAACAATTTATTTTTAATTTGATCTCTCCAAAAAAACTTTAGATGTACATTTTTCAAAATTAGGTTTTGTCAAATACTTATCTTATATTAATTTTTAGGCATTATTAAAAACTTAATGCTGAAATATTGTAGGGCATTTATTGAACATGCCTTGTCTGGTTTCATAATCATTAAAATATGTTCCTTTGGTGATAAGGTGTATGCCGTTATGTTGTGTATTTCAAGTAGGTCCTTAGAAAAGTTACTTTGGTCCTTAGAAAGTACTTAAAAAGTCCTTAATTTTTGTTCTGGAAAAAGAGCAGGAACCCTGGTTTCAGAATTATTTTCTTGCATGTATACATCATTTAAGTATAAGATAAAATTGTATTACTCTTTCAGCATAAAATGATTTTTTGTGTAGATTTTGAAAAGGGTTTCATTATTCTGCTCTGTATAACCTTTTTAACTTTTGTTGAGAATTTTGTGAGTTATATTTAGTTGTGTTTTAAATAGGAATGTCCAAACTGCAACATAACTATTGAAAAAGATGGTGGTTGCAATCATATGATATGCAAAAATCAAAATTGCAAATTCGATTTTTGTTGGGTTTGCCTCGGACCTTGGAATCCTCATGGTTCAGCTTGGTATGTTCTTTTTCTTTCCTTGCTTGTTCTTCTATTTTAAATTTAGAATTTGAATAAAGTGTAACAATCTTGATATATAATTTGTTTAAAACTCAGGTTTTGAGTAAAAATACAACTAATAGAAGATGTGGGTTGAGGAAAATGAGAATGATGCTGTTATAATGTACGTACAACGTTAACACCAGCGTTTGTTTACAAAGGGGAAACACAGTAAAAACATGATACCTTATATTTAGATTAAGACATATTTTCTGTATGCTATTTACAAATTGGTATACGTGATCACCATACAACATAACCAGCAATTATTTATGTTTTATATTCATATTTATACCATAAATATTACAATTCTCTTTGGCTTTGCGTTATTTCTTAATAACAATATTGAATTAGTAACAGAGTCCTAAATGGCCGTTATGAATATGTTAAATCTATTTTACCTCCAGTACAGGCACAGGGGAGCAGGGAATAGCTTTCTTCTTGCACATTGTCAGTCCGGGCACATGAGGTGGCAATGCAGGCAAACCAGGCTTGGGATTTCGACATCCAGCTACTCTTGACTCCTCACCTCAGTTTTAACACCCCTTTTTCTTCTTTGCCAATCGCTTGTTTGGTGAAATTTTCCCACATCTGCGCACCCCCTTCAGGAGTGCAGGTGGGCTCATTAAAATAGCCCCTTTTATGAAAGCTGACCTTTTTAGCCCCTGCCTCCATAACTTACGGTTACAACACCGTGAGAGCTTGACCGTTATGCTTGTGCCATTCCGTGATCTATACCTTCTCTGCAGGGGTCCCTAAACTCAAAGTCCTAAATTCTTCTAGCAGGCTTGCAATTCTGTCACTTTTCTCACCTTTAGTCACTTTTTAAAGAAAACAGTTACTTTTAGTCACTTTTTTCATGGTGTATCACGGGGTCTGACAATGTACTGAACCGTATTTCGTTCTTAGCGCAAGCACTACAATCACTTGACACGACCAAATAAAAACCATCTGTATTATTTTGCATCTGCGGCTCTCGTAGGTTGGCAGATGACCTTGGGTAAGTACATTATTGAATCGTTGGTTGGACAGCTACTGGTGAAAGGGAAAAACTTGGCGAACGCAATGACACCTTACAAATACATTCCCCCCTTGGCTGTTCAGACCCACCTTTCTTCCCAAGTACCATCACCCTCGTGGGGCTATTTTGAACCCTGACTGGATTTCCGGTTGATCTAGTTTCCGGTTCTTTCTGTTGTTGAAAAAAGAAAATCTGAATTAATAAAAAAATATTTTAATAAAAGACCAAAAATGGGATGCTCTAATCTTATTTTACTTATTAAAATGCAATTAATTGTATGCTTTCCAGAATTTAGTGATTTTAAACAGTCATAAAGGAGTACCTGAAATGTACATTTGTACTGAAATGTACATTTAATACATTAAAGTAACTTACGTCAAAGCACACATTTCTCTTTTCCTTTTACTTCACAATTTTTGTTTAGATACTCTAATCTAGCGATGTACATATTTCAAAACATCGTTAATATATGCAGAAAATTGGGATTATAAAATGAATGTGTTTTTGAATTTATGTGAAATGAATTTATAGATTTTCTTGAATAAAAAGCAATGTTTAGTTATGTTAAACAAAATATTTAACCTTTTTTTTTTTTAGACTAAAATTATGTCTTGCATGAATCATTTGATTTCGAGTTAAAATAAACAGAAAAATCTTAATAATAGCATCTGTAATCAAGAGGAGAAAAAAATCGCTTTTTTTTTTCAATGTTTAGTCACTTTTTAGTCACTTATTCTGTATTATTTGTCACTTTTCTCACCTTTTTCAAAGTACCTCAGCAGTTGCAAGCCTGTTCTAGGAAATTTCTCCCACAGCTGTGTTTACAGACCATCATGGGAAAGTACTTCAGTACAGACACATTAATAAATATTTTCAAGAACATTGTGCTATTTCCTGTTGAGCTACCCAAATACAGTTTCTAATGTTAGATATTTAATGAATAGTCATTTCACTGAATACTAAATATTAAGCTAAACTTTAAATAAATGCTGAGTATTCAGCAGTCAAATACTTACTTTCGAAAAAAGTTTTCTTTTGTAATAAAAATAATTTTGAAATTTCGAGTTTAATTAGTATTATTTTGTTTAAGCTGATAATATGTATGGAACCAAACAGTTTATCTTTCTGCAAATGCTGAAAAAAAATATTGTTTTTGTATCACAATTTCAGACATCACAATAAGTAATTTTTCACACCTGTACACCATTTTTAAACATTACATTTTTTTTTCTCATGCAGTTTGTTTCTATAAGTATCAAAACTTTCACTAAATGAATAATCAATGTTTTATTTTTATAATTAATAATTATATAATCACATATTTATACTGTATATTGTTGATAAATTGATATTATTAAGGATATTCTTCATGTAGAAGTTTTAATTGTTGATTCAAATTGTATTCAGAGTTCCGTTTAATAAGCTGTATGTCAGGGATGCACAAACTATGGCCCGCGGGCCAATTTTGGCCCATGGAGCCTTTTGAATTGGCCCGCCGCTAGTTATAAAAAAAATTATAATAAAATAAAAAATTTCGATTTTTTTTTTTTATTGAAACTTGTAGTAAAAAATTCTTTATATCCGAGAAAAATAAATTGCAGACATTACAAGCCATTTGAATGATTTAAATGTAAGACTATAGGGAAAAGATCAATTTATTTTTCATCTTGTCAGTAATATAAATGCATTTACACGAAAGTTGAGCTTATTTCATGATCACCTGAAAAGCAAAAATTTTGCACACTTTCCCAACTGCAAAAAAATGCATGAAAAATTTTCACAAATGAAAATGCAATTTGACGACCAGATACAAATTTTACTCAGTGCATTTGATAAGCGATTTTGTGATTTTAAAAAATGTCAAACAAAAATTGACTTATTTGCTTTGCCATTTTCTGACGATGTAAGTACAGTACCTGAAAGTATGCAGTTGACTCTAATTGGCTTACAGAGCTCAGACTTCTATAAGAATCAATTACAAGAAAAAACAATACTGGAGTTTTATAAATCCTTACCTCAGGAATTTTTCAGATTAAAAACAATACAGCTGAATGTTCTACCTTTTTTGGCAAGCACTTATATTTGTGGGCAAACTTTTTTACTGATGAATCTTAACAAGTCAAAAACTAGAAACAGGATTACTGATGAAAATCTTTCATCCATTCTACGGATTGCTACAACTAGTGTTGATCCTAATATAAAATCAATAATTTCGAAAATTCAATTCCACGCATCTCATTAATGTGAGTAGTCATTTTCATGCCAAATTTTCTCTTCACTGAATTTACATTTTGTACTTTTACATTTCTAGTAAGAACAAAATTTTTAGCCTTGTGTTTAGCTATTTGTATGTATCATTAATGTGATTCTTTTGCTTTTTTTATTAGTTTTATTTATAGCAATTTTTTTATTTCATAATTTGTTCATGAGTACAGTAATGATTAATACATGTAATTCATACTTATCTATTACCTTTAAATAAAAATTGAAATACACCCCTATATTAAGACTACAACGTTGTGCTACTTTGGCCCCCCAACATAATACTTTCTAATTTTTTGGCCCTTCATCACAAAAAGTTTGTGCATCACTGCTGTATGTATTGCAATATAAAATGGGCTAATATTTTTTTTACTCTGTATGATAAATTTTGCCTGCGTTCAAGCAAAAATCACTACTAAGTCCAAAATTATAGCTTAAATGTATATCCAATTTTTATTTTTAGTTATTTAATAATGCTTTTGATTGTGACTACTACATATATTAAAAAAAAAAATCTGCATATTTAAAATAATTTAGTTCTCTTGACTTAGTGATTTCTATTTGACAATGCTAATGTGCTTATTAAGGATTTGACAATATTAATGTACTTACTAAGGACTTACAAAAGGTTTACAGACATGCCAACTACTCCAGAGCAGCTCCGGAAAAATTAGAAAATTTGATGACTCCAAAAATTCCTCAGATTGCTCCGGAAAATAACAAAACTTTTGAACTACTAAAAGATTACAATCCAGCAATTAAAATTTTGCAAAAAATAATGCTGAATATTACTCTTTTCACATAGTAATGCAGTCTGTTATTAAAAGTTTCCAGTACTGTCCAGAAAAACCAAACTTTATTGAGGTCAAATTTGAGTAGACAAACTCTAGAATCCCGGATGATAGAAAAATGGAAATATTTTAATCAGGGTCAATGTTGATACAAGAAACACTGTTCTGAAAAATAAATTGTTAAAAACTAAAAAAGCTACCCATAAATTTTTAAATGCATTATTTTTAATTTACATTTTTACAATTTACAACTGTGTAAATATTTTAAATTTTATTTGAATTCAGAAACCAATGAAATATGTACTTATGTATACTCTGTAATTAACATGTTAAAATTTCAAACCACAATGTTGCTCTTGACACAGGTGCCTGAATGTTGGTATGTCTGGGTTTAGTGAAATTGGGATGTCTCTGTTATTTAAAAATGGAAATTCTATTGAGTGAGTTTTACTAAACTGCCAAGCCTTGATTTGAGATAATAAAAATGTATTTATCTCCAAAGCAATTTTTGGACTTAATGACTTTAGCTTGAATGCCTGCAATATGTCAGCTATTACATATGAACTTGATTAAATGTTGTTAATAAAGCAATACAAGTTTCAAAATAAATTTTTCTGTTTCTAATGTCACCCATAACTATTTAGTTGAGTTGAATTAACCCTTTGCACTTGAGGGCTCTGGAACAATCATATTTAAAATTTGTCTTCAAACTTGATAACCCCGCTATTGAGACAATGCAAATAATTTTCAGTTTTTAACATAAGAACAAAATCAAATTGTAAAAAGTTATTATTTTGCATTGTCTCCATAGCAGAGCCCTAGAGTTTGAAGACAAATTCTAAATGGATCCACTCTGGAACCCTCAAGTGCAAAGGGTTAAAAAAATTTTTTTAGATGAATCAAATTCTGTTTTATTTATATGCATGGTTTCTGCGCACCTGGAAAGTCATGGAAAATCATGGATTTAGAATGGATTAATTTTGTCATGGAAAGTCTTGATTTTTCAAGTAAAATGAGTAAAAGTCATATAAAGTCATTTATCCACTGAGCTACTGATTAAAAAAAAATGCATTGAATTGTTTAATTCTATTTTTACTTGTCATTTGGCTGAAGTTACTGAGTTTTTTATTTATGTATTATCCTATTCACCAAGTAAAATTTGTTCACCAAGGAAACTCAAAGCAAGAAAGCTTAATGGGTGGGTAAATGTATATTATTCTGGGTTTTTTTTTTTTTTCTTAAATTGTAGATTAAAATTTTATTAATATAATAATAATTATTTTTTAATAAAAATTAGTTAAGATTTTTGCACAAAATATAAGTTTATCTCTAGGGATATTGTATATAAACATTATAGGGTTACATTTGGCTATTATTCATGGTCACCCGGATAATACCAAAGTACCCTGAATTCAAATTGGAAACATTTTGATTGAAAAATGGCTATATGATTAAACTTAGGTATGTAGATACAACAATTTATTTTTATGTATGTGAGTTTATTAACACTTATAAAGTAAGTTTATAGCTTTTTTATGATAAAATTCCAGTAATTTCTCTAAAAGCATATATTTTATTTGTATGTACATCAGAATTTTATTCATATATACTTTAACGAAAGCTTTTTAAAGTCATGGAAAATGATCCGCTAAATCAGGGAAAGTCATGAAAAGCCATGGATTTCAAAAATTTTATTTTGGCAGATACTTTGTATATGTCAAAAGTTCAAATCAGAAATAATCTTAATAGCTAAGTTGGCTTTAAAAGCAGTTTTTGCTTATTAATTATGATGTGGATTATGATACTTATTAATTATGACATATTAATTATGGGGTATCTCTAATACCCCACCCCTTTGAAACTTGTATTGCATAAAAATAAGTCAATGTTGATTTCTGGAAGATAGTTTTTAGAGTAGTGTTTAATGAAAATTTTCAGTTTTACGTTGTTTAATAGGTATAATTGTAATCGTTATGATGAGGAAGTAGCCAAAGCTGCAAGGCATGCACAAGAAAAATCAAGATCAGCTCTTCAAAGGTATCTGTTTTATTGCAATCGCTACATGAATCACATGCAGAGCTTAAAGTTAGAAAAAAAGGTTGGTTTTTTTTTTTTACATATGTTAATTATGTGATAATTTCATATATGTTAATTAATCATAACTGTTTATCATGTCTTTCCTGTTTATAATTTAGTATTTTGATGCAGTTTTCATTTGAGAAGCTTTATCCTCATTTTAAATAAGATCCAATTTATTTTATCCTATGAAATACAACTGTTATCAAGACGAAGAAAGATGTAGTGAGAGTGATGCCTTTGTTTTAATGCAGGGTTCCCGTGGTCATGAAAAGTGCTTAGATTTTCTTTTTGTTTTTTAAGGCCTTAAAAATTTTTGAATTTTCTTTGAGGTCATTGAATTTGAGGTCCAGTGCTCAATTTTTTTTTTCTAGTCCCTACAACATGTTAATTCATGTCTGTGCTGGAAAATTGAGAAAGAACGTTATCGGTAATTATGAGCGTGTAACGTGACTCACCTTTCATAAACTGCACTAGCTACTGTCGCCAGCTTGGAGGGAAGGGGAGACAAGGTCAGAGTTCAATGTCACCACAAATTAGAAATTCTTGCTTTTCATTCGATGAAAGAAAGATAAGGGCTTAGAAAGTAATTTTTTAAGTGATGTTTTGCTTTGCTTTTACCATTTTGTGTCTGGATGCCTGAGTAGCGAAGCAAAGTTTGACCTATAGCTCTTATTTACTTTGATTGCCTATTCCTATGTAGGTAACTGGATATTTTAAATACAAAAAATATTTTTCCAAAATGCCTGGAAAATATTATTTTAATGCTTTGTGGCTAACACATAGCGATTATAAATGTTGGATCCGTGCATTTACTCCTAGTAATCACAGAGCCTACTGTATGGCATATAAATGTTAATTTCTACTAGCTACTACAGAGCCATCCTTCAGTCTGTCAGTAGATCAGCACTGCCTAGCTTCTAGACCTTGGGGCTGAACCATAGCCTAATGGTTATGGCTCTGACCATCGGTACCAGAGTTCGTGGGTTCGGACCCCACTGTGGCATAGATGTTCATAGCCATTTAGAATCGGCTTTAAGCAGTAGGTCCCAGTCTCATTAGCTTTCCTGCTGCAACCAAAATTGGACTGTAGAGCTCCAAACCAAACGAAAACTAGACCTTTGGTACATATGGCTCTCTGATTTTTACAGTCTACCAAGGCAACCTATTTTCTTAAATAGTAAGTTGAATAGCTAATTTGGAAAATTCAATATCAGATATGTGATAGCAAATAGGTCTTGTATCAAGATATTTTTCTTTTTATTTTTATGATTTCTACTGCAGGTGCATTTATATTTACTTTCCATATAATTCTTAAGCAGTTTTTTATATATAATGTTAGTTAAAATATTATATTCAGGGTTTCCACTCACCTGAAAAGTCATGGAAAATCATGGATTTAGACAATGGATTAATTTTGTCATGGAAAGTCTTGATTTTTCAAGTAAAATGAGTAAAAGTCATGGATCCGCTAAACTACTGATTAAAAAAAATGCATTGAATTGTTTAATAAAAATTAGTTAAGATTTTTGCACAAAATATAAGTTTATCTCTAGGGATATTGTATATGAACATTATAGGGTTATATTTGGCTATTATTCATGGTCACCTAGATAATACCAAAGTATCCCGAATTCAAATTGGAAACATTTTGATTGAAAAATGGCTATATGATTAAACTTAGGTATGTAGATACAACAATTTATTTTTATGTATGTGAGTTTATTAACACTTATGAAGTAAGTTTATAGTTTTTTATGATAAAATTCCTGTAATTTCTCTAAAAGCATATATTTTATTTGTATGTACATCAGAAGTTTTATTCATATATACTTTAACGAAAGCTTTTTAAAGTCATGGAAAGTTATCTGCTAAATCAGGGAAAGTCATGAAAAGTCATGGATTTGAAAAATTTTATTTTGGCAGATACCCTGTATATTTGAAAAATATATATATATATATATATATGAAACTTGTGAATGTAGTTTCAATCTAGATTTTTAGTTCTCACGTTAAGTATATGAAATCATGAGATATTCAAAATTTGTATGTTGGCAACTATGGGTGTATAAGGAAAATGGAGTGTCAGTATTTTTTTTGTGTGTGTGTGTGTTTCATTGTCAAAGTTTTGAATTGTGAGAATCTTATTCCATTGTTTACATCTATAGTTATATGCATCAGTGAAAGAAAAGATGGAAGAAATGCAGCAGCATAATATGTCATGGATCGAGGTACAGTTCCTAAGAAAAGCCGTCGATGTTTTGTGTCAGTGTCGTCAAACATTAATGTATACCTATGTATTTGCCTATTATTTAAAGAAAAACAATGAATCAGTTATTTTTGAGGTAAGTTTTTCATGTTAGTTTTTTTAATGTTTCTCTTAATGATATCTCTTTTAATTCAACTGTATTCTATTTTCTTGGAAATTTTATTAAACCTTTGAATTCTATTACAAAGGCCAGATGAGTTGGGTGCTAGTCTTTGGTACTAGAATTTGTGTTCTAAATCCACTGTTGAAATGGATGTTTATAGCCATTTAGAATCGGCTTTAAACAGTAGGTCCTGTCTCCTTAGTCCTTGTGTAGAAAAATCAAGGTTGGAAGAAAACAATGTTTAAAAAAAAAAAAAAATCGGATTTCTTTGATTTTTTTCTGAATACTAATTTTAATTGTTGTTTTTATGTTTCTTTCAATATACATAGAATAGATTGTTATAAGTAACATTTGTCTATCTAGTATATTCTACACACTGATTACCTAAAATTAAATCTATAAATTTAATTCTAAATACATTCCATTATTTTGTAATTGGATAGTGCCAACTAAATAAGATGTAAATTTAAAGAACAAATTAAATATTCATTTATTACAAACTATTTATTTAAAAAAAAAAAAAAAACCTAGCTTTGATGCTTTATCCACTCCTAATGGGTTACAAAGGCTAGAATGAAGAATACGAAAAGAAGAAAACTGTCTTTCCATTCCGGCAGACGAAGCCACGGCTGTTGTTATTGAGTAGACAAACTGGATTTCAAGTTCTGTAATACTCTCTTTACCTAACATTACATAAAATGAATTCCACGAGTCATAATCAATCATTATACTACCCCTACTACATACTTTCTGATCGCAACCTCTCAATTCTTGGAAAGCACATGCTGTCTATTGAAACTTATTTACTTACTGGTATTACTGTGCTGACTGATTCCCAGTTCTCCTGTCTTTGGAATATAGATTTTAAAAGAAGTTTTAAAAAAATTTAAATCAATGATTATTTTTCAAAAAAATTAACTGATTTAAATCATGGCAACTCTGAGGAAAACAGTAGACCATAGTGTTCCAAACCCATCAACCAACCCAAGAATAAGTATTAAAATACTATGGAGAACCATTGGTAAAAATTTCTGCCAAGTAAAATTTCAATTTGGTTATCATAAATGTGGGATACTACCTGCTATCATGCTGAAATCATCAGTTTTATTAGAGGGAATCAGCTTGTTAGGTTCATTGCATACTGGTGTACTTTGTGCGTGCAAATATATACCGATAGCAGGTTAAATTTTAAATCCTAAAGTAATGATGCTCCTCACAGAGGTCCATGAATGTTGAGACATACCAACTACTCCGGAGTTGCTCCGAAGAAATAAGAAAATTTGATAACTCCAGAAACTCCTCAGATTTTTCCAAAAAAATAACAAAACTTTTGAACAGCTAAAAGATTACAATTCAGCAATTAATACAAAGTCTTGCAAAAAATAGTGCTGAGTATTACTCTTTTCACACAGTAATGCTGTATGTTAAAACATTGTATGCAGGACACGTAATATGTTTTCTGATGATTCATACTTGAGTGCGTGACACGTACTAGTATGTTTACTGATGATTGATAATTGAGCGCAGGTCACGTACTAGTACTGGTTAGTGTAACAACATGGTTTATTTGTGGGTACAAAAATAACAGTATAGACAGGAAAACGAAGCCAAATGTTCTTGTCTACTATGTAGATTCTGGAAAAATTTAGACAAATAAAAACTGTTTTTTACATTATTAGTTTTATGATTGCTCTTTTCATTTGTATATATTGTAAAAATGTTTATATATAACATAATTCAAAAAATTAAAACCATGTACTATTTCCATTTGATTTTTCATATTTACGATACTATTATAAATTTATCCACTAAAAAATATATTTTTTGTTTACAAAAAATCTTATGGTTATTTTTTATATATTTCTATTTATATATTTGTTTATATATTTCAATATAAAATTCAAAAAGTTGGTTAAAAAAATGAAATAATTTTTGATCCATTGAGATTTAAGTGAATAACTAAATTTATGTAAAATGCTTGCTCTTGGTACAATTCCGCTGCAAAATGGACCTGCACACAATGTGTTAAAAGTTTTCAGTACTGTGCAGAAAATCCAAACTGAATTCAGGTCAAATTTGAGTAGACAAACTTGTAGAATTCCTGATGATAGTATAATGGAAATATTTTAATCAGGGTCAATGCTGCTATAAGAAACACTGTTCTGAAAAATTAGTTTTTAAAGCTAAAAAAGCTACTCATAAATTTTTAAATGGATAAATTTTAATCTACCTTTTATAATTTAATACTGTCTAAATATTTTAAATATAATTTTAATTTAGAAACCGATAAGATATGAACCTATGTATAATCTGTAGTTAGCATGCTAAAATTTCAAACCAGGCTATTGCTCCTGACACAAGTATCTGAATGTTGTCATGTCTGGTTGCATTCTGTCTCTTATCTAGAACAGTTCCATATTGATTTTGATTCTAGGATGAAAAAGTACTGGAAAATTCATGCTCTGATGATCTAGAAATAGATTGATATTTCTTTAATTAACTATATTTTTTTTTTCAAAAAAATGAAAGCAGTAGGTCTATTTTGATTTTCTTAAATTAATCTTTTATCTCTTTGATTTTAGGACAACCAAAGGGATTTAGAAAATGCCACCGAACAGCTATCTGAATACTTAGAACGGGATATAACGCAAGAAAATCTCACTGGAATTAAACAAAAAGTGCAAGATAAATACAGGTAATTGTTTAACATATTGTAAAATTAGTCTTATGTAAATTTTAATTGTGCTTTGTTTGAGATTTAAATAGTCAGTTTAGTATGCAAGCTGTACTTAAAGAATGCTGTTACTTTGAGATACAAAACTGACTTTGCACCTTGAAGGGAATGTGTAAATGTTAGTTCTAATATGCTTCATACAATCAAAATTAAAAAAAAAAAAAAAATTATGTATACTTTAATAGGCATATAAGGAGGTGCTGTTGTGTCCACATGTGTTTTAAAAATAATTATTTTATTCCATACAATGGATTCTTAAACAGTGCCCCCACGGTCCTTAAAAGTCTTTAAGAACTCCTTAATTTTAGCTTTCATTTTTAAGGGCTCTTTTAAAGCTACTTAATTTTTGTCAAAGGTATTTAAAAACTCCTTATTTAAATTGGAATGTGATCAATTTCTACATCGACAAGATCTGCAGTCGTCATGTGATTTCCTATCAGTTTTCTTATATGACAAATATATAATCTGTCATATACTTAAAAGGTTTAAAGTATAAAGCCATCTGCCCTTTCCTAAAAGCTAACAGTCGAGCAGATTTTAATTAAACGAAGCATGGAGGGTGGGGTTTGTAGATACTTCAGTTACTTATGGAAGATTAATTTTCCTTGCTATATATATATATATATATATATATATATATATATATATATATAATTTTTAAACCCTCAAAAAGTACTGTTTGTAATATTGTTTTTATTCACAATTTATTTTTAGTTTTATCACTCCAAAAACTTTAGACGTACATATTTCAAAATTAGGTTTTGTTAAATAGATTTGTCTTATATTAATTTTTAGGCATTTTTTAAAAACTTAATTCTGAAATATTGTAATTCATTTATTGAACATGCCTTTTCTGGTTCATAATCATTAATATATGTTCCTTGGGAGATAAGGTTTATGCTGTTATGTCATGTATTTCATGTAGATCCTTAGAAAAAGTTACTTTCGTCCTTAGAAAGACCTTAAATGGTCCTTAATTTTTATTCTGGAAAAAGAGTGTGAAACCTGTTAAAACCTTGGAATTTGGAGCACCCTGTTTTTTGTAGTATCTGAAACTATTGCTTTGCTTGTCCATGTGATAATTAGACCCTGGCTATTGTTTGTAAATTTTTAATCCTCATTTGAATGTTTAACATTAAGTTGTTATCACTTATCCATCCTCTTATATTTGTTTTTTGAGTCATGGTAATTCAATTAACAAAGACATCAATCTCATAACCTGAAGGTTGTGAGTTCAAGAGTTGAGCCACGCACAGATTCATTGTGTTCATTAATGGTGTCTGAGGCACATAAAATAGGTCCATGGTTGCAGTGTCTGGGGTAGCAGGTTCTTTTTCTTTGTTCCTCCTTCTGAATTATAAACACCCAGAGAAGGTTATGTTACTCACGTCTGTACTATTCAGGGTTCCCACAGTCCTTAAAAGTCCTTGAGAACTCCTTAATTTTAGCTTTCATTTTTAAGGGCCCTAATTTTCGTCAAAGGTCCTTAAAAACTCCTTAATTTTTAAATTGGAACATGATCCATTTCTATATTGACGATATCTGCAGTCGTTATGTGATTTCCTATCCGTTTTCTTATATGACAAATATATAATCTTTGTATACTTAAAAGGTTTAAAGTATAAAGTCAACTGCCCTTTCCTAATAGCTAACAGTCATGCAGATTTTAATTAAATGAAGCATGGAGAATAGGGTTCGTAGATATTTCAGTTACTTATAGAAGATTAATTTTCCTTGCATTGAATGTAATAGAAATGTCTGAAACTTTCTTCTTTCCCAGGCAACGTCGGGTATAATCAGCTACTATATGTATATGTATATATATATATATATATATATATATCAGTCATTTTTAAACCCTCAGAAAGTACTGTTTGTAATATTGTTTTTATTAACAATTTATTTTTAGTTTGATCTCTCCAAAAACTTTAGACATACATTTTTCAAAATTAGGTTTTGTCAAATACTTATCTTATATTATTTCTTAGGCATTTTTAAAAACTTAATTCTGAAAAATTGTAAGGCATTTATTGAACATGCCTTTTCTTTTTCATAATCATTAAAATATGTTCCTCGGAAGATAGGGTTTATGCCGTTATGTTGTGTATTTTATGTAGATCCTTAGAAAAAGTTACTTTGGTCCTTAGAAAGTCTTTTAATTGTCCTTAATTTTTATTCTGGAAAAAGTGGGAACCCTGGTATTCTGTAAGTGACATGTGCTCTCTAGGTGGTGTCAAATGAATAAAAGCTTTTCAGCAATGTTTGACATAAAGATATCTGTATTGCCTGCTGCATTAGAAATTAATTTACAACAACAGGCTTGCAGTTCCGTCACTTTTCTCACTTTTAGTCACTTTTTTAAGTAAACAATCACTTTTAGTCACTTTTTTCATGGTTTATTACAGCAAAAGTCTGTTGTTGAAAAAAGAAAATCTGAATTAATAACAAAATATTTTAATAAAAGACCAAAAATGGGATGCTCTAATCTGATTTTTCTTATTAAAATGTAATGAGTCATATGGTTTCCAGAACTTAGTGATTTTAAAAAGTCGTAAAGAAGTTCCTGAAATGTACATTAAATACATTAAAGTAACTTACGTCAAAGCACATATTTTTCTTTTCCTTAACTTCACAATTTTTGTTTAGGTACTCTAATCTAGCTATGTACATATTTCAAAATATCATTAATGTATGCAGAAAATTTTGATTATAAAATTAATGTATTGTCTGTACTCAAATCTATCTGATTTATAGATTTTGAATAAAAAGCAACGTTTAGTTGTGTTAAATAAAATTTTTAACCTTATTGTATTTAACACTAAAATCATGTCTTGTGTGAATCATTTGATTTCAAGTTAAAATAAATAGAAAAATCTGAATATCTGTAATCAAGAAGAGAAAAAAATCGCCTTTTTTTTTTCAATGTTTAGTCACTTATTCTGTATCATTTGTCACTTTACTCACCTTTTTCAAAGTACCTCAGCAGCTGCAAGCCTGTAATAATAATAATTTCTATTTCTTCAGGTATTGTGACAGTCGTCGTAAAGTCCTCTTAGATCATGTGCATGAAGGTTACGACAAAGAATGCTGGGAGTACACTGAATGACACAAGGCAATGAACTATTCTTTTTTTGATTCAGTTATTTTGGCATCATCATCATCATTTTGGTGATTGTTACTTGTGATACCTGCGAGTCCTTGATTTTTGGCTGTCTTGAATTCATTCATTTTTTGGAGGCTTGGATGCAGACTGGGGACATGTTGCAGTTTACCGGAAGTATTGCTTTTAAAAGACAAACAAGTTTTAAGCATGTGGTAAAAGCAATTATGTGGGTTAAAAAATTAACTAGGCTGTTGCCAAAAAATGTGTGTATATAAATATGTGTATATGTGTATACATATGCACACTTATACTTATTTATGGTGTGTATATATATTAATTCTGTAGACAAATTCTTTTGAAATAGTTAGTATCTGATATTAACAGGGTTTATGTGTTGATTATTATTAATGCAAATAATGATACTGGTTTTTATTCTGACATATTTGTAAGTGATTTTATTATGTAAAGGAAATAGAAATAATTTTTCGCTTTTTCAGTCAAATATTTTTGTCTGTGATAGAACCAGTTTTTCTTAACAAATTAGCATTTATTACACATTTTCTGTTGATTGATTTTCTGAAATTATAGCAGTTAGTGATAGAATTAAAATTATCATGTCATTTCATCATTTTAAACGAAATTAAATTGTATTTAAACATTTATATATACATGCCTGATTAAATGTCGTTGAAAAAGTAAAATATTTGTATCTGTTTCTCAAAAAATTACACTGCAATTATTATTTAAACAAGGTGGCCACAAGTCAGAGAATTGTAAGGGTACTTTTCAAAAGTCAGGGTATTTTCCCAAATTTCCGCAACTTGAGAAAAAAAAAAAATTTTTTTATTGTTAAACTAGCAATTACTGTTCCAAGATTAAAATTCCAAATTTTTAAATGTAGTATTATATCGTATTAAACAGATTTAACCCTTTTAAGAATAACGTAATTTTCAAGCTGACAATTAAAAAATGCTCTTTTCTTTTATTCAAAAAATTGTATTAAAGTTAGCATATTTTTGAAAATAAATCAACTATAACCAGTTACATTATAAATAGTATGGTGATGTGATGTGATGTTAAATATTTCTAGATGTAAGACATTTATTTAGTTTTTTTGGTGCATTTTGTTTTAACACTCCAGCCCAAAAATATCACTAGTTCAAGTAATAGAATACAAAACCTTACCCAATGAAAAGTTAAAGAATGCTATCTTTGTTTTAAATTAATGTAATTTTTTCTTGTCTTTATTTTAAAGGGAAATTTTTTTTTAAATATTCATTATGTATGCTTAATTATTTAGAAGGTTTTTTTATCCCAATTCAGGTTTAAGATAAATAATTCATTGATTATATAGGGGTTATTGTGCGATATTTTTCAGTTATCCTTTCGGGTTTGGAAAAAGTATTTTCCTAGCCCAAAATTTTCCATCATGGTAGTTTAAAATCAAAGAAGGAAAAAAAATTTTAATAAATTAAAAAAGCTTTTTATCAAACTTTCGTTATCACTTGTGTTCTGTGATTCAGCTACAAAGCAAGTGTTTTACTACAGTCAGCATTTCCAATAATTGGAGGGGGAGGTAGGAGAGAAAGAATAATTTGCTTTGACCTTCAAACAGGTGTTCATTGATTTGTGTAACATTGCAAAGATTGCAATTCTTGTATGTGTTTGTAGGAAAGGGATAATATTTTATCTGTGACTGGTTATAGTTTAATCTATCGTTTATTGTACCAAAAAGCAAATTTATCGTAAATAAAATGTATTTGATATTCAAGATTTGAAAATCCAAATCTAAGAAGGCTTAACATCTGAGAAAGAGATTCTCCAAAAGAATTTTGGTAATTTTTTCATTTTAATTATTAATATTAAAGCGGTCACTATTATAATTTACAAAAATTAACATCAGTGCTTAGAATTGACTAACAATACTTTAAATCTAATATTAGTAACATGCAATTATTTGTTATATGCAATTAAATTTTTTTAGTTTTTGATTATGGTATAAACATGGTTTCCACACACCTGGAAAATCATGGATTTAGACAATGGATTAATTTTGTCATGGAAAGTCTTGATTTTTCAAGTAAAATGAGTAAAAGTCATAGATCCGCTAAACTACCGATTAAAAAAAAATGCATTGAATTGTTTAATTCTATTTTTACTTGTCATTTGGCTGAAGTTACTGAGTTTGGTATTTATGTATTATCCTATTAACCCTATTGCCAAGTAATATTGGTTCACCTAGGAAACTCAAAGCAAGAAAGCTTAATATGTGGGTAAATGTATATTTTTCTGGTTTTTTCTTAAATTGTAGATTAAAATTTTATTAATATAATAATAATTTTTTAATAAAAATTAGTTAAGATTTTTGCACAAAATAAAAGTTTATCTCTAGGGATATTGTATATTAACATTATAGGGTTATATTTGTCTATTATTCGTGATCACCCAGATAATACCAAAGTACCCTGAATTCAAATTGGAGACATTTTGATTGAAAAATTGCTATATGATTAAACTTAGGTATGCAGATACAATTTATTTTATTGTATGCGATTTTATTAACACTTATAAAGTAAGTTTATAGTTTTTTTATGATAAAATTCCTGTCATTTCTCTAAAAGCATATATTTTATTTGTATGTACATCAGAAGTTTTATTCATATATACTTTAACAAAAACTTTTTAAAGTCATGGAAAATGATCCGTTAAATCAGGGAAAGTCATGGATTTGAAAATTTTTATTTTGGCAGATACCCTGTATAAATTTCAGGATTTTTTTAATTTTGAGGCACAATTACCTCTGTCTATAATAAACTTATATAAATGAAAAAAAAGAAATTATTAACACCAAACGTATAAAGATGCAGCCTCTAATGAATCAAAATTTAGTACATTTTTGAGAAATATTTACATTTGGTATTTGGTGAACTTTTCCTGGATTTTGTGGCCACCGCTTTAAAGCTTTTCAAATTTTCTTCTCTTTGTAAAATTCCAGTATTTATCCTATAAAACTAGACTTTTTGTGTTTAGTCAAGGACTTGATAGGTTAAGCTCTCTTTACCGTAATGCAGATATATGGTTGTTGAGACCTTCAACTTTGCATCCCACGGATGCATATGTAAAATGTTTGTTTCTAAGATTTCTTGTAGAAATGTAGACATTTACTAAAATCTATGATAGAATAGATTTTTTCTCTAATAGTACGTAGTTTTCATTTTTTTTCTGTTTTTTACTGTATCCCATTCCAATATTTTGAAATTTAGTTTAGGTATTTGGGAAAAATATCAATATGGTTTATTGACATGCATTTCTGAATAAGTTATGAGTAAGACTGTTTTGTTTCAACTGATTACTTATGGAGGAACCTGGAAATAATAAAATAAAATAATCTCTGAAAGGAATTTAAAAAGTCAAGCAATATAAATTTATCCAGCATTAATTTTTTTTATATATATAAATTTGTAAAACTTGAAATTCTTCGTGCATTTAATACCTTCTAAATATAGTTTTGTACAACATGATAGTGTCATATTCTTGTAGTAATAGTTAAAAAAGTAACTATGATCTAAGTGTTTTTTCTTAGTAAAACAGCTATTTGATCTAGTGTTTTCTTATTTATATAGTAAGCTATACATAGTTAGCAATAGAAACACAAAAATTGTTCTTTTTCAAGTTTAACCTTTTTTATCTTTTTCCTATGTTTGTTTTTGAAGAGCTGCTTCTTGCATAAAGTTTTAAATTCAGTTATGAATCACAGTGCTAACAGTTGATGGGTTTGTTAAACAATATTATTTGAATCTTTAAAGATTTTTTTTTCTTTGAAATTAGCAGTACTCATTATTCACTTAAAATTATTTTCTGTAGCGAATGATATTTTTATGAATGTTTAACAAATTAATTACAATCTAACATAATTCCTTAAAATTTTTTTTATGTGTAATTATTGTACTATTTTGTTTAAAAAGAAGTTTTTTTGGAATAGGAAAAAGCAAAATTTTTTACCAGATTTCTGTACTATTATCACTTTTAATTCCAAATATCTGTACTAAGTATCATTTTTTTGTGTTTAGTACTTTTAGCATGCAAAAAGTTATTTCAGTTTTTTTCATTTCATTAAATTTTTTTAAATTATGGAATTCTGCAATTTTTTATACGAACATACGCACTAAGTAAAATTATCTAGAATAACAGTGTTATTTACAGATAGCACTGTTATTCAAACAGTTTAAATAACGAAGATATTTACAAATTTATGGATAGATTGAGAATTTTTAGGTGCTTTGGTACTGTAGAAATGAAATCAAAAATTTCGAAAAAAAAGGACAATAGATGTTTTTACTTAATTAATAATTTGTGAAAATTGAAAAATCTATTTAATTTTCTAATTCTGGAAAGAAGTAAATATTTAATTTTCTTAAATGTTGTGCACATATTAAAACTCTGAAATGTAAGATTTTAGCATTGTAGTTATATGGTTGTTTAATAGGAATTGCTGCATTTTAAAGAATTTTAAGGATCTCTATTTTTAAAAAAAAAAAAAGATGTTGATATTTTCAGGGTGCTTAAAAGATGTTTAAAATTAAATGTTGTAAGACATTTCTTATATTTTCTCGTAGATAAATGGCTGTATTATATAGAAATGGTTTATCAACTACCAAATTAATGAATTTGTGGTAATTTTCATTTCCCCCCCAGTCAGTTTCAAGTTTTTTCTGTTGTGGTTTATTTGCTTCTATATAAGTCCAAATTTAAAAATAGTACAGATTTGGAAAACTTAAAAAATTAACCTGAAAAAGTTTATTAGAGCAGATATGATGCTTTTCTTGTTTAAATTTATTGTATTGTAATGATCAAAATTATTTAAAATTGCACCATTTTTTTGTTAATTTGTGTGTTTTTATTCTTCTGCATATTATTTTATATCATTTGATTTTAAAATAAATGTAAGGATACAGCCCAGTCTTAAAAAATTGTATAATTGTGTATAATAGTATTAGTTGAACACTTTTATACATATATAATGTACTACTTCAAGTTACTTTAATTAAAGTAAATAGCCACTTATCACATATGAATAGCACATTTCTATTAAATAAAATTATCTAGAATTTTTTTAGCTTTAACTTTATCTGATTGTGGATTGAATTATTATTTGTTTATCCAGGTTAAAAGTTTAAACAAGGAATTTATTATCATCATCAAAAGTTGTATTGCTTTCTAATTATAATATTAAATGTCTCGTTTAAAATGACTGAATTTTGTTATTTTAAAGGGTGAAGATAGGTCAAGAATACGGAAAAAAAAATTTTTTATAATTAAATATTTTAAATTTGGAGCTATTTAATGCCAATCAATAGAAAATCATTATATATTTAAATATATTTTTCTGCACACATATATATATATGATCTATAAAAACATTTATATAAAAGCAAAAAGAACAGACCTGTATTAGAAGAGATAAAACAAATTTAGTACAAGGAAATACATTTAATTAAAGTTAATATGGGGAAATAAAATTAAATATTGAATTAGTTTTAAGTGAATTTTATAAACTATTTTAAATGATTCATTCACATTTAATTAAAGTTAATATGGAGAAATAAAATTAAATATTGAATTAGTTGTAAGTGAATTTAATAAACTATTTTAAATGATTCATTCAAGTTTTTATTTTAAATATTTGAGTGAGATTTTCATATTTGCTTGCTATAATTCAACTTATTAAGTCTATAATTAGATAAGGGGGGGGGGAGTGTAAGTGCTTTTTAAGTTAGCATTTACATATATTTAGGAAAAAGTTCACAGCTCTAATTTGAGAATTTTTAAGTATGGTTATTGAAATTTATGTTGAAGGTGGTACTTGTAGATGGTTAAATTTAATGTACTTTCAGTTTGAAACACTCAAACTGAAAGAAAGATAACTGACTGCTTCTTAAACTTTTTTTAAAATGCAGACTCTTAGCTTGCTTCAATTTATATTCTGCTGTAAATAGAATAATACCAATAACTGTAGTACAGTTTTTTTAACTCTGCTGCCGTTTGCTGGAAAGCTTTGTAGTGACAGTTGAATTTACATTCCTTTTTACAGTCTTCATGCGGTAAGAACTGTATTCTTTACAGAACCTGTGTATTGCATACAGAGAATTGGTGAATATTTTTTTCTGCTGATAAATGTAGATTAAGGTATCCGTCTACGTTCAGAGAACTTTTTTCTTTAAACGTAGAAACTAGTTCAAGTTTTTACATTTCTAGATTTATATTTTATATTATCATAGAGAACTGCACTTAAAAAATTTATTCCTGGAGAAGTTTTAGTAAAAATTCTAATAAATAAAGAAAATTTAGCGAAAAAATCGGGGTTTTCCAAAAGGTCTAATTTTTTAATAAATTAAATTATTTCAATATTTTTTGACGCAACACATTTCTTACAGACTGGACTAGTGAATCACCCAAAATTTTTGCTTCATTTACATTTGCTAAAAAATTTCAGTCCTACAAAATCATACACATTGCATTTTTAACAAATTTTCATTACCTTTATATCTAACTATGAGTGTAACATCGTTAAAAATTATCCAAATTGAAAGCTTTAGGTCATTCACTAGTAAATACTATCAAAAGCATTCATAATAATTTTCAACAAAATATTTTAAAAACTTTTTGAGAAATCCCATTTTAAGTTTCAGCATTTTATTAAAAAGTGCCGTTCCGAGAAAAATGCATTTGAAGTTTGTGAAAGCAACTTTAACTATTAAAAAAATAAAATATATGTTTAAAATTCACCACACTTTCTTACTTCTAAACTTTCTAATTGCCCAGTTGCTAATTATTTGAAAATACTAGAAAAATGTTTAAACTCATCTTCATGAAAATTTAAAAAGTTTTGTCCAAAAAATGCTCTTTAAAAGGCTTTAAATTCACAACTTCCAGTTGTAAAGTCGCTACTTCCGTTTTGTTTTGACAACTGTCACTTTTCTTTAAAATGTCGTAGAGGCAAAACAAAAACAGATTTAGAAGTCTAAAAGTTGAAATTTTTCAATAGAGAAATAAAAGAAAAAATATGATTTGGGGAAAAAAATGACGTTTTCAACATGGACGGATACCTTAATATTAAAAATTTAAAAAAGATTCCAGGTTTTTATACATTTGTTGTGGTAGATAAGTTTTGAAAGTGAAG
Source organism: Pardosa pseudoannulata (assembly GCA_032207245.1). NCBI lineage: Eukaryota > Metazoa > Arthropoda > Arachnida > Araneae > Lycosidae > Pardosa > Pardosa pseudoannulata. Next base: position 1,942,608 of record CM063497.1, read on the forward strand.
CTTTTATTGATGTCATTTAGTGGATTTGATTTGTGAAAAGAAAATGTTGGAGTTTTTCTTTATTTAGTTATTTATAGTCTTGTTTGAATTGCACATTTTAGTAAGTAGTCTTACATTTTGGGAACTTGTCAGTTGAAACTAATTTTTATGAAGTAGTTAAGATATTTATATTACTCTTTTTTATCCCTGAGTACATTCACCTTTAAATATACAGTGGTTCCTTGACTTACGAGTTTTATTTCTATTTTCATAGAGAGAAATATATATTACTTGTACTGATATTACTTTAAATATTTTTATATTACTTTAAAATTGCTTGTTAATAAAATCAATTTTTTCCATTTAAATGTCATTAATTTATTTTATCTCAAATTATTTTGTTTGTTCAAATTTTAAAATAACTATATCCTCTGATTTATATTAAAACTAAATAGAATAAATATAACAAAATTTAGATTTACATATATAGTCAAACCTGTCTATCTCGAATCTCTTAGGAGTAAAAAAAAAATTCAAAATAAACAGGTTTCGGGATATGTAGGTTTTATGAAAATAGACTAAGAAAATTCCTTTACACAATACAAAAGATTGAAAATTTGAAGTACTTTCAGGTTTATTTACGTACCTTACAGAAAGTAATCCATTAGGAGTTTTTTGATGCAAAACTTTTTTAGACTGGACAGTTTTTTGTAGCTTTGACACAGTGGTAAACAAATTGATCAATATTTTTTTGGGATTCAAGAAAAATTCTTAGTGTTTCAATGGCTTTTTCTTTCTCTTTTTTTTTTTTTTTTTTTTTTTTTTCGTAACAACTTTTTCTACATCGATGTTATCCTCTTTGCGATGATGCTCTTCATTCTCAGAAGTTCCACAAACAATTTCTAAAATTTCGGAATCAGTTAATGATGTTATGCTCGTTACCACTGATTCATCTATTTCTATAAAGTCTTTTAATGAAGTGTCAGTATTCAGTTTCTCTCTGATAAGCATCCATTCCTTCGGTGTTCATCAATTTCCTCGGCCGGTTGGTTGCTCTTCGGTTTCCTTCTATTGCCCCCTCCTCAACCCCCATCCCTTATTATTCCAGAGCAGAGAACCCGTTTTTAGTACAAGTCAAAGTGTTAAAGACAGAAAATTGAAGTACAATAAATCACAAAAAATGAATGTGGAAACATCTAGTGATATTTACACACTCACGAGTAAGGCACTCATTTCCCAGTCCACCTTATAGGTAGAGTGCATTAGACTTGTTAACCCCTTTAAAAAAATTAAAATATGCTGAATAAAGCAGGTTCCCCTGGAGGCCAAATTCCTTTTTCAACAAGCATATAACAAAACTAAGTAAAGTATAATAAGTGTCAAAATACAAGTGCATAAACTGAGTTATTATTTTTATGTTAAAAATAAAAAATTTAAGAACTTTTTTTCTGTCAGTTGGCGAATGGGCAGTGTTTGAATCCCTAAAATCCTTCCTTATGTACACTGTTGCCAATATAATTAGGTGTAATAGAAGATAATGGGAATAATAGGCTAATTTTATGAGGATTATTATTTTAAAAGTATTTTACCATTTCATTGGTGTATTTTTAATATTTTCACCTATTTGACTTGTATTAACCCCCCCTCCCCTCCTCCGAAAATAAAATTTTAAAGCTTATATTAAGTTAGCAACATTTGTAAATCAAGGTACCACTGGCTTTTTTTTTTTTTTTTTTTTTTTTTTTTTTTTTTTTTTTTTCTTCTCTCGAAAGTTTATTGGTGAATCTTATAAATGTAAAACAATAAGTTTTTCAAGGTTTCATTAATGTTTAATTGTAAACTGTATCATGTTCACATCTTTATCTATGCAATAAAGAATGGTTTTCAGTTTTTGGCAGTCTAGGAGAAAAATGTGATTTTACTGAAGTTTCTCCGCTATGGTTAGGCATTGAAATCACTCGTGATTTCATATTTTTGAAAGTTTTTCTTCAGCAATACAGGGTGAGTAAATAAATAGAAAAAGGGGCTATAAGGTTTCTTCAAACCTTTAATTACGATGAACATTCAAATATATTTTTGTGTAATTTGGAGAGAAAGTTTTTATTAATGTGGCTGTATTTTGAGGCCTTTATTAATTTGTTCATTTTGTTTTTAAAAATGTGCATTAAATTACATGGTTTTCCCCTTTTAGTGCATTTATAAACAAATTTTGTAGAATGATTCTTAACTTATATTTATTTTCAAGCTTTTAGTTTTTAAACTATAAACTTAAGTGTTTGTATTTTGATCTACAAACTACTGTTTAATATATTTATCGTTCTGTTTATTTATTCTTAATGTAAGTAATGTACACTGCTTTTGTTCTTTATTTTTATTACCAAAATTTAATGTGAAGTTCTCTCAATAGTTATGTAGTATGAATAATCAAAATAATGCAAACATTGCAAAGTTTATTTCATTAAAAGTTTATGAGTATAGTCTATATCATGTGTGTCTGTTTTGTAGTATTTTTAGAAGTGTGGTATGTGGTTAGTAATTTATTTCATCATCTTTCAAAGAGTAATTGAAGTGATCAAATAAAAATAAATATTAGGTTACATTGAAAGGTGCTTTCTATTTTGATGATTACAAGTTTGTTTTATGGATAAAATCAAGACATTTGAATTTTCAATTTTAGCATGTCAATTAAGGTTTAGTTACCTAAGATGAATATCCTGATGGTAAATTCTGTAATTTGTATTTAATTTTTTAAAGGTTGATCATTTTGATATGTTTGAATAAAATTTTGCTGAGCTTATTATGTACTATATTTGTGAAATAAAGATAGCATTCTTTTTATAAAGTTTGTTCTGTTTGATATATTGAACACTGTAGCATCCATTTTCATTCTGTACGGTGGATAAAAGAGCTTTGTAAAACATATTTATTTGTATTATAATATTATTAAACCCTAACTTTTAATTTATGTATAGAATGTAAAATAAGAATTAAATACAACCCATACTTTAGCAAAATTATTATATTTTCTTTTGATACATCGTTCAGATTATTTTAATTAAAAACCTGGAAAACAGATATTGCTGTTGAAATAAATATATTGTTACGAATTTCATTAGTGAACCGTAAATTTAGCATGGAACTCTATGGGTATCTCGCCAAATTGGAGAGATATCGGCTCGTTGGCGGCAGTTTTGGCAACCTATTTTTGTCGCCAAGTGTGGCGTCACGTAACAATTTGGTGTGGGATTGAATGGTGAAGATAAGCGCGATGGCTGAGATGGAAATACTTATTGCACTTATGCAAGATGGGAAAAAATAGCCAGAAATAAATGAAGGCTAACATCGTAAGCGTGATAAGTTAAGGTAGAAGTTATTTCACAGAAAGTGGGAAAAAAAAAATGAGGAAAATCTTGGCGTAATTGAAAAAGAAATCGAGAAGAATGAAGGTAGATTTGGCAAAACTGAAAAGAAAATAGAGCGAGAAATAGCAATGAATGTAGGGCTATCTTCGGAAAAATCCAAATTTTCCATAGAAGATATTCGGCAACTAGAAATCAGCCAAGATCGACCCATTCTCGCCAAGCCGAATATCAAGCTCTATAAAATAATATATGAAACTCGGTTCGCAATTGTAGCCGATGGAAATGGCTGGGATCCTGTTACCAAAGCTCGCCAATTGGCTTCATCCTTACGAGCGGATGCTGCAGATGTCTTAAGAACAATCCCGGAGGAACAGCAAGTCAATTTTGAAGCACTTGCAAAAGTACACACGGTGTGTTGTGTTTCACCGGTGCTTGTTGTTTGATGCGGAAAGAGGTACATGAGCCCGCGGCATTGTGCTCAAGTTGTTCCGCGATGACATCGTATTTTTGAAATGATTGCCAATAAAGTATTGTTTTCGTGCTGTAGTCTTACTTAACACTAGAATTACGGAAGGGGTCATTTTGACACAAAATGAACTTTTATCTCTGACAGCTCTTCTATTTTTTTTCAAATATCTTAATCCTTTCTTGACTTTTCCTAAATCATTGTGATTTACGAAATAGCAAAGATTTCAAGAAAATCGTATTTTTATTTTAGCCCTAACAAATGATTATACTTAGAAATACGGCAGGCTATAGACTGATGTTGAAGACAAGTGTAAATTTCATAATGACTCTTTCGCTGTTTTATTAGCAGAACTGGAAGCATTCATAGCGTTGTTGTACGTAAGGTACATTAGCCGCCTAGGGTTTTCCAATTCTTAGTTTGTGGTCCAAGACTTGGGGAACAAAGTTTTTTCATGAAACTATGAGTAGAGATAAGTTTCCGGAAATTATAAAATTTCTTCGTTTTGAAAATAAACTAAGTAGGTCTTCACGTTTGCAGCGTGATAAATTTACACTAATATCCGAGGTATGGAATACTTTTATAGAAAACTGTAAGCTTTGCTACAAACCAAATGAAAATATTACATTTGATGAAAAGTTATTCCCTACAAAAACAAGATGCCGTTTTATGCAGTATATGCCTAACAAGCTCGATACATTCGGAATAAAATTTTGGCTAGAAGTAGATGTTAGGACAAAATACTTATTAAACGGATTTCCATATATAGGAAAAGATGAAATGAGACCAAGGGATCAAAGTTTAGGAGAGAACGTAGTAAATCGTTTAATTGATCCTACATACCTGCAAAGTTTGTATATTAAAAAAAAAAAAAAAAAAACTGTAGTTGTCATAATTTGCGTTATTTTAATTTATTTTTCACAAATATATTATATGATATAAAGAAATATGCAGATATCTTATCAAATGATTAAAATGACATCCGCCATAATTCTAGGTATACAAAGACCACCGTAATTCTAGTATTAAAGTTCATTCAATCCCCGAACCCAGTTTTTGAAGTTCGTAACAATATGATGGTTTTTTATTCTACCACTGATTCACCAATGCACACGAGGGTTATAAAAGTGATAATAGTGGTTCGAAAATTTCTGAAATTGAGAAAATTGTAGCAAATAATTAATATTTGTTTACAAACTAATTTTTTTCTTTTATGTAATTAAACACAAAATATTTAAATGTAAAAATCTTTGTATGTGATTTTCTATAAATTGAATAAATGCGTTTAGTAGCACATTAAATTCAACGTCCACCCACAAAGTAACCGGACAAATTAAAACCAAACGATAAAATAATTTTTTTTATATTTAAAAATCCCCTCTATAATAATAGCCTAAGTTATCTGTCCTCGATTTTATGAAGCGGTTGGACCTGGAATGGATAGAGGCATCCATACTTAGCAAAATTCAAAGAGAGTGATGTTTATCTTCTCCTAAACTATAGATCCGATTCTAAAATAAATTGGTATAAATATGCTTCATATCGCAGCGAAAAATACGGCCTTCTTTAAAATGTTCGAAATCCACCCCTTCCCCTCTTTTCGAGCTTTTAAGGCTATTATTTCAACTCCTATTTTCCCCGGTTAAGAGCAGGCGATTAAATTTATCAATTTATCCCATAATAAATAGGTAAAAATAACATTTTTCTAGCATTATGACGTCATTCCTTTAACCATCTCATTGAGTCATTTCTTATTTTAACTTATTTAAATCATGCCTTATTTTCATACGTGTTATCATTGAACTTAGATATTACGTAAGTGTGTTTTTCTTTTATATTTGGCTTAAATAATAGACTAGGTACATATGTGATAATTTTAAATTGAATAATCATTTTTTGTTGCGAGATAATTCTCAGCCAAAAAACAATCCATTTTTTACCTGCCTCATAAGGCAATTTACAATTTTGGAAAATTAAAAATTTTACTGATACCGTCATATGACGGGCTATATGCTAGTTAAATATAAGTTTAGAGAGAGTGACATCTCAACTCTTGTTATAGCCTTATCGCACTGGTTATATAATCTTTGCATATCAAAAAGCCAAATCAGAAAAGCCAAAGCAGAAATTAACAAAACGTTTTAAAAAAAGAAAATGTATAATGGTGAAAAGTAAATTAAGTTTGCAAAAATTTTGAAATGAGTAAAAACATAAAAATTGAAAAATAAATTTAAAACGCTTCTTATCTTATAATCGCGCCAAAACAGCAGTACTATAATGCTAGCAGATCGGTTAATCTTCTAATACGAAGGTTACTCTGAAATTTTTGAGATACGCTCAGACTAGAATTTACAACAGAAAAATAACGGATTAATTTTAAAATACAAAGTATTTTAACACAGCATAAGTTTTTTTTTAGTAACTTACTTCAACTTGTTTAGCGTAGAATAAATTTGAAACAGAAGAGAAAATGGAGTTGACGCGAGAACATTTTCGCGCTATGATTTTCTACGATTTTAAAGCAGGATTAAATCAAGAATGTTTTCAACGGTTGCAATTGACATTTGGTGATGAATATCTAGCTCGTACTACTGTATTCAGATTTTTTAAAGAATTGAGCAGAGGTCGCCATTTTCTTCAGGATGAAGATCACACAGGAAGGCTGCCGTCGGCAGTCATCCCGGATAATGTGTCTGCCATACGAAAAATGTTAATGGATGATAATTGCTGTACCTATCAAAATAATCAGAAGGAACTTAATGTTGTATCCGCAAACAAACACAAAATTATTAATGAATAATTACATACGGAAAAAGTAGTTTGCAGTTGGGTTCCCCACAATCTGCGCAACAAAAAGAGGAGCTTGTCAGAATCAGTAAAGGAACTCTTAAATTGCTAAAGGATGTTGACAACTGCTTCATTTCTAAAATTGTAATGAGTGGTGAAACGTAAATACCGTTTTTTGACGTTCTAACACTTCAAGAAAGCAAAGTATGGGTCTTTAAAGATGACCCCACGCCGACAATGGTGAAAAGACAACGCGCACTGAGAAAAGAAATGTATGCCGTCTTTTTTTTTTTTCAGAAGTACGGGATTGGTCAAAGCCATCAAGTTGGGAGGACAGAGGACAATAACAGCAAACTGTTTTACCACTCAATGTCTTCCACAAATTCTACAAGAAGCGAATGTTAGGGGACAAATGCTTCGCCATGACAATGCATCTTCTTATACAGCCGGATTAACAGTCGAGTTTCTTAAACAAAAACAAAATAAAGTGATAGAAAATCCACCTGATCTAGATATATATATGTGTGACTTTTGGTTATTCTTTAATCTAAACAAGAATTTACGTAGACGTCGTTTTCATTCAGAAGAAGAGATTGTGGCTATAAATGCATTTTTTTCATCTATTCCAAGAAATAAATGGCTTGAGGCATTTAATCTGCGGAAAATTCGTCTACAAAAATGCATTAAGACTACTTTGAACACACCTAAAATTTTGTAGTGTAACTTTAAAAACCTAGTTGTATCTCAAAAATTTCAGCGTGACCCTCGTAAACATAATTCTACGTAAGCCGGAAGAAATCAATGAATTGCTAAACATGGCATCTTTTTAAAGCTTATAGAGAATGTGCGCATGACGTCAGGTGCAGCAAAAATGGCAGCTCAACTTCCTCGTTGGCAAAACATTTGAATTTCCTACGGATTGTGCTTGCTATTGTGATTTTAATTTTGTCAATTGTCTAAAAATGATAACAAGCTGTTTTACATATGGCTGTACTAAGCGTTTCTCAAAATTTTACCAAAATTTTTTAGCAAATGTAAATTAAGCAAACATTTTGGGCGATTCGCTAGTCCAGTCTATAAGAAATGTGTTGCGCCAAAAAATATTGGAATAATTTAATTTATCAAAAATCTAGACCTTTTGAAAAAACCAAATTTTTTTTACTAATTTTTCTTCATTTATTAGAATTTTTTTAAAAACTTCTCCAGGAATAAATTTTTAAGTGCAATTCTCTATGATAATATAAAAAATAAATCTAAAAATGTAAAAACATGAACTAGTTTCTACGTTTAAAGAAAAAAGGTTTTCGAACATAGACGGATACCTTAAAGAGCACAGTACTTTTTATTGCATAGAGAATCGAAAATTGTTCTATGCCCCTTTAAATTATTATGTTTCGAAAGATAAAAACTGTTTATTGGGAAGAACTGTTAGGAGTATATTGTACAGGAATCATAAGTATTTCTCATAAATTTTTTATATTTTTCAGAGTAACTCGTAAAAAATAATCTTAATAAGCTTAACTATTAGCTGAATAAGCTTATGATAACAGATGTTTTATTCTAAAGTCGGAAACATATCTTATAAATAAATATGGCTGTACTGTTTGTAGAAAAAAAAGCTATTATCATAATATAATTACTTTATTCATGTTTACATCAAAGTATTACTGATAACATATTAAATTTCCGAGATGATTAAGAAGAAAAGAAATTAATTCTGATAATTCTATCACTTTAACTGCATCCGCGTAACGCTGTCTGATAAAAATGGCACAAAACCACATTTACATCGTTGCGGCATAAATTGCTCACTTTACGACTTAATTATTTCATAAAATTGAGATTGCGATCAAGTTCCAACCGTGATGATGCCAGATTGGAGAGTTTTATCGCTACATTTTAAAATATATCATAATTTGCTGTTCTGTGGTGTTATTAAGTTTGGGATATTTTTTAAGTATTATTAAGTTTTCATAGCTAAAATCATTTTTAGTGCGTTAGTTTCAATTTTCAGAGAATATAATCTGATCTAACAATGACTTGCATACAATTTCTATAAAATCTCACTGTAAATCAAAAGTAAAAATAGTTCGGTTCGTATCTGTTCATGATATATATTTATACTCACACATATATATGTATATGTAAGTATATATATGTGTGTATAATACATATGTATATAACTTATGTGTATATATATATTTATTTATACATTTATGTATATTTATATACATATAAATATATGTAAAAATATATAAATGAATATATATATATACATATATATGTATATGTATATATATATATATATACATATATATTTATATGTGTATATATATATATATATACATTTATGTATATTTACATACATATAAATATGTGTATATATATATATATTTATTTATACATGTATGTGTATTTATATACATATAAATATATGTAAAAATATATAAATGAATATATATATATATATATATATATATATATATATACATATACATATACATATAAATATATGTATAAATATGCATATATATATATATATATATATATATATGTGTGTGTGTATATACTTATAGGTATATGTATAAATACATATGCATACATGTATATATGTAATAATGGGGAGCGTTGTTTAAAATATTTCTGTTTTGGTTTCAAAATTTTATATGACAATTGTATATAAAATATTTCTATATAAAATAGCGGCGTTTTATGGTTTTGGGATTTGCACACGGCACTCTGTTAGTGGGATGGATTTTCAGATTTTTTTTTTTTTGATTTAGAATTTTTTTAGGTTTTTGGAATTTTTTTTCGTAAAGAATTGCCATATAGAACTTTGAAACCAAAACAGAAATATTTTAAGCAACACTCCTCATTATTACACAGTCACACACACACACACACACACACACACACACACACACACACATATATATATATATATATATATATATATATATATATATATATATATACCCGAAATCGGCTCCATGGGAATACCCTGAGGGTTGTTACGATTTTTTGAGGTCTGGTTTATTCCGGATAAAGTTCTCTGGTCTTATAAAAAAACGAGATCCTGGCTAGTGAAGCAGTTCATTTACGTTTAAAAACTAGTGCAAAACCTACTTTAAGAACAGTGGCGTGCGGTCCATATGTGCACACCTTGGCAATATTATGAGGGACAATAGTTTTCTGCACGTATGTCTACCTATCTTTATATGGTATATAATAAATATTTATAATATATTCAAATATTACGTTGATTTGCTTGCTTGTATTCCCGCAGTGCGTGCTGTACTAGGTGCTGCACCACGTAGCGCGCAAACGAACATAGGGAGTTCTGATGTGTACGCACTGAGCACTAAATTGAAAATCTCGCTTTATATGTATGGGCTACTGGAGAAGAACAGCAAACTATGGCACTGAGGCAAGTGCAGCTATTTTTCCTGCACTTGGCATTCAGAATCATCCGAAGGTACGGTTTATTAAGTGTTGTATTAGAGCGGGGACTTACGTGCTGAAGAGCTTTTGGTTTTTTAACTGATTAACTGGCCATACGATTTTGAAGACGGTTAATGTTTAAATTTATATATCGTAAGATTTTGTTTTCATGGAAATATAAAAGAAGTATTTCATCAATATAAAGTGAAATGTTTTAGTGTGGTAAAGTAATTTCGGTGATGTATGATATTTATAGAAATAATTCGCTGAAAAACAATTTTGTTTTGTTAGACAAAAAAGAATCGAATTCTAACAGAACAGTCCAAATTTTACCATTCATTGTGTCGTACAGACAGTATATATGTTATATCTGCAACACCATATCCCTGATTTTGATTTTAAAAATTGTCAAGATGTCTTTTGCAGAATATATGATTTCCAAATGTTAAAAACAATTAATAAATATAATTTAATCCACTGACCGAACAAGAAACAGTTCGTTCTATTGTGCCAGCGTGCAGCGAAATCCTCTGCACGTAGGTTTGTCGGCACAGATGAGCATCCGGATGAGGCACCGCAGCGGCGGGAGCCATGTGGTGCTACGTTTGTTGAACATATAAGTTTTTCGTGGAAGCCCAAAGCGTTGCTTTTTCGACGCCGATATGACACCATACAACAAAAGACAGGATTTTTGCTTCAGTGCTAGTAGAATTCTCATAAGTTTAGCTGTTTTTATAGTTATGACTCGACTACTCGTAGGTGAATATTTTATTTATTGTAATCTTTAAATTTATTTTCATAATAAATAACCCGTTTCAGAATGGAGAACTCGGATGTCTCAATAATTAAAGATTTATTGGAAAATCCATGTTCTCTGCACACCCTGCATGAAAACCTACCGCACGCCACTGGTTAAGAACTGTCTAGTCAAGCGTCGGAAAGTACACTACCACTCCTGTATTGTAGTACACTGTATTCTTGCACACTGTTTTGCTGCATGCTCTTACTATTGTGAACGAGGATTATTTCCTGGTTAGTAATACAGATCTGTATTGTTGCTTAAGCATTTCAATCCTATACTATAATACGAGGAATGGTTGTCAAGTCGAAAATCGCCCCAGAATTAATAAACTGTAGTAAACTTGGGGATCTGGGGTTTTTGGTCACGAGGAATCGATTGGCATCGGTTTTGACGCGCTAAGGTCACGTAGTTCGGCGCTACAGATAGGGCCAGGTTCGATCCCCGGTGCGGGCAAACTTTTTTCTCCTGCGTCCAAACCAAGTGAAAATTGGTACCCGGGGGTTTTCGACCTCGAGGAATCGATTGGCTGTAGTTCTGACGAATTATTAATAATAATAATAAATGTCTTTATTGATTTGTCTTTATTCCTTAATATCGGTTTCCATTTTTATTTTCTATCAACTCTAAATATTAAATTAACGCAGCAAAGTATATATAACACATAAACGATATAGTAAAAAAAAAATAATGCAAACAAAAATTTTGAAAACCAACCACAAAAAATTAAAAAATAATGCTTCACTAACGTGCCGAAACAACCTCGCCGTTCAATTTCCAAAGCCACACTAAACACAGAGCATATAACTTATCAAAGTCCGTCGCCGCGTTAGTGCGTCGTCGGCATACCAGGAGGTGCCGCTCTGACGAGCCAGTGCGTCGGTGGCAGCGAACGTGTTAAGGAACTGATTTCGATTTCAAATCACCGTCAACAAAGTTCGACATTTCAACATTCATCAGATTTCAAGCTACATTTTCAACATGCAGAACGCACCTCTACATGAAATTCTTCAAGGAGCCGGAATTTTGGAACAACAAGCGATCAACTCAATTATACCCGCAAATGGACAACTAGAAGATACCGTCATTGTCAGAATGCTTCTGCATTCAACACACTTCAATCTTTATACTGCTCACTTTGTACCATTTCTTTAATTGTATAATTTTTTGTTATCAATTACATTTTATTTTCTATGACTTTTCAAACTTTACCTTTGTATAGAATAGTTCCCTTTCCAAACAACTTTGTTTAGAATAGTTTACAATGGTGCACTTTAACCGGTTATCTTTTCACTAATGGTTTCACAAATTTTCTTATGGCATGTATTGTTTTGATAAATCACAATTGAAAATTTAAATTTTCGAGTTAGCTTCGATACCTGTTTTCTCCGAGCGGAGCTCGGTCACCCTGTACTAAATTTATAAAAGAATCACTCCATTTCGATTGGGAAGTCAGAAGAAAGGTATTCATTTTGGCTTGCTGAACGCATGTTATTACTCTTATTCCTTTGCTTAACTCCCTTTCGAAATGGACAAGTCTTGTTACTGTAGGAACCGCTACTAACCACATTTTTTGGAATTTTTGATTATCTATTTATTTTATTGTTAGACACATTATATGTGTTAGACTTTTCTTAATCCATCTAATCTATATATAAAAAAATGAATTTGTGTCTGTCTGTATGTACTCAATAGACTCAAAAACCATGCATCCAATCGCCGTGAAAATTTGGGAAATTATTGCATATATCCCTAGGAAGGTTTTCGTAAATTTTTAACTTTCGAAATCCATTCCTGCCCCCTTTTTAGAGCGTTTCATGTTATTATTCCAAACATTATTTTACTTGGTTTAACGCAAACGATTAACCTTCTAATTTATCGCATCATAACTATGTGAAAGAAACAATATTTCTAGCAATGTGACGTCATCCGAAGTAATTGTTTTGAGCGCAGTTTTCCTCGGTTAAAAGGAGATTAAAAGTTTCAATTTATTGCATAATAAATAGGTGAAAATGATATTTTTTTATCACTATGGCGTCATTCCTTTTAATATCTGAATTATTCATTTCTTATTTTATATTATTTAAACATCGTCTGCGTAGTATCCATTCGATTTGACCTGGAAATTGAGATATAAAGTGATTCACTTTCATTTCTATGTCACGCAAATTATAGCATGTTTATATAAGAACTCATTTTAAATTTAATTGTTGGTTAATTTTTACGTTACAATGAAATGTTTATCGACAATATTCTAACAACAAAAAGTACAAATTTCAGGGTCTCTTATGGGCAAATAAAAACCTATCATTTTATATAGTTATCTTTATATTCATATGGTTGTCAATATGAATGTGTGTTTCTGTTTCATACAGAACCACATGGCTTGTCATAAATTTCCTACATTTTGGAAAACATTTATTAATACCACCAAAATTAGCACGGTTGCTGTCAAAACCTCTGCTTCCTATTCTACCACGTAATATGCCAAGATCTATTAACGTTGCTAATCAACGTACAGTAGTAATACAGTAGTATAAAAACTGAATATTGTTATAGTACGCGTATAATAGAAATATATGCCAATGACTCGAACTGTACTGTGATGAATTTAGAGAGTTATGCACGAAAAAAAAATCTTTGTTTAAAAGTAATACATTAAGTTCACCGTAGCAAGGCACGGGCACACTTGCCTATATATAAATTAGAATGTAGCGTAAATTAATTACCTTTATTGATACAAAGCCTTAGTGATTTATTACAGGACTTTGCGTTAGTATTGCACGTATTATTGAATATTTTACTAACAATGCTTAATATCTCAGTAATGAAATTTATTGAAACAAGTGAAGGTTTCATAACAAAGTAATACCTTGGTAACATAACTTGTAAGTAACCATTAAAACTGCACACTTAGTTATGCAATTTTAATAGGTCATAGTCTGCTTGTTCAATAAGCTTTCTGTAACGAAAATTTCCATTATTTTAACTAGAATAATTAGAATTTCGTATCGTAGTCGTATAAAATAAAGCTTCTAGATCAATGTTGTGATTTCTATTTATATTTACTGAACCATTTTGGAATTATAAAAATCAGAACATCTTATTCTATTAATTTGCTCTAATAACCGAAATGTGTTTCCGGGGTACGGAATTCCGAAAGACTAAATAATTGTGACAACAAGATTAAATAATTAAACATTTTATTGGGATTTACAATTTACAGTTCTACGAACAAAAGCAATGACACAAGACAGTTTGATGTTTCATGCAAAATCCAAACACATCCATTATTGCTTTTTATTTACTTTTTTTTTAGGTGCATTGATATCGAGATTATTTTTCCTGAGAGAGAACTGAACTGAAGAAGTGATATGATTGAAATGATCCCACTTTCCGGGATCAGAGTTTGTTTGTACCCTCTTATTCTAAACTCAGTGCTTATGTTCACTCTCTCTCACTGGAACCGTTGTCTTTTATAAATCGTCTGATGGATTATTTTTAACGAAATCTGAAAACAAAAGTAATTTGAAGTAATGGAATGTGATGCCATTTTCAATAAATAGATTTAGAAAAGTATGTAATTAAAAAAAAATTATTTCTTTCATTTAAGGGGACACATCGACTTTAAACCTTTAAAAATTCAATTTATTTTATTTTTACAGTTTAAAATTTCTGGCCATATCTGAATCATTTAAAACAAACCTCATCGAAATATTCGAATTAGAACTTGTAAAACTTTACAATCCTTGAATTTAATATTATAGCTTTTAAAGAAACTATGAAACCTTTAAATGCATTTTACTGAAAATAGTATTTTATATATTTGCACACTTTGTAATTGCACATATCGTTTTCAAATTTTCAAAGTAAATGTATTATAAGCTACAATAAAACTCTACCTACTTTTTTCGTTGTTTATTTCATTGAGTATTTATTTGAAATTGAATCGCTAAACATTATTTGGTATAATATTTCTAATATATTTAAAAAATTTAAATAGATTAAGAGTTAGACCTAATAATTATTGTTTACAAAAAAAGCAAAAATTATTAATGAAATTCATTTTATGTCGTTATAAGTTAGCTCATAGAGTGTGTCAGAATTTTTTTTTTAATTTTTGAAACAAGCCTTCATTTTCCACTTTGTATAAAAAGTTCTTGTTTTTGAGATTAAAAAAAACCAAATTCAGCAACACTAATTCAATAAAAATAGAGAACAAGTGCAGAAAATTCCATGTGTTTACGATAATAGTTTAAAATGGCATGATACGGCGAAAAACAAAAAAAGATCTTCCATTTAAAGTTGTTTAAAGGTGATGTACCCCTTAATAAATTAATATATACTTCAAACTGCTTAAATTCAGCTTAACATTCAAATGCTGCAATACAGAATAGGGTTGTTTACGGAAATAAACGTTTTAACATCAAAATATGGAAAACGAAAGTTACATGACATAGAAAAAGGAATTTCAAATTTATTAGGTGAAAATGCAGTTCCGCGTGCCCCCTTGTTTTATTGGCTATATATTTTGTCGCCAATAATGTCAACATGCCATTTAAGATGGCGGCGATAAACATACATAAAGGCAACACAAATGCAATAAAAAGCATGAACTATAAATAGTTAAAAAGTCCGTATCCCAGTTCGGGGGGCCCGCTGAACAAAGTTCGGTGGGCACGCCAAGCGTGGGCGATGTCGCCAAATTGTAGAACCCAGTTTTTTGACAAACATTGCTCTATTTTTTTTTTTTTTTAAATTTGTATTCATCTTAACAAAATTTCAAATCTTTTTTTGTTCAAAAAATGCTTTCAGATTGGGTATAAACTTAATACAAAACGAAGCACAAATTGTAAACATCACTTGGCTACCATTTGGCGATCACTTGTACAAAAATAGAGCCAAAAACATGGCGGACGGCCCCAAGAACTGGGATTCTACCCCATTTTGAAATTTTTTTAAATCATGCGGAAATTTTCTAAAGAATATGGGCTGTACTTTATAAAAGAAACGAAATTGAAACAAAAAGCATAAACAATGAACATTCAAACATTTAAAACAGTATGCAAAAATTTTATACACAATTGCAGTTAGAACAGCCGTAAGTTTACAAATGGAAAAAACTCGCCAACTTGGCGATGATAAACATAGATAAAGATAAAAATCAAGGGGCACCTAAAACTGCAGTGAAACCATTTCTCCAATCTGTACTTCAATGATACAAAGAGAGTTGAAGCTGCCTTTCAACTAGTTAAATAACCATGTTTTAAAAGGCATAAAATATACCTTTTTTTTTAATAAATAAATTTCTTTTCAAAACACTGAGCATAAATTAAAAGTTTTAAAAAAATTATGAGAAATAACAATGTGTCAGAGCAGTAAAATTAATATTAAAATCTCCGTAATTAATTAATCTCCCACAGAGATAAATTTTGTGGCTCTTATTAAAAATCCTGTACATTTTTTGTCACATTTAGAAAACCGTCAATAATCTTTTAACGGTTAAAATATTGTAGAAAAAATATTTTTATTTTTCAATACTTCATTCGAGTCATGCCGAAAATAATTTTTCTGCTTCTCTCCTTTGAGTGAGAGATCAATCCTTATTCAATTCAAAGGACTGGAATATATCAAAAATCTTTATTTTTTTCTGGCAAAAATATGAAATTTTCTTTCTGTGCTCTTAAAATTTACACAGTAATACCTCGCTTCAGTTTGTGTAACACAAATAAAAATAAAGAGCATAAACTATCGAGATAAGATGTGTTGCAAAAGAAGATCTTAATTATCTTATAGGGCAAATCCATGCAACGTCACTTCGTCTACTATGCCCTTTCGTTTGTATTAAGAATCAAGATAGGCAATAAACAACTAATACAGTCTTTTAGCTTCAATTGAAAAACCAAATTCTGCATGACTTTAGATTTACTATACTGCTTGAATTTGCCCTCTTTGCACTATAATAAACTGGCTGAATTAGAAATAAATTTAGATGCACCATAGTGTTTGAATTTACCTTTTTCTGATCTATATTAAACTGGCTGAATTAGAAATAGATTTAGATGTACCACGGTGTTTGAATTTACCTTTTTTGGCTGTATAATAAACTGGCTGAATTAGAAATAGATTTAGATGCACCATGGTGTTTGAATTTACCTTTTTTAGCTCTATATAAACTAGCTGGGTGTGCTTTTTTTATCTTTTTAACGCTGATCATGCATTTAATAGCTAAGTTAAAATATCGTCTTTTTGTGTCTTTAAGAATATCAGTAAAAGACGATCAAAATTAAAAAAAAAAGGTTTATATTTACCTCTAAATTAGAAAAATGGCAAAATTTGACGATAATTATCAAGACCTTGGCACGATAATTAAACCTCTTTTACCTATTTTCTTTGGCATAATGATAGCCACCAAACGACTAATATTTTGTCTTTTAGCTTCAATTGAAAACTAAATTCTGCATGACTTTAGATGTACTATGCTGCTTGAATTTACCTTGAATTACCCTTAACATTGAAAGAAGTGTGATTTATGAACACTTTAAACAGTGTAAATTAAAGAATAATAAAGGGAATTCCATTCAATTCTTTATTAACGGATTTTGGCGCCTTCTCTGTCAATACGTCGTGTTATATTGGAAATGGCTGCACTAAGGATTGTTCTTTCGAAATCTTATGTTATATTCACCTTCCGGTTATTTTGTAAGTTCTGCTGAAAATCAACTATAACAAAGTGAAATTGATAGAAGTGTAAAAGGTGAAAACGATGCTAAATGTTTTAAAGTTTTGCTAAATTTGCCTGTTAAAATAGACTAAATATAATAAATATGAAAGATGTTTTTAAATAGGAGTTGACTTAGCAGAGGAATATTATAAGTTCATTGGATAAAAAAAAAATTAATCGTTAAAATCGATAACTTATCATCACAAATTGCTAAAATATCCAACTCTTTCTTATTTTCATTTAAGTTAAATAATTATGGATATTATTATTATCATCTTTTTTTAGTAATTAATGTCTGACAAATTGACTTATTTGGTAATTGCATTTCTTATATAAGTATTTAATGTAGTAAGAAGAAGTCCCTGGTAGACGGACATCACGTGACCGGAAGCTGGAATGTCAGGAAGTGACGCCATAAGGAGAAGAGATTAATGGTGCGATTATACGTGACCAACAGTGGGTGGAGCATTTTAGCTCTTCCCACGTTTTTTTCAGAACTTCAAAGCCAATATGTTGAATAATTATGGATAGTGTAGACATAGACTGATATAGAACAATATTAATAGTTGTCAGCGGACATAGGAAAACTTAAAACAATTAGCAATTAAAAAAATATCAATTGCCAAACGATTACTTCATGAAATGAAAATGTTTGTTGTCATAGAATAATGTATAAATTTTTTGGTTATGAAAGAGCCATTAAAACCAAATTTCGTTGAAATATATCAACATTCGTATTTGTACTCTTGAAATGTATGTCAAATCCAACAAGATTTGCACCTGTTTAAATATAAGCTATAGTACAAGGATTTTTACATAAATTAATGTAGCTAAGGATAATCTATAATAATAATATTAAGTAACCAGAGAAATATCTTTTGCTCCAAATACAAAGTATGATTATAAGCTTTTCGGCAGGGCTTGAAGTGACTAAAAATCAAATCTTTTTATGGTACGAAATGGAAACGAGGTATGACTATGTAAAACTTAAATTCTAAAATATTTTCTTTTCTTTTTGTTCTTTTTTTGTACCTTTCACAAATTTGGAGTACGTTAAGTAGTTTGGAAATTCCATGAAGGGATGCCGTAAAAGTTTGTTGGCATCCTCGAACTTGTTCTACAAATTCAAACTGAATATGAATCATCTTTTGGCCTTAAATACTTTTATATTTTACTTCTTTATAATGCCAACCGAGTGTGCCATGTTAAACTTACACCGATGAGATAAAATCTCTAAGTTAATGTCTGATATATCATTTTTTTTTCTGAGGCGCAGACAAATTCTATAATACTCCGGTACAGCGAATGATTAAGAGAACTTTTAGCTTTTTCACAGCAATTTTTTCGATGAATATGGCTACTGAAGGGAAATGAAATGTTCTCGACCTTTAAAAACTCGATTATTTAATTTTTTATTTTTTATAACAGCAAATGCTTTGCTAATCCAAAAAATGTAAGGTTTGTATAGTAATCAAAACTGAAATTATGAGAATATAAACAGTTATAGTCACGTGTTATTTGAGTTGTTCTCAAAATGTATTTTTTCAGAAATAAGGTAGGTACACTTTGTTAAAAAATAATACACCCTTATAAAAGACGTGAGATGTTGTATGAACATGTGTATGATGTCAATTTAACTGGTATTTCTTTTATAAATTTTTTATTTATGAAATTTGCAAAAATAACAGTGCTTTTTTTTAGAATTTCAATTTTTTAAAATTCAATTCATTTTGTAAAAATTTTATACTTGATATAATGGAATAAAGAATATTTCACTTAAAAATAAATGCATTTACATTAGTAGTACAAAATACTTTAAGGTTTAAAAACAATAGAAAAAATTTTAAGTGTACCTATGCATGCATAATAAAGTACTATACTACTCTTTAGGGTAAGAACTCAATTCATTCTCTACATTTAACTAAAAAAGAAAAAGAAGTTTAGTTTTCAATCACCGATATAGTCCAGATTGCTGGTTAAGTAATGATTCCGGGTGATCCCACCTCAAAAAATGTATTAATCTAATAATACACAATAGTAAATCCAGTAATAAAAAATAATTTTAAGTTTTCCTTTATGTGATTAATTAACTGCTTAGTAAATAATTTAGAACGTAAAATTTTAGGTTTTTACTAATATTGGAGGTTAGAA
>CM063497.1:1967316-1969816 GCA_032207245.1 Pardosa pseudoannulata
GATACAATTGTTATTTGCTTAAGAATTCTATTATTTTATTACTTTTTCTCTTATTAATTTTGCCTAAAATCTACGAATAGCTATTATTTGTTAACCTTACCTATGCTATTTTATTTTATTTTTTATGTGAAAACTTAATTGCAAGTGTTAGAGTTTACATACTTGAGGATATTTGTCTATTTTTAATGAGATAATAAAAGAAATACTTATCTTAGTTAAAGTAATATTTAGAAGTATCACTATGACCAACTCATGGAGTAAAAGGCCAATTAAAAATTTTGCTATACACTCTGTATATGCGTAAAAATGTTGTTCATTTATGTTAAGTCTTTATGATTTATTATTTATGTTATCATTTTAGCCTTTATTATTTATATTATTTATGCTCTTTCTTTTAAACAAATAAATAAAAAAAATTGGCATGATCCCTTCGTTAAAAAAGGAAGACATAATTTACTTCAGAAAGAATAATTCCTTCTTTGAATCTGTGTTTTTAATAAAAATGCTGGCACAGGGACTATTATCCAAAGAATTTTTCCACAACGATCCTAGCGAAAAACCTCATTTCTTCGGATCGAGAAAAGTTGATTTCCACTTCCACCTTTTCGAATGCGAAAGAAAGATAAAAATAATGGCTCAATTGTAGAAATTATCGTGATTGCCATGTTTCTCCACTGGAAACAGGAAAAAGGATGATTTAGGGTAGAGTGGAGTTGTTTCAAATGACTTCTTTCGAGGAATAAAAAAATACTGCTGTTAAACAACTCTTGGAATAATATTAGTAAAAGAAGTTATATACAAGAAGTTATAAAAAAATATAAAATAATAAAAGAAGTTATATATTTTATATTTAAGGGGGTCGTATACCATTTAAAAGGTCGAAATGTATCGCAATCGAAAAAATATTCGAGGACATATAAATCACATGCTACTTATTTAATTTATACTATAGTTTTTTATTAAATATAGGACATTAATATAACACATTTGTTGTAAAGTTATACAAATCTAATCAAATCGATTGTGAGTGATTTAACATCGTTGAACATTTATATATATTGGCATATCTTCTTAAATAATCGTTAAAATAATGTAAGATTAAATAATAATGAGGTCATACATAAAATAAAATTGAATTGTTTGAATGAGAGGTTTTAAAAGAAAATCGATTGACGAAATCAAAATTAAAGATGAAGTTAAGACGATAATGAGATAGTAGAATTAAGATACATGGTGATTCTGTGTTTTTAAGAGATAACGTGTAACCTTTAAGAAGGCGTACCATGCTTGAAGAAACATTCCATGACATTTAATTTACATGCTAATTAATTTATACCATTTTTTTTAACAAATTCTCAAAATTTGTTCAAGTCAACAAATTTGTATTAACGTTTTGCAGAAATAATTCGATTAATTTTCTTGAGTGATACGATACTGTTAAAAATGTTCATATCTAGGCACATTTACTAAAATAGTCGTTAATATGATATTAGATTAAATAAAAATGACGTCATAAATAAAATATAATTGAACTGCTTGAAGTGAGTGATGTTAAAAGAAAATCGATAGACGTAATAGAAATTTAAAATTAAACGCAGACGATAATGAGATAAATAAGAAATTAAAATATTCTTAGGTGAAATCACTAAAAAATGCATGATGTATTTCAGAATTTAATGGCTTTTTTATTATCCTTTTTCATTTCTGACATTATAATAACAAATTTACTTTAAAGCTATTCAGAACTAATTAAATTATAATAATCAATTTGCATTCTAGTTATGCAGAAGTAGTCAAATTAATTTTTTTACTAATATCAATTTTTTTTTAAATTTACGCATATTCGCACAAATACTTAAATAATCGTTAAAATAATTTGAAATTAAATTTTAATGACGTCATAAGTAAAATAAAGTTTATCTATTTAATCAAGTAATATTTAAATGAACTGAACTGAAGTAATAGAAATTAAAAATCAATGCAGACGAAAATGAGTTAAAATTATGAATCAAGATGTTCTAAGGTGGAATCACTAAAATAAATGAGTAATATATTTCAGATTTTTAATTAATTTTCATTATTCTATGTCATTTTTGACACTGCACTTATTTCTTTTCGAATATTATTACTATCTACATTAAAGTGCTTCACTTTTGTAAATGGATGAAAATTCGTCGAACATGTAATAAAACTACGATCACCAAATCTTGGATCATTTTCAGAAAACAGGAAAAGGTAAGATATATACAAATATCTCGGACTGTGTTGTTTTTACGTTCTAAATTTAGTGCTTTTTGATGGCATGGATACAAACAAAACAGAATTCGTTTAAAAACCACTATAGCATTTACTTATACAGATATCTCAGTAAACAATTTCACGTTTGTGGCATGAAATATAAACTTTATGCTTCGTTTTCAACATGAGGTTAGAAAGTTAAACTTTGCATATTATTCACAAATTTCTAGTTCCAAGTGTGTGGCAGATTTACTTTTATTTT
>CM063497.1:1977316-1979816 GCA_032207245.1 Pardosa pseudoannulata
ACGGCTGGGGAAAACAGCTGCCACTTCAGACTACTGTTTACTCGTAATGCTGCGCGAATTAAGTAAACGAAAACTTCTCGTTTCCCTAACTGTCAAAGGGTTAACCCTCTGACTGCTCATCCCGCGATTTCCACGGGCATGTGTTTATATATATATATAATATTACATATATATATACACATATATATATACATATATATGTATATATATATATGTATATATATATATATGTATATATATATATGTATATATATGTATGTATGTATATATATATGTATATACATTTTATATATATACATATATATATATATATGTATGTATATATAAATAATATATACATACACATATATATATATATATATATATAATATATATATATATATATATATATATAGGTATATATATATAATATATATTTATATGTATATATATATATATATATATATATATTATATATATATAATATAGGTATATATATATATGTATTTATATATGTATATATATATGTATATATATAAGTATATATATGTATATATATAGTATATATATATGTATATAAATATATATATACATATATATATATATACATGTATTTATATATGTATTATATAAGGGTAGCATCTGAAAATCGTTTGGAGAAGAGATGAAGATTTTATGAACGACTTAACAGTGTACCTGAAAAGGAACAGTGGGCATGACAGGGTTACGGCATAGCAGCAGTTCGTACCTGGAAAGAGGCGAATCCCTTGTCTTTCCTGTAGTAGTTGATGAAAACGAAGAGGATCAACACGATCAGACTCGCAAATCCATAACCTCGGAAGGTCACCCGCGTACCTGGAAGAAAAAAATAACACCAGTGTAGTAACATTCACGACATGCTATATATACAGACATATATATATATATATATATATATATATATATATATATATATATATATAAATATATATATATATATATATATATATATATATCTATATATATATATATATATATATATGTCTATGTTTATATAAGTTTGTATATACATTTGTGTATATATATACATATATATATATATACATACATACATACATATATATATATATATATATATATATATATATATATATATAAATATATATATATATATATATATATATATATATGAATATACCTATATATATATATATATTTATATGTGTGTATACATATGTATATATATATATATATATGTATACGTATATATATGTGAATATGCCTATATATACATATATATATGTATATATATATACATATATATGTGTATATATATATTCATATATGTATATATATGTATATATATGTATACATATGTATATATACATATATATATATATATATATATATATATATATATATATATACATCTATATATACATATATATGTATTTATATGTATACATATGTATATATACATATATATATATATGTATACATATGTATATATACATATATTTGTATACATATATATATGTGAATATACCTATATATACATATATGTACATGTATATGTATATATATATATGTATATGTATGTATGTCTATGTATATATGTATATGTATGTATGTCTATGTATATATGTATATGTATGTATATCTATGTATATATATATGTATGTATGTCTATGTATATATGTATATGTATGTATGTCTATGTATATATGTATATGTATGTATGTCTATATATATATATATATGTATGTCTATGTATATATGTATATATATATGTATGTCTATGTATATATGTATATATATATATGTATGTCTATGTATATATATATATGTCTATGTATATATGTATATATATATGTCTATGTATATATGTATATATATATATATATGTTTATGTATATATGCATATATATATGTATGTACGTGTGTATATGTACATACACAGACATATATATAAGCTGCGGTAGTTGAGTCGGCAAAGGCAACACTCCCGTCACTGAAGGGTTGCTTATTCGGAGCCGGAGTCGGACTAATATCCGCCGCGTTCGTTAAAGGTGATAGAGAACCATAAAGTAGGTTCGTGGTCAGAATGTCCTCCATGTTCTCAAACGATACCTCTGGGTGTGGCAGGACAAGCTAACGGGTCTTCTGCTAGGTTCCTGCTTCTAAATGTTGAAGACCCAGAGGGGGTAATGTTACTCGTATCCGTATCAATCCTTAACCTGCACGTATTCTTCGGGTGGTGCTAAACGGGTAACAGCTTCGCAGTCATGTATTGACATAAATGTATACATATATATATATATATATATATACATACATGCGTGTGTGTGTAATTCCTTTACACGTATGTCTCCCCCTCCTGGAGATGTCATTGCTTGAAAACGGGTTGCAGAAATAGGTGTTAATAATCCGAAACGTAAAACGAAAACATAAACACACCGTCTAAATTCTACGCGCAAAACCCAACGGAATGAGACGTACGCGCACATACATTCGTCATTACAAAGCAGCTAGAATCGGTTCC
>CM063497.1:1987316-1989816 GCA_032207245.1 Pardosa pseudoannulata
CAAGAATGGGTTCCTTCTGAATACGTTGTGAATATCCCTTTGCCAGTTAAAATGAGGTTCGAAAATGGATCCCATTAACCGATGTAACGATCCCATAAAGCGATCATTTTAACATGCAAATGCATAAAGAAAATCGGGACCCAGTGATTTTGATAACAATAGGCTATTGATAACTTTAACCGCGATCCCATTAAGCGGAGTGCAGTATGAATGCTTATGTTGAATGCAATTTTAAGATGGTGTGGCTATGTACTTAATAGTTACAACAAAATAGTTTACACCACAATGATGTTTTTAATACTATAATAGTGTACATCAGTGTTTATTAAACTAACCTTAAATTAACTATTAAATAAAATAAATTGAATGAAATCTTCGTGCTTTTTTCGAAGAACATAATATTTCGAAATTGAATTCAAAAGAAGCGATGTATGACCTTAAGTCTACAACTGCGTTCCATCTGTTTCGATACTTATTTTATTTTTAAATATAAGAATCAAAACTTTTTTTTACTATGCTCGTACTATACTCTGTGTAAACTCAATAGGCACTTCAAGGTCACTGATTTTTCCCCGATGACCAACTGTAACTATGGTAACGACAGTTGGGGAATGATTTTACTCTTTTTTCCCACTGTGTTAAGGGGTGTCATGCATCGTGTGGGCTCTCCGTGCATGATGAAAGTATGTTTATTTAGACTACACTTTGAAGAATACTTAATACTTTACACAAAATTTTATGAGTCATTTCAGACCTGTTTCTAAGTTCATAAATTTAAGATATAATCCCATTTCATAAAATTACTATTCAAAAATTGTATGTTATATTCTAATCCGTAAGATTTAAAAAATTCTACTGAAAAAGTAAATCTAATTTTTTTTTCACACACAGTTGCATTATTTACAGAAATAATATCATTAAGATGATTGAATATTTCGCTAATTTTAATGAGTAATTAGTTATAATTTCTCACTATTTTTCTTTATATTTGTATGATTCTTTTAATCTAAATATCAAAAGTATTTCTTAATAATTAATTTATTTAAGAGAATGTAGTTCTGAAATTCCTTAAATTTAAGTTGTATGTTAATAAGTATATTATGAAGTTATGTGGACCATAGTAAAGTTTCTATTCCAAAATTGTACTGTATTAATTCTTTTATGATTTTACAAGAATTGAAAGAGGTCTTAATGCAATAACAATATTTTGTAAAATTTTATTATGTATTTAAAGATTTATGGTCTGTTGACACATTTTTAGAAAGTGAAAATTTCTTTAGAAGGTAGAGATTCCTAATGTTTTAGTAAGAATTCTAAATTAAAATGAATTTTTGTATTTTTACAAAAACATCTGTGATTTACTATAACCATTTTATACATATTGTTAAACTTTTCTTTATGTAAATAGTTAACGCATTTATGCACAACTGAAAATTTTGACTTTGCTTATAATAATAAAGCAAGTCGTGTGAACGTATTGGAATCAAATCCTCAACTGAAGTGCTGAAAATAAGTGTGAATGCACAGGCTTCTTGGTCGCTACCATAGTAACCGATGACTGGGGAAACGAGAAAGTGGGACCTTGAATCGTCAATAGATTTTACATGGACTATAGTAAATGGTCATAATAATTTAATGTAGCCTCCACACTATGGCCAGTTGTTCACCACTTCCTGATGGTGACCTCGAACGATGGTTCACGGGTCGCATCTACACGCTGGGTCACTGAATGAGCTGAGCGCATTGATTCGTCCATAGGGTCTACTGCGCATTTAAGTTGCGCATCTGGCTGCTTTTGATCTTTGGAAAAAAACCGCCTCCGAAGCCATCGTCTGCCGCCATCGGCCACGATAAGCCAAAGCCCCTCCAGACGGTGGTGATGGCTTGCAGTGGACCATAGTGTGGAGGCGCCTTAAGAGAAATCTCAGAAATTTTCTCTTATTCTATATCAACTAGCATATAGCCCGTCATACGACGGGATCAGTAAAATTTTTAATTTTCCAGAATTGTAATGTACCCTATGAGGCAGGTAAACAAAATGGTTTGTTTTTTGAGAATGATCTGGTATACGCTCCATAATTTGTTTATATCCGTACTCCTCTAAAGTCTCCCGATACTGTAAATGTAGTTCAGAATGACGTGGAATTCATTTAGGAAGATAATTCAAAGTTTTCTTAGCTACGCGGAAATAATCGTTAAGTTCTTCCCAATTTTTGTCCAGAGTAATCAATAGAAGTAAAGGAACGAAACTATCATTTCCACTACACCCTGGAGATAGATATAATTTGTTGTTAATACCGGCGATAAAATTTTCATGGCAACAAAAAATAATCGATGAATCAATTTAAAATGATCACATACGTACATAATGTATTATTAAAGCCAAATATAAAAGAAAATCATTGACGTCCTATCTCAATTCAGCGATAAAACGTATGGAAATAATGCAGACGATATTTAAATAATTGAAAACAAGAAATGATTCAACGAGAGAAATGAC
>CM063497.1:2019816-2022316 GCA_032207245.1 Pardosa pseudoannulata
TTACCTCCAGTACGCATATGGATGAAATCTCTAATGGTAATAAGTTACCTCCAGTACGCATATGGATGAAATCTCTAATGGTAATAAGTTACCTCCAGTACGCATATGGATGAAAGCTCTAATGGTAAAAAGTTACCTCTGGTACTCATATGGATGAAAGCTCTAATGGTAAAAAGTTACCTCTGGTACGCATATGGATGAAAGCTCTAATGGTAATAAGTTACCTCTGGTAAGCATATGGATGAAAGCTCTAATGGTAATAAGTTACCTCTGGTACGTATATGAATGCAAGCTCTAATGGTAAAAAGTTACCTCTGGTACGTATATGGATAAAAGTTCTAATGGTCAAAGTTACCTTTGGTACGTATGTGAATGAAAGATGTAATAATAAAAAGTTACCACTGGTACGTATATAAACGATACGTCTAATGGTAAAATGTTACCTCTGGTACGCATATAGATGAAATCTCTAATGGTAGTTATGGTGCATATGAATAAGCTCTAATGGTAAAAAGTTACCTCTTAGTATAGGATAAAAGTTCTAATGGTCAAAGTTACCTTTGGTACGTATGTGAATGAAAGATGTAATAATAAAAAGTTACCACTGGTACGTATATAAACGATACGTCTAATGGTAAAATGTTACCTCTGGTACGCATATAGATGAAATCTCTAATGGTGATAAGTTACCTCTGGTGCGCATATGAATGCAAGCTCTAATGGTAAAAAGTTACCTCTGGTACGTATATGGATAAAAGTTCTAATGGTCAAACTTACCTTTGGTACGTATGTGAATGAAAGATGTAATAATAAAAAGTTACCACTGGTACGTATATAAACGGTACGTCTAATGGTAAAATGTTACCTCTGGTACGCATATAGATGAAATCTCTAATGGTGATAAGTTACCTCTTTTACGCATATGAATGAAAGCTCTAATGGTAAAAAGTTACCTCTGGTACGTATATGGATAAAAGTTCTAATGGTAAAAGTTACCTTTGGTACGTATGTGAATGAAAGATGTAATAATAAAAAGTTACCACTGGTACGTATATAAACGATACCTCTAATGGTAAAAGTTACATCTGGTACGTATATGGATAAAAGTTCTAATGGTAAAAGTTATATTTGGTAGGTATGTGAATGAAAGATTTAATGGTAAAAAGTTAGCTCTGGTACGTATATGGATGATAGCTGTAGTGGTAAAATTTACCTCTTTTATATAGTAAACCAGTATAGATCTAAGGAGCTTTAATGGTAAAATGGTTATCTTTGGTATATGTATATGGATGTAAGCTCTAATAGTAAAAATGTTATTTCTGGTATACATTATATGCATATGAATGTGAGTTCTAATGGTAAAATGGTTACCTCTGGCACATAGTATATATCTGAACGTAAGTACCACTGGTAAAAATGTTAGCTCTAGGATATAGGAAATATTTAAAAATATAATAAGCTCTAATGATAAAAAGGATCCCATTGGTATAATATATACCAACGGACATGCATAGATGGCAATCAACTTTAACATTAAGAAAGTTACCTCTGGTATATGGTAACCATGTATTGATATAATCCGGACAAAACCTAGAAAGGTTTTCAAATGGTGTATAAAACATATATTGATGTAATCAGCTCTAATTTCAAAAAAGTTATCACTGGTAAATCTTAAACATATGCAAATTCAATCAGCTAGCTCTATTGGTAAAAAAGGTTTTCTTTGGTATATGGTAAATGTAAACAGATTTAAGCTCTAATGGTAAGAGTTAACTCTGGTATATAATATAGGTATATGAATGTCCGCTCTAATTTACCCACTCAGAAACGTTTCATTAATTCTACTTATTTAAATGAACTTGTAAATTTAGCTGCCAAATCTGCCGAAAACTATCTAAACACTGGCCTTCCTTATCCGGACCTGAAAACTTACATCAAAGATTTAGTTCACTCTAAATGGCAGAATTCTTAAGTAAACACACAGTCAAATAAGTTGCGAGATGTAAAAGATAAAATTTCTAAATGGCCTCAACTTCCTTCTAGAAGACATGACGTGATTATCACTCGTTTAAGGTTGGGTCACCTCCGACTCGCACATCTCTTGCTTGGTGAGGCACCTCCACAGTGTGCGTATTGTAAGACTACTTATACAGTCGCACATATTTTAACTTCTTGTATTTGTTTAAAATCTCTGTACATAAAATTCTTTATTCGTATAATCTAAATATATGTATAAAAATATAATAAACGTATTCATGTGTAACGTTAATTATGGAAAACTGTGCATTAATAAAAAGAAACTGGAAAACAGGAGTAATGCTATATGTAGAACAGAAAAATTTCCTTAGATAGAAAAAAAAGAAATATTGTTCGCTTTAATATTAAGTAAAATATGAATATTAAGTTGTATTTTTTTCATAAGGTTATTCTACCAAAAATGGCTTTTTATATTTTTGGAATTTTAACAAATACTATACATGTATGTATGTAAGTATATATG
>CM063497.1:2029816-2032316 GCA_032207245.1 Pardosa pseudoannulata
CGATTAGAACAGTTTATTAATAGCCAAATTTCCAGTAAGTGCACTGTATTCCCCGTGAGCCGCTGCATAATTCCCAATTCCACGACTTTTTTTATAATTTAGGAGTCAAATTTCAAAATACTGTGGAGAGTAATATACATGTACTGTTCTGAACGGGATAATTCATTTCCGAGATTGGATACCTTTTAGTACTAATGTTTTACATTAGTACATTAAAAATAAAATTTTAAACAACAAAACCTATGACGATAACTTTTTCTTTAAAAAATGGCAATTGTGAAATAAAAACAAATTTGATAGAACATGGCGACTTTGTAATTATTGAAAATAAAAACCACGACAACATATAACAGAAAAAATACTAACTTTTTAAAAATTTGAAAAAGTAAAATAAAGATTTACATATTTTCATGAAATAAAAAATTTAGCTATTAAAAATAAGATGATTTTGATATTGGGATATTTCAAAGAGAAAAAGTTATTGCGTATGACAAATAGTTGTAAATATTGACAATAAATGGCACCACTCATTACATATTTTATATATTATATTTTTAACTGATTCTAATTACGATATTTTAATGGTGGAAAGAGTATAAGTATTCAGCGGATTGGGTGAATTAATGCATCCAAATGTATTTGTGTTTATAAATGCATTTATTTACACTCGAATTTTAATGGTATATATATACAAATATGTTATAAAGAAATATATCTAAAGTAAGGTCTTGAAAAATTCAAGAATATAATAAATCACAAACAGAAATACCAAAATGTGCCGCAGTTCAAATTTTCCAAACAAACAACGCTTTGGCAGGATAGGCGATAGTTGTTCTGCATTAATGTCAATTCTATTATCAAATATCTAGAGAATACGAAGAAAACAATGAAAATATGGTCATTGTTTTTCACGCCAATTCAACAGTTAAAATGACTGTACTACATAATTAAAACGGTGTTTTTGTTGGTTTTAAAATAATATATTTCGAACTAATTAGAATATCAGAACGCGATTGACCGAAATGGCTAACTTAAGTAATTCTTCCAAGCCTAATTATGAATAGATGTAAGTGCAGTCTCAAAATTGGATAATAAAAATGGCAATTGAATTGGCAATGAAAGAGAAATACCAAATATTGATAAAATGAACTAAGCACATAAGGTCAAAAGCCGAGAACAGTTATATTACCTGAAAGCGTTATCATAAGAATGAAGTTACATAAAGGATTTCAATTTTTATAACACGAAATATATACC
Source organism: Pardosa pseudoannulata (assembly GCA_032207245.1). Classification (NCBI taxonomy): domain Eukaryota; kingdom Metazoa; phylum Arthropoda; class Arachnida; order Araneae; family Lycosidae; genus Pardosa; species Pardosa pseudoannulata. The sequence continues at coordinate 2,031,074 of CM063497.1, forward strand.
GAAAGTCGCCAAGCTTATTTAAGAATAGGTGAAGTACAGAGTGACATCTTAAAATTGGATAAATAAAAATGGCTCAATTGAATATGAAATGAGAGAAATATACCAAATTAATATTGATAAAGCAAAATAAGTATCTAAGACTAAAACACCGAAAACAATTATATTATTTGAAATCACATTTTAAACTTTAATCAAAAGTGGCTACAATATCTCAACATTTCATAGTTGCCATTTCTAAAATGAAAATTTATTTGTTCACTGTATATCACTTGCCAATATTTTTTATCTCTAGTGTAGTTGAGTTTTAGATAACAAATATTATGATAGTTTTTATTTAATAAATGGTAACTGCGAATTGAAAACAAATTGGATAGAACATGGCAAGTTTTTAATTACTGAAAATAAAAATCTCGCCAAGCAAATTAAATAGAAAAAAGTGATTTCCTAAACAAAAATGAGTTTATCTTTTATCATATAAGAAAATAGTCTTATATACATATATGCCATCCTATATTTATATACTTACACTGGAATTTAAATAACGTAGATACGTTTATGTGATTCCCGAATACCAAATATCTGGCGATAATAATGCCAACAATGAATAACACTGCCATATTTAGACGCCAACTCGACAAAGGAAAGCTCGTGTCGCAAAATTAAAATGGCATTTTGTTCGGTTTTTCGTCAATATCTTTTGAACTAATCGAAATATCAGAAGGCGAACGGGCGAAATGACATCTTTGAATCGTTTCACGTCTTTTGATACCTTTGGCGCCCGTCTGCGTCCAGCAGTTCGCAAGGAGATAGACGCACATACAAACTTACATACATACATAGATAGTCACAGTCAGATTTTAATCTCGGAATTCAAGATGTATTAATACGGAATATATTCATTTGACGGTATCAAGTATTTCTGTCCAAAGTTAGTTACTCTATGACTTATCGGGTAGATTTGTATTAAAAAAACATAAAAATGAAAATTGTACTTAATATCAATAAATAAAAATAACAAAATATGTTTACATGCTAACTATTAAATCTGCTTCCAATTTGTGTCTTATATTAAATTTGCTCAAAACTGTATGGTAAAATATAAGTTTTACCCTAAACTGTATTACTACTGTACGTTGATTAGCAACGTGAATAGATCTTGCCAAATTACGTGATAGAATAGGGAGCAGAGGTTTTGACAGCAACAGTGCCAATTTTGTTCGTAGTAATAAATGTTTTCTAAAAT
>CM063497.1:2037388-2055465 GCA_032207245.1 Pardosa pseudoannulata
AGTATAAAAAATGAATACATAAAATGCAAGTGGACACCAGGCCTTTAAAAAAGCTACAAGCAAAACAGAGTAAAGTGACAAAAATATTTTTTACATAAACAAAAATTTATACTAAAAAAATTTCCTTTCACAGTGGTTCCCAAAATTTATTCAAGTTGCACTATTTTTTCCAGTTAAAAATTTCTCCCAGCAAACTATCCAAAATAAAATTATGATAAGTAAAAGATAAAATGACTCAAACTGGTGTACCTGTAACAAATAATTTGTTATTGATTTCATTAGCATTAATTTCATAATCATGATGGACGGGTCTTGCAAATCTCTGTAATTTTCTCAAACTGGGTACAGGGTATCTGCCAAAATAAAATTTTTCAAATCCATGACTTTTCATGACTTTCCCTGATTTAGCAGATCATTTTCCATGACTTTAAAAAGCTTTTGTTAAAGTATATATGAATAAAAATTCTGATGTACATACAATAAAATATATGCTTTTAGAGAAATTACAGGAATTTATCATAAAAAAAACTATAAACTTACTTTATAAGTGTTAACAAACTCACATACATAAAAATAAATTGTTGTATCTACATACTTAAGTTTAATCCTATAGCCATTTTTCAATCAAAATGTTTCCAATTTGAATTCAGGGTACTTTGGTATTACCCAGGTGACCATGAATAATAGCCAAATATAACCCTATAATGTTTATATATAATATCCCTAGAGATAAACTTATATTTTGTGCAAAAATCTTAACTCATTTTTATTAAAAAATAATTATTATTATTATATTAATAAAATTTTAATCTACAATTTAAGAAAAAACCAGAATAATATACATTTACCCACCCATTAAAATCATTGCTTTGAGTTTCCTTGGTGAACCAATTTTACTTGGCAATAGGGTCAATGGGATAATACATAAATACCAAACTCAGTAACTTCATCCAAATGACAAGTAAAAATGCAATTAAAACAGTTCAATGCATTTTTTTTAATTGGTAGTTTAGTGAATCCATGACTTTCCATGACTTTTACTCATTTTACTTGAAAAAATCAAGACTTTCCATGACAAAATTAATCCATTGTCTAAATCCATGATTTTCCATGACTTTCCAAGTGTGCGGAAAACCATGTGGGTACTGACACCCATTCTCGTTTTTATATTTATTAATTTTTCATACATCAATACATAATCACTATTTTATTTGCAGTTTATAGTTTTTAAGATAGCAGTCATGCATTTTAATTAAAAAATTTTGGACTTTTAGTAGACTCTTTATGCAGACTCGGTTTATTATCATTTTACAACTTAGGGAAGTGCTGATCTCTGTCATTGATAATTTATTTTTGGTATATTGATATTATTTCATAAAAACAATATTTTACTTTCCGGAATTACCTGATTACTTGAATGTTTGATTATCTGAATAATGTCTTCTCCAATTTAATGCAGATAGTTACAGCTGTGTTCTATTCAAGGTCAAGGTAATTGGGTTTAACGGAGTACCTAGCTAAGTGTTAGGTCTTCACTTAAACCTCCAAACGTAAGCAGATCAAAATATAAATTCAGGCCTCTAGGCAAAAAGTGATCCAGACAAAAATGGAATACACTCCAGCTCACAAGGAAGTGAGGAGGTGAGGACGTTTTCATAAAATAGGAGTAAACACTGCAGTCTAATTAGGGGATAATTAGACTGTAACCTTGACTATGACCATTCGTTATGGTTAAGAGCAATACATAGATTCAACAACACGAAGCTCAGATAATATATAAAATAGGTAATACAATAATAAAAAATAGGGACAATAAAAAGTTACAACTCGGCAAGGCAAATAAAAATAAACAAAAAATGACAGCACTAACAAAAAGATATATTTTTGGTTTTTATAAAATTTTAAAATTTTTATTAAGCATTTTTTTTCAGTTTCTTTTATTTTTATAAACATACAACAAGGCAATACATTATGTAAGCAAAAAATATATACAAGCGCAAAGTAGTGGAATGATACGATATCCAAAATATTGGAAAATGAAAAAATTACAATAAAATAAGCCAAAAAATAAAGAAAACGATACTTCCCCATTAAAAAAATTGCAAATAACAATTAATTAGGCAATAAAACATATAAACTTAATTTTAGAAAAATTTTCAGGTTGTTGTCGTTGCTGAGGACAGAACCATCAAACTCAGAATTGAGAGCGGACACGCTACCAAGCATGCCACTCGTGCTGAATGAATTGTGTAGCAAAGATAACAAATACAAGAAAAATTTCAATCGCCTTTCCTTCGTTTAGAAGGAGGAAGGGCCATGTCAGGATGAAATAATAACACTCTAGGCCTTTTTTCTGAGCTTTGAACAGCAGGATTATACACAGGAAGGTTGTGAAGTACAGGATTCTGAATAAAATCAATGCTATGGTGAAATTGTAAAGCAAGTCTTTTGAACTCAGGGAGAACAGGCCTGACTAAACCCACTGAACGGACGCGTCGGCATTCGACAGCGAATTCCTGTTCAAAAACGGACCTGTCGACCCCTTCTCGTTCGCACTCGTATCGCACACTTTTGAGAAAAAAAAAAATATTTAAAGTGATAATAAATAAAATAAACTAATTTGAGTAACGGAACTCCTTTACCTTGCAGAAAATAATTTAAAAGTAGCTTGACAACTTAAACCGGCAATTTCTAATATGGTACAGTAAGTTCCGTCTGGAATTTACGAAAAAGGTGACTGTTTTGAAAGGGAAAAAGGTGGGGAAGGTGGCCGGTGGATGGGTTAAAGATTAGTATGAATCGTATCATTCCTCACGTAGCTGTGTTCTATTATTGATCTGCCATACAAACATATATCAGAGTTCGTTCCATTCGTTATATGAAATGTTATGATGCTTATTCAATATCTATCATGTTTTAATTGCAAAAACAGTGTTATAATTTAACACAGTTGTTGTAATTAACTGTTGTAAATTAAACATATTTACCTACAGATAGATAAGTGCATTTAGTTTTTACATTAATACTTTAAATGAAAATTTCACTTTTGAGGAACATTCTTTTACTTTCGTCAATTATCTAAATATTTGTTTATTTTGGAAATTGCTCGACAATAAATATTACCATTGTATCATTTAGCTAGTTCCAAAATTTTATAAAAGCATTTTCGTTATTTCTTGTAATTCAACATTTCTATAATTACTATAGTAAAATTATTTTATATCAGGGTTGGCTTCATTTGCCCAACTCGAAAAAACCCGAGCGGGTTTTTTAAAAAAAAACTACTTGAAAAAACCCAAGTGGGTTTTTTTCAAAATTGGGTTCTCAAAATCTTTATTTAAAATTCCACATATTTAACTAATAATAAATATATTGAATTAAATCTATAATATATATTACATATTTCATCTTTGACAATGATCCTAGAATTTTTTTTAATTTGAGGGGGTCTAAACTGCTAGAAAAAACAAAAACTTAAAAACTTTTCAGGGAAAAATAGTTATCTGTATAACAAATACAATAAAATCTAAATTAAACAAAGTTAATAAGAATGTATGATGAAAAAAAAAAAGAATATTGAAGTATTACATGTGATAAAATTAATCGAAAAATTGGGTAAAAAATATGTATAACAACTGCAAATAATAAACATGGGGATAACATATATAATTCTGCTACTTATCATATATAACTTACAAATTAACTAAAAAAATATTTTCTGAATGCTTTAATAACACAATACTGCTAATAAATATAGAGCAATAATTTAATACATTTTATTGAAAAGAAAAAACTTCAAATGCAACTATTTCAAAGCCAACTTTTAGTATAAAATAATCGCCATTCAAAACTAGTTTTTTGATGTTAGAAAAATTTTATAATATGAAAAAAATTTATTTTAAGATTTCAAAATTCTTTTAATTTAGACAAATTTTTAATTTTTTGACATTTTAAATTTATTTAATCAATGAATTATATATTATAATTTAAAAAATTTTTAAATTTTTAATTTTAAAAAATTTATTTTAAATTTTTAATCATACAATTAATTATATATCCTGTCCTGTTACATAACAAAAAACCTAAATAGTTTTCAAATCCCCAAAAAAACATCTAAAACCCTTTAAAGTATAGAAAAAACCCTGATAAAACCTGAAGAAAGCTCAAAAACCCTGAAAAAAAAACCACTGGGTTGGTTTTTTTCTGAGAAAACCCGGGTTTTTGCCAACCTTGTTTTAAATACCTAACAAAAAGCTTCTAAAAACCAATAGAATATTTGCAAAAGAACAAGATATAATATATTTTATCTCCTTTTAATATTCCTGTTATGTAATACTAGACTCAACTCGAGTTAGTGTTCCAACCCTGTTTTTTTGTTTTTTTTTGCCGAAAATTAAAACATACAATTTAAACAAGGTCGATTGCCACCATTATGCAGAAAAGGACATTTTTTCCCATAGCGAAAACTTTGACCTATTATGTACGAAAAGGATTAAAAGTAGATGCCCGATCTCATAACGACAATGATTCTTCGAAAATGTTAGACCGAGAGATATTTTTCGGCACAGTTTTTTTTTGTCCTCGGTCTTATTGAGCCCTTTTCGAGTTGAACGGAAGTGTATTTATGTTTTATTTTTAAATCTCTTAATAATAAATGGTTAATCAAGATTTTTGTCGCTGCTGTGATTTTTTGGCCACATATTTTAAACGAACAGATACCTGCAGTAAAAATAGGCAGGCAGGTATAGAATGAGGCGTGCGGACTTAAGAAAGTGCAGCCGGGGACATGCGAGGCATTTTACATGTTACACACCCAAGCTTGTAGGGCCACATCCTACAGCTAAACCACAAAAACTAAAATGTCTCATTAGCATTATAAAAAAGTTTAAAAACTTTAACATTATTACTTAGATGTTAAGTGTTTTCAGTTTACCTAACTCTTATTGGACAATTAAAGACATTTCAGCAAATTTTTATTTATCAGCAATTGTACAGAATATATTAATAATTTCATTATTATGTTATAATACTTTTTCCTGAAATTTTTTCCTTTAACAGAGAGCTTTCTCTTCAAATTTTAAAAGTATTTTTAGTTTCTTTTAATGCAATTTTTAATGTTTTTTTCTATTACATTTACTTTTCTCCATTTTCTACCAGAACCTAAAACAAAAAATTTTAAATTTTATTAATAATGAGTTATAGAAACTATTTTGAAATTTTATCTAAGACATATATATGTGAGAGTTGGGGCAAAAGTCATGCCAACTATTTTATTTTTCTTGAAGATACCAGTCAAGTTGGAAAATGGAACATATACAGATGAAAAGAAGAATTGTGAACTACATGTGTAATAAAGAATAGCACTGAACAGGGCTGTAACTATGTTTTTAGAACTTGTGGCAAAAAAACTGGTTTGTGCCCTAACCACCAAATATTGAGAAAATACATAATTATATATATATAAATATATATATATATATATAATATATATATATATATTCTCAGGATGAACTCATAAAATATTTTGTTAATTCTTAAAATGTTCCTAGCATATTAATTTTAAATTGTTTTTCTATTTTTCCTTATTGATACTTCTGAATAATTTATTTGGGGGATTATTTCTTATTTAGACGTTGGATCTTCATAAAAAATTGGATAATTTCTAAATATAAATTTCTTTTTAATAACTTTATTAAATTCAAACTATAAAATGAATACCTGGAATTATATTAAGGCATATTAGGAGTATTTGGTAAACATTTTGTAAGAATTTATAACAGATTTAGTCTCAAAAAATAAGAAAATTTATAAAAAATAATTTAAAAACACATTGGATACAAAATAAAAAATAGTTTTTTTTCAACTTTTCCTTATTTCTACTTCAGGTGATTCCTCCTATTTCGGACCCCATTTTCCTCACGGAACGGTACCCCTAAGACTGATGTGCCAGTGGCAAATGCCACCTTCGCCATGCCCTAGTTACGGCCTTGGCACTGAAATATCATAAACTCTAACTTATTACGGTAGTATACAGGGCAATACGGCCTTCATGGTACAAAAACAATGACAACACACTACACATAAAATTGACATGACCCACCTGGGCTAAAGACCCTCAAAAAATTGCTACTGTCACCACACGCTGCCAATGATGTGGGAGGCACTGAATACCATCAGTCTTAGCATTTACCAGTGGGTCACCTGTTGGCAGACAGCATTTTCAATATCCTCTTGTTTTTTATATCCTTTCAATATCCTCCTCAAACCACCTACTATGTAGTGGTTCCTTAATCTTGCGAATGAGATCAAAATTACAGAACAAAGTTCAAGAGAGTACAACGGGTGCTCCAATTCTTTCCATCCCCAATGTCACAGTAGCTGCAATGTTAAATAATTTTGACAAACAATGTGACACAAATTATATAGAAAAGCTCAATTTTCAAGGACTGAAGAAGTATTTTAAGTGTTCAACAAAATAAAAGAACATGAACCAGTTTATTCATACCATAAAGAAGTTAAAAGGTGCTCTAAATTTTGACACATTAATTATTAATGTATGCATAATATATTTTATCTCAGGAAAATAAGTTATATTCAACTGTAATGCTAATCACTTTTGATTATGACAGTTGTAACTGTTTTAGCTGCTATATACAAATAAACTAACAGTGTGATTATACCTCTAAGTAAAAAATGCTGAAATTTGTATATCATTCGTAATCAAAAACCAGGAACTAAAAAAGTTAATTACATATAACAAACAATTGCACGTTACTAATATTATATTTAAAGAACTGTTAATAATTTCAAACGATTTTTAATTGTTAGTAAATTAAAGCAATGACTGCTTTAACTTTTAAAATGAAAAAATTACCAAACTTCTCAGATGTTAAACAAATGAGCCTTCTTAGATTTGCATTTTTAACCCTCTCGCTGTGCATTCCTCGATTTCCACAGGCAACGTAAATATAGCAAAATTTGGGCAACCCGCGATTTCCACAGGTATGCATTTTAGCCGTCTATTTAACAGTGCAATGTGCTCTTTCCCCATTCATTCTTTCATTTTGCTTTACTGTGATATAAATTTTATTTAGCTGTAAACCAGCAGATACTTAATTGTCCACATTTCTGTGAAATATAGAAGAATTTTTTGTAGCATTTTTGCATTTTTCATAGTTGAAAAATGTCTAGGCAGAAAGCATTTCACAAGTGATATAACTATACTCCTGAGGATATTTCTGACTCTGATTTCAAGTATATTGAAGATAGTTATAGCAAAACTGATGAGAATTTCTCGGATTCCTCTGCAGATAGTGATGAATCTGAAAATTCATTTTCTATTCAAAATGTTCGACAGTGGTGCAAAATTGATATGCAAAATATTCCACCAGCTCCTGCTTCATTTCCCTTACTTGGTAATCCTGGACTAAATTTTACTATGGCAAATAATGCAACTGTTTTGGACTATTTTGAACTTATTTTTTACGATGTTATGTTGCAAATAAAAAAAAGAAACCAACAGTACATGAGAGTAACAGCACATGAAATAACTGCTCGACACTTTGCTAGACATATACACCCAAATCCCATGAAGAAAGAGCCTCATAGATAGTGTTCTGTCTGTTGTTAAATAGTTTTTCCCCAAAAACAAAGGACTGACTAAAGACTAAAATTGATCTAAAATGTTATTAAAATAATAGGTATGCTTGACTATAGAAAATATTGCAGGAGGTCAGTGAATAAAAATATAAAAGAGCAATGTAACCACAGTCTAACATAACTAACAAAATAAAATTATAAATGAGAAATTTTTATTAAATTTTTCTCTCAAATATTATTGAAATATTTTAAAAGTTTATGTGAAAGAAACTTAGCAAAAATGTTTGTCTCAGCATACAGAATAATAAACTACTACTTCTATTCACAATGTTCTTTTATTTTTCACACATCAATACAATCTAAATATTTTATTATACTTTATTGTAATCATTAATTTTCAGGGCAAATTAATTTCTCTGAATTTAAATTTTTAACTGCTACTATTTTGTTAAGAAAAAAAATTACACTTTGGGATTAATATAAATAATTATACTGGAACTGGAAACAGGGAACAAACTCATTCTAATGCCAACGATTACATTCTGTCCATCAATATATAATCGCAAATTAGATGTTATGTTATCCCGTCTTCATATCAGTCATAGTAGACTAACCCATAAACATTTACTACTGCCTGAGTCTACTCCAAAATGCTCCTTTTGTCATACTCATCGCACTGTTCATCATATTTTAACCTCATGTACTGCTTTAACACATTTTTATTATATATATTTTAAAACTTTCCATCCTAATTTTAATTTAAAAGAACTTTAAGGCAAAAAATCTCATCCAAATTTATTTGAATTTCTTTATTTATTGACGTTTTAAGCCTCATTCCAATTTTTAAAAAAAATGTTTTAATGTGAATCTTTCCCTCGTTTTTACCATTTTTTCTCTTAATTTTGACTATTATTTTCTCTTACCTTAATTTATATTACTATGTTGTAATATGTCCTCTTTTGTTTAGAGCAGCATATCCTAACTTGGGTCTTGCGCCAATAAACCCCAACCAACCAACCAATGATAAATAAATAAATCAGTGAGTTGCAATTATTTGCTTAAAAATCATATACACATGCTTGCAACTGCTGAGGTACTTTCAAAAAGGAAGAAAAGTGACAAATAATACAGAATAAGTGGCTAAAAAAGTGACTAAACACGAAAAAAAAATTTTTTTTTGCCCTCTTGATTACAGATGCTTTTATTAAGATTTTTCTATTTATTTTAACTCTAAATCAAATGATTCATGCAAGACATGATTTTAACATCAAATACAAAAAAGGTTAAAAATTTTGCTTAACACAACTCAACATTGCTTTTTATTAAAAAAAAATCTATAAATTAGATTTGAATACATACAATACATTAATTTTATAATCACAATTTTCTGCATATATTAATGATGTTTTGAAATATGTACATAGATAGATTAGAGTATCTAAACAAAAATTGTGAAAAAAAAAAAGAAATGTGTGCTTTGACGTAAATTACTTTAATGTATTAAATATACATTTCAGTACACATGTAGTTTTTAGGAACTTCTTTACGACTTTTTAAAATCACTAAATTCTGGAAACCATATGACTAAATACAATTTAATATGAAAAATAAGATTAGAACATCACATTTTTGGTCTTTTATTAAAATATTTTGTTATTAATTCAGATTTTCTTTTTTCAACAACAGACTTTTGCTGTGATACACCATGAAAAAAGTGACTAAAAGTAACTGTTTACTTAAAAAAGTGATCAATTGTAAAAAAAAATGACTAAAGGTAAGAAAAGTGACAGAATTGCAAGCCTGTATACCTTAATTTCTTCGAATACATTCACATAAAATTTTTTTTGTAATCTATGCTTAAGTAAAGTAATTAGTAACAAAATACACCCTGTACTTTTACTACTAAAATATTTCATTACGTTGGCAGTGATATAAAATTTATTTCAATCACATTATCCAAAAATGTTTGGGCTTTCCTGATACAAAATATTAGTCCAAAAGTAATTTTCATTGAATAATCAAAATAATTATTTATAGGAAAGTAGAGAATATAATGAAATAAATGTCCTATCCCATCATTGTTTCACTACCCTAATTTCTTGCCTATAATTCTCAGGTACGAATTTTGCGATATTTTTCAGAGAAAAATATCGTATAATCCGCAGCAGTGTATAATCCGCAGGTTAAATTTCCCTTTTAATCTCATGTGATCAGTTTTCAATGTATATGGAAAAAAGTATATCTTTTAGTGTTAAAAAACTTAAATTTAAACTCTTTACTTAATGATAATACTTTCTTTAAATTAAAAAAAAGTAATCTAATAAAGTGAAAATTTGGATAGACTTAAAAAATTTTATATTTGACCACAGTAAAAATATAGTCAAAATATTTACATTAATTAGTACAGAAACAGTGCTACAAATAAATTTTTTGAACCCATGTTTAAATAAAAAAGATATTAAAATTTAGAATTCTTAAAATGCATCGTTTCATTTTAGTTTAATATGGTTATTTGCGATCTGTACTAAAATTTTATACTGCAGTTATAATGCCATCTGCCAAGGTAAAAGTGAAAAAAAATTGAAGAATGCAGTAAGATGCCGCTATTTCAGATTATACATGTGTTATTGCTTGACAGAAATATACAAAATGGAGAATATTAATTTAAGAGGGTATTGTTATCCAAACCACTGTGTTCTTCGCTAAAAAGAATTTTTAATCTGCATTTTTTAAAAAATTTTTGTATATATGAGCAGGTGCTGCCAACTATTATTCTTTATGAAAATATTTGTAAATTTTATTATAAAAATACTTTTTAACAGCAGATAATACATGGCAGTGTATAATACGGATTAGAAGGAAATTTAAACTTTTTTTAACATATAATCTGCAAATTATATGCAGGAAATTAGGGTAATACAAAATTGTTAACTTCAAATGAATGGAACAGATGCACTATAGACGCCAGTCCCTTCCGCCATGTTTTTTTGATGACCAACAGAAATACACTTGTTTTTCTGTAGAAAGTAGAAAAACATGGCAGCAGTACGCGTTTTCTGAAAGATCACCATAAAAACATGGCAGCCGTAACATGGCATATTTGAAACACAACATTAACAAAACTAAACTTTAAAGGATAAAAAAAAAGATTAACAATTTAAAGTATTATTAAAATAAAATTAGCTTAATAATTATTGTTTATTACGTAATTTAAAAATAAATAACAGTTTAGTAATATTTATGATATATATATCAACAGAATAAACACAATATATAGCATTTTAATAAGCAGTAATATTATAAAAAATCTCACATGTGAGGGGGGTTCTCCTCCCTCCTCAACCCCCCCCCCTTGTAATAAAAGAAATGCAAAATTAATTTAATAACAAATGAAATTTGGAATGGGTAGCGTCACAAACATTTTTCAACACCCCTACCTCCCTTAAAAAAAAACTTTAATTCTTTTTTACCAAAAAAATAAAAACCTCAGATTTGGAATATCGTTGATCCAACACACTTAAAGTTTAGAACGAAATGCAAAACCCACCTCACACCTAAGAATATCCTGATATTTTTTAACAATTTAAGAAATAGTAAGAAATGAAATAACTACACCTGCCATAATTAAATCACTAAATCCTAGAAAATAAAAACAATATAAAAATGTTCCGAACCAAAGCATCCTATTTGATTTAGAATATTTTGCTAATTTTTAACAATTTTAAAAATAGTAAAAACCGAAATAACTTTATCGTAACTAAATTAACTAAATCCCAGAAAATAAGAACAAAACTAAAATGTTCCAAACCAAAGCATCTTGTTTGGTTTAGAATATCCTGATACTTTTTAACAATTTCAAAAATAGTAAGAACTGAAATAACTTCATCCGTCATAACTAAATTAACTAAATCCCAGAAAATGATAAGAACAAAAACAAAATTACTTACTAAATCCCAGAGAATGATAAGAACAAAAAAATACAACCTGACCTAGGCGACTGTAAACCAAAGAGAACAGCTAAGATGCAAATTTCTCAAATATTGATGGGTACTGACGTCAGAAAACATGTGCACCAATGGGGTGCAAGAATGCATTAGAGCTGCCATACCCCACCACTAAAGTCAAGGCAAACACACTAGCCATAAAATCGCCAAAAGATCGCCAAATTTGGTGACAAGAAAATACAGCGTCTATAATGTATCTGTACCAAATGAATGTCAAGTTATAAAAACACTTACTTGTCATCTACAAATCTAAAACTTGTATCCTCGATGGGTGTCTCTGGCGAAGGTGTAGTTTCATTTAATATAGATTCGACCAAGACATCAAAAATTTAAAACACTAAAATAATAAAAAAAAGCTTACATTTAATGAAGTATTGAAAATATTGAATTATCAAAACTCTTATACATAAATCTTGCATAAGTTAGTAGCTGATAGTGTACTAGTTAGATTAATACTATTATCAATATTCGTTAATAATAATCATAATTGGTTAATGATAAAAACAGGCTTGCAACTGCTGAGGTACTTTCAAAAAGGTGAGAAAAGTGACAAATAATACAGAATAAGTGACTAAAAAGGGACTAAACATTAAAAAAAAAGCGATTTTTTTCTCCTCTTGATTACAGATGCTATTAAGATTTTTCTATTTATTTTAACTCTAAATCAAATGATTCTTGTAAGACATGATTTTAGCGTCAAATACAAAAAAGGTTAAAAATTTTGTTTAACACAACTCAACATTGCTTTTTATTCAAGAAAATCTATAAATTAGATTTGAATACATACAATACATTAATTTTATAATCACAATTTTCTGCATATATTAATGAGGTTTTGAAATACGTACATAGTTAGATAACAGTAGCTAACCAAAAATTGTGGAAAAAAAAAGAGAAATGTGTGCTTTGACATAAATTACTTTAATGTATTAAATGTACATTTCAGTACAAATGTAGATTTCAGGAACTTCTTACGACTTTTTAAAATCACTAAATTCTGGAAACCATATGACTAATTACATTTTAATAAGAAAAATAAGATTAGAGCATCACATTTTTGGTCTTTTATTAAAATATTTTGTTATTAATTCAGATTTTCTTTTTTCAACAACAGACTTTTGCTGTGATACACCATGAAAAAAGTGACTGTTTATTTAAAAAAGTGACTAAAAGTGATCAATTGTAAAAAAAGTGACTAAAGGTGAGAAAAGTGACAGAATTGCAAGCCTGGGCCTACTAAGAGATGTTGGGTTTTTGTGTGTTACGGGACCTTTAAATTATACTGAATAATATACAATGCAAACAGAAGGCATGGGTGATAAAATATTAAACTTAATGAATACAAAAACAATGCTAACCTATCAATTCAAGAAACAGTATAGTATATAAAATAGTAATAACAAATTTATCCACACTCATTTGTGAGGTTTGCCAAAATAGGAACCCTAAGGAAAAAGACAAATTGTTCTAAAAGCAAAGAGTCATATTCAATTTAGCATTAAGTAAAATAAATAAAAACAGTTCAAAAATTGAGAAAAGGGATTTAAAAATTTTTGATTGTAAAAATTAAATAATATCTAGAAATATGTTTAAAAATTTTTTGATTGTAAAAATTAAATAATATCTAGAAATGATGTTTAAAAAAGTTATACATCAAGAAATCCTACCAAATGCTTTAAAATGCATTATTACCGAACTATCATTTATAACAATCTAATATTTCAAATAAAACTAGCATGTGCATGAACATAGATTAATTTCCAACAAAAATAATCAAAACTTGTATGCATAGATTAAAAACTTGTGTGTAGACTAAAATAATATAAAACCAGAAATAAAATTTTTGAGAAAAAAAATCAATTTAAAAATAAATCAAACTGAGAAAAACTAACCTTCTGAATATTTGCAGAATTGGGGTTGAAGGAAGAATTGGGTTCCCCCTGCCAAGTGGGCGATAAAGCACCAAATATAGGATATAGTTAGGATATTTAAAAAATTATAATTAATTCCCTTTTAAATAGTTTTTAATGTGAACATTATGAAGTTAACTTTTTACTCACGAGAAAAAATATTTTGGAAAAACTTGTAAATATTTTTAAAAACTTTGTACTTTTTGTCAGCTATATTAACAAAATGTGCTTTAGATATTTTATTTGGTCAGTTTAGTATTCCTAAAATTGTTATTGTGAGTTATGGTATATTATTTTGTACTTTTCTTAATGCACATTCTAGCTTATGAAACTATTTTCGATATTTACATGAAAGTTCGCCAAATAGAAAATCAATAGTGTATGATGTGTCTACTTTAAATGCACATATCTAATGAATCTCTTTGGCTGTATTATTTCAATAATTTTGTTTTAATCTGAATGGTAATTAATACCTATTTATTAAGGTAGTGATTAACTTTTTTACTATTTAAAACTTTTTTTGAAATTACATCAAAGTAATTCAGTATTTAATTTTTATCTAAGTAATTCTAAGTGATTTGTTTATATTATGATGCCTTTTTTTTAGTATGATTTGTTTCTTTCTAATTACATTTGTTTATATTATGTCTATTTTTTTAGTATGCTTTGTTTATTTCTAATTACACTGATATTTTATTGAATGTGAAACACATGAGTTGCTGAATGAGTTTAACAATTTTAATTCCATCTACACAGATAATTGTAACTTTTGTGAAGCTATGAGTAAACGTATATGGCATTTGAGAAACTAGCTTTATTTCCCATCTTATGTTATAATTTTTTACAGTAATTATTCTAAATGTTATAAACAGCTATTTATTCCATGCTAATTCCATACTCACTTTTTTTTTAAGCAGCCAGGATGGGGAGGGTGTACACAGATCTGAAATGCATTATGAGAGCAAAGTATACTATTAAATATTATGTATTGTATTTATTTATAAATGTTTAATTGTCTAAAAGAAGTAATGCAGGCTTGCAACTGCTCAGGTACTTTGAAAAGGGTGAGAAAAGTGACAAATAATACAGGAAAGTGACTAAAAAATGACTAAACATTGAAAAAAAAAACGCGATTTTTTTTTCTCCTCTTGATTACAGATGCTATTATTAAGATTTTTCTATTTATTTTAACTCTAAATCAAACGACACGATTTTGAGCGTCAAATACAAAACAGGTTAAAAATTTCGTTTAACACAACTCAACATTGCTTTTTATTCGAGAAAATCTATAAATTAGATTTGAATATGTACAATACATTAATTTTATAATAACAATTTTCTGCATATATTAATGATGTTTTGAAATATGTACATAGCTAGATTAGAGTATCTAAACAAAAATTGTGAAGAAAAAAAAGAAATGTGTGCTTTGACGTAAATTACTTTAATATATTAAATGCACATTTCAGTACAAATGTAGATTTCAGGAAATTCTTTGCGACTTTTTAAAATCATTCTGGAAATCATGACTAATTACATTTTAATAAAAAAATAAGATTAGAGCATGCCATTTTGTCTTTTATTTAAATATTTTTGTATTAATTATGACTTTTTTTCAACTCTAGACTTTTGCTGTGATACACCAAGAAAAAAATGACTAAAAGTGACTGTTTACTTAAAAAAGTGACTAAAAGTGTTCAATTGTAAAAAAAGTGACGGAATTGCAAGCCTGAGTAATGTTTATAAAAGTATTTTAAATATTTATAATTTTTCAAAATTAAACAGTTTACAGTATATTAACAAGCAAAAAAAAAATTAATAGTTTAATTACTGAGTATGTGATTGAGGTATAAAAATTTGTCTTACTGTAAATAAACTGTTTCTGAAAATGTTTATTAATCTATATGAATGAAATAAGTTATCAAAATAAGCTTCATAAAGCAATTGATTAGATCTGTGATATTGTTATTAGTAACAATCTTTATTAGTAAAGGTACAAAGTGCATCCAGAAAGTAAGTTTCCTGATGTTTTCCCTTTAAAAGTAAACGTAATTAGCTGTGTCAATTGCGTGTACGTAACAGATCTATGACGTATTAATTATATGCCAGCTGGATAAGTCCCGATTCATGCCAGTAACAGAGTAGCCAGTGGTCCGAAATGGAAACTCTAATTCCTCTCTTGCTGACTGAAATGTTCGGTCGGTGATCTTGAATGCACAAAACATTGCGCCAATTGAAATTCATTGTCATCTCAGGTCTATCAGCCAAAACTGACACCAGAACACAAAATTCAATGCTTAGGGCAGCACTGACATTTCTGATATGGTATCACGATGACAAAGAGTTCCTCAACAGGATCATCAAGGGCAACGAGACTCGGATTCGCACTTATCCCGAAACCAAACAGCAGTCAATGTATTAGCATCAATGGATCTTCGGTCAGGACCAATTCAAACAGACGCTGTCGGTACAAAGGGATGTGCACAGTGTTCTGGACAGGAAGGCTGGTTCCGTTCACAGTCGGCAGAGTTCTACGACAGAGGATACAAAAGGGGATCCCACAATAGACAAGTTTTTTCATTCTGGTGGTGGCTATGTTGAAAAATAGCTGAAACTGCTGTACTTGTTGCCAATAAATACGTTCCTGAAGGTATGAGTTCTTTTTACTTTTAAATAGGGAAACTTACTTTCTGTACGTGCCTCGTATTATAAGTAGTTATCTAATTGCTTATATTAAAGTGTATTTCATCTATATTAATTTTTGTTACTAATGTAAGATTGGGTATCTGAATACATATACTGAATACATATATATACACATACACATATGTGTATATATATACAGCTATTCCCATACATTTACGAGTGCCAAAATGTCATTTTATAATAGAGATTTTAAAATTTGATAACTTCCTAATGGAATTTACTCATTGGAATAAGCTTAAAGTTTTAATACAGTGGTATAAAACTCAGACATTAATTTGTGATTTTTATGTTTAAAAAAATATTTTAAAAATAGTTTTGAATTCATTTTGTAAAATTTTAAATATGCCTATTGTGGAGCAAAAAGTTATTTTAAAAAGATAACTTCTTACTCCATGACATTCATATAACAAGGAAAATTTTGGGAAAACACTTAATTAATATTGAAAATGTATCTATTGAACTTTTTCTTTCTACTATATTTGTTAATTGGTAAAAGTAATTAACAAAGAGAGCATCAGATATTTCCTTTTATTATAATTGTTAGTTTCTAAATTTGTTATTTTTAGCCATCATTTTATTTTGCTTATTTATGCACAACTTATGAAAATATTTTGGATGTTTACATCAGAGTTTGTCTTGTAGAAATTTAATAGTGTATGATGTCTACCTAAACACTTTGCACTACCTTTGACTGTATTATTTTCATAATTTTGTATGATTCAAATTAAATGTTAAATATTATAAAACAGTTCTTAACACATATCCCTTTTGCTATTACTGAAAGCTTTTAAAATTATATAAAAAAATATCAAATTTCAAAGTACAGGCATTTTGGAATTATTTTTAATTTTAAAACAGCTCTAGGGTATTAAAACTGGATAATTTATTTTAAAAAATTTTTTAATTAGTAATAATTTTTTTAACAAAAGTAATGTGACCAATATAACACTTTAAACCTCATGAAAGGCTACTTTATTTTTAAAAATCATTCCTATTAAATTAGGCTAAGCTTTGGTGGGACAAAAAAGATAAAGTTTGAGGTTACAGATATAAACGGTATATTTCCTCAAGACTTTTTGCAAATAATATTTGTGAAGTATACTAACAAACCCAAATTTTGTTTAAACAGACATCAATTAATACATAAATTAACTGCTTTTAAGCAAGCTTACATTTGTTATAAATATTTATATATATATATATATATAAAAAAATTATATATATATATATAAATGCCAATACACTGGGTATCTGGTTCTCGACTATCTGGCCTAGTTTTCTTTTATTGTAATTAACACAATACATGTAGATCTATTTTGTCACAGACTTACATGTGCAGTAGGTGTTTTGCAATGGCTTTTTTTTATCAAGGTTTTAATCTATAGTAATAATAATAATGATAATAATAATAATAATAAAAGAACTTGAAATTTACAAAACACAACTTGTATGCTCTGGAGCTAGTAAATTGACAGTAGTAAATTAATAAACTAAGTTTCTGGGAAAAAAATTTATGCAAACTATTGCTTAGCAACACAAAAGCCATAGAATCATACATTGTATTTATACATTACCCACTCTAGCAAAAATCTACTAAATACATATTTTTACATGATCCATACTCCAGTGACAGTCTACAAAAAGTATAAAAGTACATTTCCCACATGTTATGTATTAAATGAAACAGGCAAAGCCTTGTAAGTGGGCTGTAACGTCACAGCTCTAAAATAAGTAACTTTGGTATTTATATGGTCAAGAATTTTCTTCAAGACCTCATGAGGATGACATCATCAACACAAGCGAGATGGAGAAGAAAGAAGGAGTTTCTGATATAAACAAATGTTTACACCATGTACAT
>CM063497.1:2055565-2093841 GCA_032207245.1 Pardosa pseudoannulata
GCCTCAGAGAAAAGCACAGGTTTGCGCTTCCTGTCCCAAAAGGGTTAAATGATGCTAATGTTTGTCTTAATATTGTTCAGGATTAATAGGGCAAAATGCTTCTACTTCAACTATTATTCTATTATAGCTTTCAATAAGCTAACAGTTTTCTTGGTGCCCAGTAAGTTGTGCTTTTGTTTACATTTGCGCAATGTGCTTTTTCTTCCTTCTTCGTATTTTGATGATTTCAGCAATGAACAACCAACAGATAGTCCACGACTGAAGGAATTTGATTTTTAAACACAGATAGTCCGTAGATTATACATGCGAAATTACAGTAGTATTGAGCACCGTTGCTACTTGGGAGGGGGATCATTTGGGAACACTATGTACTGTTCCCACATAAAAGTGATCGAATAAGTAAAAAGCTTCTAGAGTTCTGCTGCTAACATGGATGTTCAGAATCAGTTTTAAGCTCTAGTAAATGGCTAATATCAAAATTACGGCAGAACCTCGGTATAACAACCGTCTGTGGGACCAACATCATATGGTTGTTGTAATGAAAGGTTATTGTAACGAATTGAAAAAATAATAATAAAAATCAGTAAAGAAATGATGGAAAAGTACATACCTAGAAAATACTTCTATTTATTCATATTTCCATTACTGAATTTTTGAAAAAAAGTCTGACACCCGTCTCGAGTTCATTTGGGAATTTTTCATGATCACTGGTTCCATATCCGTTAGATTTTGAAGAATATCTTCAGAATTAAATTGTTCTTCAAAATATTGATGCAAGGCACTAATTGCATTGAAGGTTTCTTTTTTAATTCATTTTTTTTCAAAATCTTGGACGATTTCTTCTCCTTCGTCGGAATCGCAGATTTCTTAATTTCTGGTAATGCGGACAATAAAATCGTCCTCATTCAAATTTTCTTCGCAACACTGTAAAGTTTCGTCTACCTCAACAAACTCATCAAAAGATAATTGAAGTTTGACACAAAGGAGCTGGGTCATTTCATTAGTGTCTGGAGTGTCATATACCTAGGACATCAATGTCGTACATGACAAAAGGGTCCTTTAAGCAAACACAAAGAGAGGAGTACAGGTTTCTTGAAGTTGCACCACAGTACAATAATTTTGAAATAGCCCACTTGCTCATGAGTTCTGCAGTCTAAAATTGGCAGTCACTCCAACGAAAAATAATATGCTTGGGGTCATTGTAATGATTCAAAATCATCATTATTCCTATGGTTAAATAATTGGGACTTTTTAAGATGGTCATTTTCACGAAGGGGTCATTG
Organism: Pardosa pseudoannulata; assembly: GCA_032207245.1. Lineage (NCBI taxonomy): Eukaryota > Metazoa > Arthropoda > Arachnida > Araneae > Lycosidae > Pardosa > Pardosa pseudoannulata. The sequence continues at coordinate 2,056,849 of CM063497.1, forward strand.
TATTGTGGTGTCGTTAAAAAGAGGTTCTACTGTATAATATTGGTCTACTTCAAATGGAGCCCATCCCCCAAATGATATATCTGTTTATCATTTTTTTAAATTTAGCAATGTTCATATATTTTCCTCTGGTAAATTACAACATGATCATTTTGCCATGTGGACTATTTCATTTAACTACTACGTCTAAAATAGATAAAGCGTTACTTCTTGAAGTAAGGCTTTATCTGTTTCAGACCTGCTATTTTATCATTTTCTGGGGCAAATGTACGAACACTTTAAACTTTCTATTTCTGCATGTTTTTCATTACAATACAAAAATTTTATTTCTGCCAAATTTGGCCTAATAGTGCCAATATGATCAGACTGTAATTAGAATTTTGCAGTCTGCAACAAGGAGAAATACCTCATTATTAATTTTAACCGTTCCTCATAGTAATGCAGAGTATGAACAGATTATTAGCTATATCTCAAAAATAGCGACACATTTTTTTATACAATGGAAAATTTAATTTAGGCAACAGTGACCATGTTTAGAATAAACATTTAATTTTTTAAAGAAATCAAAATCTGCAACAGTAAATGCAGTACAAAAGAAACAATTATAAATATTTTAAATATGTAGCATTAACATTGAATATTCTTTTTGTTATGTTATTTTCATTGTTTAATAACTTCTTATTTTTTTTTTGTTGTTTTAATATCCTGATTGCTTCAATATGATAAAAATTTAACCATATATAGATGTTGAATATTGTACAATTTGGCTTTTTTTTTTTTATTAATATTGTATTCAAGGTCAGTACAAAGATTGGTAAACATGTTATGGCAAGATTTTTGACTTTTTGGAGTAGACAGGTCAGAAGGTTTGGTTAGAAGCTTTACGTATAAAATTTGTATTATGTGGCATTTTCCCTCTGAACAAAAAATTTACATCAGTTTAGTTCTACTATGCTTGTCTCTAAAAAATTGCAATAATTAGTTGTAGTACTTCTCACAGAAAGGACAGAATCAATTTACTTCCATTTACATTGAGCTAATGTAACATTGTATGTTGTACTGAATGTCAACGATGACTGAATGGTAGAGTGCTGCTCTTCAGTACCTTAGTTTGTGGGTTTGAATCCTGCTGATGGCATGGATGTTCATAACTGTTTGGAATTGGCTTTAAGCAGTAGGCCAGTCTCGTTATCCCTCATGTACCAAAATGGTAGACCATAACGCTCTAAACCAAACCATTAAACTTTCTTTTTCTCTGTGGCTTTTTCTTCTTCTCTGCCTTGTTGCCACAAATCAATTTAGTAAGTTCTGGGTGGGCTTGGAGACCATGGAGCACTGAAAGCTTCATTTTTTGACTGTTGCACTGATTTCACATTTATATAGGTCAAGTTTAATATTCAAACAAAATATATTAAAGTATATTTAGCACAGTTTGTATAGTATTATTTTGTTATATATCTAATAATTAAAGTTTTAGTAATCAATATATCTAACATCGTGTGAAATTGATTAGCTAATTATTCTTTTAAATTTAAGTAATGTTAAGTTTATAAGTTAAATTTTATATTATAAAATAAACATATATAAAGATTTCATTTTTAACCTATTTACATGGTTTCCGCACACCTGGAAAGTCATGGAAAATCATGGATTTAGACAATGGATTAATTTTGTCATGGGAAGTCTTGATTTTTCAAGTAAAATGAGTAAAAAACATGGATCTGCTAAACTACTGATTACAGACACCGCAGCGCTCCTTTTTTTCCTCTTTTTCCTTTTTTTTAGAAATCTCTCCTTTTTTCCTTATTTTACTGCATTGCTCCTTTTTTTCGCATATTCCCTCCTTTTATTCCTTTTTTCTTTGGGCCATTCACTCCTTTTATTTGTTTTTTCTTTCTCAACGTTTACGGAGTTATGTAACAGCGGAACGGATTGCACACATTTGTTTTGGTAACATCTTTGTTTTTCTATTTTTTTTCTCTCTGTGAGATCCCCCCGCCCCCCCCCCCAAAAAAAAAAAGTTTTAGGCTATTTATTGACGTTACAGATGTTTGGAAGTTAGCGAATAACGATCAAAGTGTCAAAACTAAAAGGGGGACCCGAATTTTTGGATTGTAGTGTCACGAAATCTGTTTACCCCGTTTCTGAACCCAAGAGGGGGAAAAGAAACGTTACTCCGAGCCTGTGCGCTAAAAAATGGACTGCCGCATCGAATATTGAATTCAAGGATAATTCTGATCCGAATTTTTTTTTTTTTTTTTTTAACTTGTATATATTTACATTTTGACGATAATCAGAAAGATTTCTTTCCTTTTCTCATTTGTTTTTTCTCTTTGCCACGTCCACAATTTTTTTTTTTTTTTGACAAAAAGCAGGAGAGAAGCGTTATCAGTTGATTCTCGCAACACGTGCTTCAAGGTCAAAAAGCCGTGTGACGCGCGGTGCAAATGAAACATATAGAACGTGTGTGGTTCTAGATGTAATAGTACAGCTAAGCCGTAACTGTATGTTTTTGGTGAAAAACAACCGTTTTCTGGATTTCGGTTCCGGAAAATGCGCATTTTTTTAATGGGCCATTATAGTTAATACTGCTATCATAATATGGGAGCTCTTAAACGGTAGAATTATGTTTTAACATCCTGCGTATAGATTATCCCCCGAACACACGTACGTGTAGACCGATCGTAATACTGTTTGATATATCGATATTTTTTTTATATCGCGGTAACAGTATTAAGATTTCAATCCCTCTTATAGTTATTTCTAACGATACTTCATCTTATTGACTGAATTTTTGTGCTATGATCAGTATCTGTGAGAAAATAACACTGTTGCAAATAACTTACGGAAGTTAATTGTTGTTGAAAAATCCTCACCTTTTTTTTTGTTAAGTTTGCATCTGTATTGAAGTTGATGAAAAAATTTATTAATGAAAAATCGTAACTTTTAACGGCAATCCCGATAAAAATCAGCCCGCCAGCTGAATCCGCAGGATGCTGCCACGGGTTCGAATCCTGCCGCTTTGTTCGCAGCCGTTCAGAATCGTAGTAATTAAGTAGTAAACTCCGATGATTTTAGCTGTCGGGTAACATAAAAGTAAACTCTAGCTCTCTCAGCCCAAACTAAATGGTTACAAATCTGTTAGTCTAAAGTAGAATTCGAACCCACTGTCTCAGATACCGGAAGAAAGCCCGTCGAGTTCGATCATCGTCCTGAAATCTTACTGTTAAAAAAAAAAAAAAATTTTAATTGTTCACTTAAAAAATAGCCTTATACAGAGTATATGTTATTTAAATCATGAGTTTTTAAACATTGATTAAAGTTAAATCAAATGCTAATTATTGTAGCTTTATAAACTATTAAGGTATAGATTTTACTGCTATTTAAGAAATTCTAGTGTCACAAAATTAAAAATTTGTTTGTAGGAATGCCTTCTAAAAATTTAGTATCTAAAATGCTCATTTATATTATTAGATTTTTTTTAAAATTAGGATATTTGAGAAACTTCTGATTTGAATCTGTTTTGAACATTTTTTGATTGGGAGACTCTAGTAATTGTTTATATTAGTAAAAATTATTTAGCATCTGGTATATTTCATACTTAGGTACTTGTTTTTGCATTATGTATACTTAAATAAATATTTTTAAATTGTTCTTTATTTTCAATTTTTCCTCCTTCAATTTTTATTAGAGGGGAAAAAAACCCTCTAATATTTAACTTCTGAATCTGCTACTTTTATTAAAAAATTTTTGAAATTGTCCATTTAAAAAAATTAGACTATACTGTATTTTTTAAACATTTATTATAAATTAATGTAAGAAAAATTAATAGAATTTTACAAACTAGTTAATAACAAATTTTGCTGTTACAAAGTTTTCAAGTTCTGTTTGGAAGTGCATTTTAAAGCTTTGCTATTTGAAACGGCTTTTAAATTATTGATGCACTGTTGAATCCCTATTTTAAGAAACCAGCTTATAACAAATGAAAATTTTGATCTCATGATTTTCCTTTTGTTTACAATGCTAATTTACCCATATGTGGCAATTCTCCATTTTATACATTTATAGTGAATCTTAGGAATGAGGTAGAAGAATTCTTTCTTTCATTCATTTACTAAGTATTTTTTCTTCATTTTGTATAAAACTTTTTTGCAGTTATAAAAACAGATTTAAATATGTTTCTAGATTTAAAAACAAAGTGTATGAAATTAATAACATCTTGTCCAGACACTCAAGGAAAGAAAATGTTTTTTGTTGTATTGGACAAAGAAATTCCTTAAACTAGCTTGATATAGAATATTATAAATTAACTCAGTATTAAAATAGTAAGCAATAACTAGAAGACAAAACTAGTTTTGCATTTGTCTACATTTTTGGTCATTCTGATTTCAGTCAATTAAAATCATTAAAGATAATATTTTTATAAATCTTATAGAAGATAATATTTAACCTTATGTAAATCTTTTTATAATTTTCTGAGATCTAGCATTTTTCTTAAAGGTTCAGTACTTCAACCGTATTGGTGAATTTATTTATTGAGGATGAAGAAACATCTGATTTGAATCTATTTTAAATATTTTTTTACTAGGAAACTTCAGTACTTATCATATTTAGGCACTTGTTTTTGCATTAAATAAATCAGAACATTAATTTTTAATAGTTATTTAATTTCCTCTTTTTTTCCTCTTTTTTGAATTTTTCTCCTTTTTTTCCTTCTTTTTTCCCAAAATTTTGACTTCTGTGTCTGTGATTAAAAAAATGCATTGAATTGTTTAATTCTATTTTTACTTGTCATTTGGCTGAAGTTACTGAGTTTGGTATTTATGTATTATCCTATTGACCCTATTGCCAAGTAAAATTTGTTCACCAAGGAAACACAAAGCAAGAAATCTTAATGGGTGGGTAAATGTATATTACTCTGGTTTTTTCTTAAATTATAGATTAAAATTTTATTAATATAATAATAATTATTTATTTAATAAAAATTAGTTAAGATTTTTGCACAAAATATAAGTTTATCTCTAGGGATATTGTATATAAACATTATAGGGTTATATTTGGCTATTATTCGTGGTCACCTGGATAATACCAAAGTACCCTGAATTCAAATTGGAAACATTTTGATTGAAAAATTGCTATATGATTGAACTTAGGTATGTAGATACAACAATTTATTTTTATGTATGTGAGTTTATTAACACTTATAAAGTAAGTTTATAGTTTTTTTATGATAAAATTCCTGTAATTTCTCTAAAAGCATATATTTTATTTGTATGTACATCAGAAGTTTTATTCATATATACTTTAACGAAAGCTTTTTAAAGTCATGGAAAATGATCCGCTAAATCAGGGAAAGTCATGAAAAGTCATGGATTTGAAAAATTTTATTTTGGCAGATACCCTGTATTTAAGTCTGTAGCAACATTTATGCCACGTTTCATGATAATACTCCTACATTGTCTTAAAGGATACGTTACAATATTCATTAAGTTCTGTAATAAACTCTATGTGCAGCTTAGCTTAAATGGTTAAGTACACGGAAACAATATAAAGTAGAGAAATTTTAAAATAACCCTTGTGATCCCTATAATAAATGCTTGAATAACATAAGTTTTAAATTTGATCAAACATAGAAAAATAACATATTAGTCTGTAGAAATGGAATGTTATGTCAGGAATGGAATGAAAATCTCAGTGCCAGCACAATAATGTTGTCAAATTAGCATAGACTCTAAATTTTGAAATGCCAATTAGAGTCTGTGCTATTTCTGTATTTTTCATACATGTGTTTGTAAACATAAGTAACATACACCTCGTGGGATTTTGTTTGTATATATATTTTGTAGTAACAGTATCCACGGGTAATTATATTTGAAACTTTTTGTTAATAGGTTCCGTTATATGAGTTAAGGAATTCTTGTTTTGACATGTGCATTGCAAGTCTTTTTAAATACCTAGTATGAATATTGATGCTTCGTCTACAATTTTTAAAGTTGCCTTTTATCTGATGTTGTCGAGAAAGGTGAGTTGCATTTCACTGCTTCTAAAATATGCTATTATTTTGATATATTTATATTTCAGTTGAAATCATCAAGTTTCTATTATACACATTTGATCATTATGTATTATAGTACATATATATTAATAAAACACATATATAAATATAAACATATTAACAGTATAGTACATTTCTGAGTATCCAGCATAACAAATAAAGGTAGGCCAAATAACAAATCAGTCAGATGGGCTGGAATTCTATAAACTCATTTTTTTTTGCTTACCACTGTCAGAAGACAAAGTTTTTATACACAATTTCCTGTTAAAATACATATTTTCTTATTTATGGAGTACTAAGATCTCCATTTCAAGTCCCGCAACCACGACCTGGTGAATCATAGCAGTTTAACATGTTGAGTTAAAATAGAAGGTTCTGTACTGATACATGTTTATACACTGCATTGTATCTTTCAAGAATTTAATGGAGAAAAAGTAAAAGGATAGAAACTGTATAGTCTCTACAACTTTTGTTCGTTTATCACTCATTTTGAAATCTTCACTGTGATACTTAAATATTAAGCATACTCCATTAATAATTTATGAACACTGTACATACTGTACAGTTATAATCAGGTACAGCTGCAACAACTGAAGTTTGTTACACACGATGAAACAATGAACATCAAGCAGAATCTTGTTGTTTTTCTGTTACAACTTGTATTTTGCACGCAACACATACAAAGATCGTAGAAGATGCCCTGTAGCATCACGCTACTGAAAAACTATTTTAATTTGTTTTTGTTTGTGTATTATGGCTCGCTCTGACGTCATTCAAACTTGTTTTTTGCTATCTGGAGGGTCCCCATACCTTCATTCTCTCCTCCCCAACATCTCCTCTAGAAAAGACAGGGTGTGGGGGATTACGAGTGACATCACGAGTTCCAAACATCGTTTGGTGTGGGAAAAGACATTGAGCGTTATTGTCTGGCAGGCGAGGATGAATGAGCCATGCTGAAAATGTACATGGTGTAAACATTTGTATATATCAGAATAACTCCTTCTTTCTTCTCCATCTCGCTTGTGTTGATGATGTCATCCTCATGAGGTCTTTGAAGAACCCTTCTTGACCATCACACTACCAAAGTTACTTATTTTAGAGCTGTGACGTTACAGCCCACTTACAAGGCTTTGCCTGTTTCATTTAATACATAACATGTGGGAAATGTACTTTTATACTTTTTGTAGACTGTCACTGGAGTATGGATCATGTAAAAATATGTATTTAGTAGATTTTTGCTAGAGTGGGTAATGTATAAATACAATGTATGATTCTATGGCTTTTGTGTTGCTAGGCAATAGTTTGCATAAATTTTTTTCCCAGAAACTTAGTTTATTAATTTACTACTGTCAATTTACTAGCTCCAGAGCATACAAGTTGTGTTTTGTAGATTTCAAGTTTCTTTTATTATTATTATTATTATTATTATTATTACTATAGATTAAAACCTTGATAAAAAAAAGCCATTGCAAAACACCTACTGCACATGTAAGTCTGTGACAAAATAGATCTACATGTATTGTGTTAATTACAATAAAAGAAAACTAGGCCAGATAGTCGAGAACCAGATACTCTGTATTTTTTTGGGCATTTATATATATATATATATATATATATATATATATATATATATATATATATATATATATATATATATATATATATAAATAACATTATGTAAGCTGGTTTAAAAGCAGTTAATTTATATATTTATAGAGGTCTGTTTAACACAAAATTTGGGTTTGTTAATGTACTTCACAAAATATTATTTGCAAAAGGTCAGATATATATCTTATATTTTCCCCCCAAAGCTTAGCCTAAGTTTAATAGGAATGATTTTTAAAAATAAAGTAGCCTTTCATGAGGTTTAAAGTGTTATATTGGTCACATTACTTTTGTTAAAAAAATTATTACTAATTAAAAATTATTTTTTAAATAAATTATCCAATTTTAATACCCCAAAGCTGTTCTAAAATAAAAAATAATTCCAAAATGCCTATACTTTGAAAATTTGATATTTGTTATATATAATTTTAAAAGCTTTCAATAACAGCAAAAGGGATATGCGTTAAGAACTGTTTTATAATATTTAACATTTATGATTTCAATTATGCAAAATTATGAAAATAATACAGTCAAAGGTAGTGCAAATGTGTTTAGGTAGACATCATACACTATTAAATTTCTACAAGACAAACTCTGATGTAAACATCCAAAATATTTTCATAAGTTGTGCATAAATAAGCAAAATAAAATGCCATGGCTAAAAATAACAAATTTAGAAACTAACAATTATAATAAAAGGAAATATCTGATGCTCTCTTTGTTAATTACTTTTACCAATTAACAAAATATAGTAGAAAGAAAAAGTTCAATAGATACATTTTCAAAATATTAATTAAGTGTTTTCCCAAAATTTTCCTTGTTATATGAATGTCATGGAGTAAGAAGTTATCTTTTTAAAATAACTTTTTACTCCACAATATTCATATTTAGAATTTTATAAAATGAATTTAAATATTATATTTTTTAAACATAAAATTCGCAAATTAATAATGTCACAATTTTATACCAACATATAAAGACTTTTAGGTTATTCCAATGAGTAAATTATATTAGAAAATTATAAAATTTTAAAATCTGTATTATAAAATGACATTTTGCCACTTACTTGTAAATGTATGGGAATAGCTGCATATATATACATACATATGTGTATGCATATAAGTATGTGTGTGTATATGTATTCAGTATGTGTATTCAGATACCTAACTTTATATTAGTAACAAAATTAATATAGATGAAATACACTTTAATATAAGCAATTGGGTAACTACTTATAAATACGAGGCACATCCAGAAAGTAAGTTTCCCTATTTAAACAAAAAATAAAAGAACTCACACTTTCATGGACATATTTATTGGACAACAAGTACAGCCATGTCTCAGCTATTTTTCAACATAGCCACCACCAGAATTGAGGCCCTTGTCGTATTGTGGGATCAACTTTTGTATACCTCTGTCGTAGAACTCTGCCGCCTGTGAATGGAACCAGCCTTCCTGTTTCAGAACACCGTGCACATCCATTTCCGTACCGATAGCGTCTGATTGAATTTGTTCCTGACCGAAAATCCACTATGATACATATGCATTGACTGCTGTTTGGTTTCGGGGTAAAGTGTAAAATCCAAGTCTCATTGCCCGTGAAGATCCTGTCGAGGAACTCGTCGCCGTCATCGTGATACCGCAGCAGAAATGTCAGTGCTGCTCCTAAGGATTCAATTTTGTGTTCGGTGTCAGCTTCGGCTGATAGACCTGACAGAGCTGACAATGAATTTCAATCGGCGCAATGCTTTCTGCATTCAAGATCACCGACCGAATCTTGCAGTCGGCGAGAGAAGGAATTACAGTTTCCATTTCGGATCACTGCTACCCCACTACTGGCATGAATCGGGACTTATCCAGCTGGCAAATGATTAATACGTGACAGATCTGTTACGCAATTGACACAGCTAATTACGTTTACTTTAAAGGGAAAACATCGGGAAACTTACTTTCTGGATGCACTTTGTACCTTTACTAATAAAGATTGTTACTAATAACAATATCACAGATCTAATCAATTGCTTTATGAAGCTTATTTTGATAACTTATTTCATTCATATAGATTAATAAACATTTTCAGAAACAGTTTATTTACAGTAAGACAAATTTTTATACCTCAATCACATACTCAGTAATTAAACTCATTAATTTTTTTTTTTGCTTGTTAATATACTGTAAACTGCGTTAAAATTTTGAAAAATTATAAAAATATTTAAAATACTTTTATAAACATTACTCAGGCTTGCAATTCCGTCACTTTTTTTACAATTGAACACTTTTAGTCACTTTTTTAAGTAAACAGTCACTTTTAGTCACTTTTTTCATGGTGTATCACAGCAAAAGTCTAGAGTTGAAAAAAAGTCATAATTAATACCAAAATATTTAAATAAAAGACCAAAAATGTGATGCTCTAATCTTATTTTTCTTATTAAAATGTAATTAGTCATATGGTTTCCAGAATTTAGTGATTTTAAAAAGTCGTAAAGAAGTTCCTGAAAATCTACATTTGTACTGAAATGTGCATTTAATACATTAAAGTAATTTAGGTCAAAGCACACATTTCTTTTTCTTCACAACTTTTGTTTAGATACTCTAATCTAGCTATGTACATATTTCAAAACATCATTAATGAATGCAGAAAATTGTGATTATAAAATTAATGTATTGAATCTATTCAAATCTAATTTATAGATTTTCTTCAATAAAACGCAATGTTGAGTTGTGTTAAACTAAATTTTTAACTTTTTTTGTATTTGACGCTCAAATCGTGTCGTTTGATTTAGAGATAAAATAAATAGAAAATTCTTAATAATAGCATCTGTAATCAAGAGGAGAAAAAAAATCGCGTTTTTTTTTCAATGTTTAGTCACTTTTTAGTCACTTTCCTGTATTATTTGTCACTTTTCTCACCCTTTTCAAAGTACCTGAGCAGTTGCAAGCCTGCATTACTTCTTTTAGACAATTAAACATTTATAAATAAATACAATACATAATATTTAATAGTATACTTTGCTCTCATAATGCATTTCAGATCTGTGTACACCCCCCCATCCTGGCTGCTTAAAAAAAAAGTGAGTATGGAATTAGCATGGAATAAATAGCTGTTTATAACATTTAGAATAATTACTGTAAAAATTATAACATAAGATGGGAAATAAAGCTAGTTTCTCAAATGCCATATACGTTTACTCATAGCTTCACAAAAGTTACAATTATCTGTGTAGATGGAATTAAAATTGTTAAACTCATTCAGCAACTCATGTGTTTCACATTCAATAAAATATCAGTGTAATTAGAAATAAACAAAGCATACTAAAAAAATAGACATAATATAAACAAATGTAATTAGAAAGAAACAAATCATACTAAAAAAAAGGCATCATAATATAAACAAATCACTTAGAATTACTTAGATAAAAATTAAATACTGAATTACTTTGATGTAATTTCAAAAAAAGTTTTAAATAGTAAAAAAGTTAATCACTACCTTAATAAATAGGTATTAATTACCATTCAGATTAAAACAAAATTATTGAAATAATACAGCCAAAGAGATTCATTAGATATGTGCATTTAAAGTAGACACATCATACACTATTGATTTTCTATTTGGCGAACTTTCATGTAAATATCGAAAATAGTTTCATAAGCTAGAATGTGCATTAAGAAAAGTACAAAATAATATACCATAACTCACAATAACAATTTTAGGAACACTAAACTGACGAAATAAAATATCTAAAGCACATTTTGTTAATATAGCTGACAAAAAGTACAAAGCTTTTAAAAATATTTACAAGTTTTTCCAAAATATTTTTTCTCGTGATTAAAAAGTTAACTTCATAATATTCACATTCAAAACTATTTAAAAGAGAGTAAATTATAATTTTTAAAAATCCTAACTATATCCTATATTTGGCACTTTATCGCCCACTTGGCAGGGGAAACCCAATTCTGCAAATATTCAGAAGGTTAGTTTTTCTCAGTTTGATTTATTTTTAAATTGATTTTTTTTCTCAAAAATTTTATTTCTGGTTTTATATTATTTTAGTCTACACACAAGTTTTTAATCTATGCATACAAGTCTTGATTATTTTTGTTGGAAATTAATCTACGTTCATGCACATGCTAGTTTTATTTGAAATATTAGATTTGTTATAAATGATAGTTCGGTAATAATGCATTTTAAAGCATTTGGTAGGATTTCTTGATGTTTAACTTCTTAAACATACTTCTAGATATTATTTAATTTTTACAATCAAAATTTTTTAAATCCCTTTTCTCAATTTTTGAACTGTTTTTATTTATTTTACTTAATGCTAAATTGAATATGACTCTTTGCTTTTAGAACAATTTTTCTTTTCCTTAGGGTTCTTATTTTGGCAAACCTCACAAATGAGTGTGGATAAATTTGTTATTACTATTTCTTGAATTGATAGGTTACATTGTTTTTGTATTCATTAAGTTTAATATTTTATCACCCATGCCTTCTGTTTGCATTGTATATTATTCAGTATAATTTAAAGGTCCCGTAACACACAAAAACCCAACATCTCTTAGTAGGCCCAGGCTTGCAATTCTGTCACTTTTCTCACCTTTAGTCACTTTTTTTACAATTGATCACTTTTAGTCACTTTTTTAAATAAACAGTCACTTTTTTCATGGTGTATCACAGCAAAAGTCTGTTGTTGAAAAAAGAAAATCTGAATTAATAAGAAAAGATTTTAATAAAAGACCAAAAGTGTGATGCTCTAATTTTATTTTTATTATTAACATGTAATTAGTCATATGGTTTCCAGAATTGAGTGATTTTAAAAAGTCGTAAGGAAGTTCCGGAAATCTACATTTGTACTGAAATGTACATTTAAGAATTAAAGTAATGTACGTCCAAGCACACATTTCTCTTTTTCTTCGCAATTTTTGTTTAGATACTTTAATCTAGCTATGTACATATTTCAAAACATCATTAATATATGCAGAAAATTGTGATTATAAAATTAGTGTATTGTATGTATTCAAATCTAATTTATAGATTTTCTTGAATAAAAAGCAATGTTGAGTTGTGTTAAACAAAAATTCTAACCTTTTTGAATTTGATGCTAAAGTGAACACTTGAATCATTTGATTTAGAGTTAAAATAAATAGAAAAATCTTAATAGCATCTGTAATCAAGAGGAGAAAAAAGTCGCTTCTTTTCAATGTTTAGTCACTTTTCAGTCACTTATTCTGTATTATTTGTCACTTTTCTCACCTTTTTCAAAGTACCTCAGCAGTTGCAAGCCTGTTTTTATCATTAACCAATTCTGATTATTATTAATGAATATTGATAATAGTATTAATCTAGCTAGCCTATCAGCAACTAACTTATGCAAGATTTATATATAAGAGTTTTGATAATTCAATATTTTCAATACTTCATTAAATGTAAGCTTGTTATTATTTTAGTGTTTAAATTTTTGATGTCTTGGCCGAATCTATATTAAATGAAACTACATCTTCACCAGAGACACCCATCGAGGATACAAGTTTTAGATTTGTAGATGACAAGTAAGTTTGAATTTATAACTTGACATTCATTTGGTACAGATACATTATAGACGCTGTGTTTTCTTGTCACCAAATTTGGCGATCTTTTGGCTATTTTATGGGCTAGTGTGTTTGCCTTGACTTTAGTGGTGGGGTATGGCAGCTCTAATATCTTCTTGCACCCCATTGGTGCATGTGATTTATGACCTCAGTACCCCGCAGTATTAGAGAAATTTGTATCTTAGCTGTTCGTTTAGTTTTCAGTCGCCTAGGTCAGGTTGTATTTTTTTTTGTTCTTATAATTTTCTGGTATTTAGTAAGTAATTTTGTTTTCGTTCGTATCATTTTTTGGGATTTAGTTAATTTAGTTATGACGGATGAAGTTATTTCAGTTCTTACTATTTTTGAAATTGTTAAAAAGTATCAGGATATTCTAAACCAAACAAGATGCTTTGGTTTGGAACATTTTAGTTTTGTTCTTATTTTCTGGGATTTAGTTAATTTAGTTACGATAAAGTTATTTCGGTTTTTACTATTTTTAAAATTGTTAAAAATTAGCAAAATATTCTAAATCAAATAGGATGCTTTGGTTTGGAACATTTTTGTATTGTGTTGATTTTCTAGGATTTAGTGATTTAATTATGGCAGGTGTAGTTATTTCATTTCTTATTATTTTTTAAATTGTTAAAAAATATCAGGATATTCTTAGGTGTGAGGTGGGTTTTGCATTTCGTTCTAAACTTTAAGTGTGTGGGATCAACGATATTCCAAATTTGAGGTGTTTATTCTCTTTTTTTTTTTTTTTGGTAAAAAAAAATTATTTTAAAGTTTTTAAGGGAGGTAGGGGTGTTGAAAAATGTTTGTGACGCTACCCATTCCAAATTTCATTTGTTATTAAATTAATTTTGCATTTCTTTTATTACAAGGGGGGGGGGTTGAGGAGGGAGGAGAACCCCCCTCACATGTGAGATTTTTTATAATATTACTGCTTATTAAAATGCTATATATTGTGTTTATTCTGTTGATATATATATCATAAATATTACTAAACTGTTATTTATTTTTAAATTACGTAATAAACAATAATTATTAAGCTAATTTTATTTTAATAATACTTTAAATTGTTAATCTTTTTTTTTATCCTTTAAAGTTTAGTTTTGTTAATGTTGTGTTTCAAATATGCCATGTTACGGCTGCCATGTTTTTATGGTGATCTTTCAGAAAACGCGTACTGCTGCCATGTTTTTCTACTTTCTACAGAAAAACAAGTGTATTTCTGTTGGTCATCAAAAAAACATGGCGGAAGGGACTGGCGTCTATAGTGCATCTGTTCCATTCATTTGAAGTTAACAATTTTGTATTACCCTAATTTCCTGCATATAATTTGCAGATTATATGTTAAAAAAAGTTTAAATTTCCTTCTAATCCGTATTATACACTGCCATGTATTATCTGCTGTTAAAAAGTATTTTTATAATAAAATTTACAAATATTTTCATAAAGAATAATAGATGGCAGCACCTGCTCATATATATACAAAATTCTTTTAAAAAATGAAGATTAAAAATTCTTTTTAGCGAAGAACACAGTGGTTTGGATAAAAATACCCTATTAAATTAATATTCTCCATTTTGTATATTTCTGTCAAGCAATAACACATGTATAATCTGAAATAGCGGCATCTTACTGCATTCTTCAATTTTTTTCACTTTTACCTTGGCAGATGGCATTATAACTGCAGTATAAAATTTTAGTACAGATCGCAAATAACCATATTAAACTAAAATGAAACGATGCATTTTAAGAATTCTAAATTTTAATATCTTTTTTATTTAAACATGGGTTCAAAAAATTTATTTGTAGCACTGTTTCTGTACTAATTAATGTAAATATTTTGACTATATTTTTACTGTGGTTAAATATAAAATTTTTTAAGTCTATCCAAATTTTCACTTTATTAGATTACTTTTTTTTAATTTAAAGAAAATGTTATCATTAAGTAAAGAGTTTAAATTTAAGTTTTTTAACACTAAAAGATATATTCTTTTCCATATACATTGAAAACTGTGAATCACATGAGATTAAAATGGAAATTTAATCTGCAGATTATACACTGCTGCAGATTATACGATATTTTTCTCTGAAAATATCGTAAAATTCGTACCTGCGGATTATAGGCAAGAAATCAGGGTAGTGAAACAATGAATGAGATAGGACATTTGTTTCATTATATTCTCTACTTTCCTGTAAATAATTATTTTGATTATTTGGTGCAATTACTTTTGGACTAATATTTTTTATTAGGAAAGTCCAAACATTTTTGGATAATGTGATTAAAATAAATTTTATATCACTGCCAATGTAATGAAATGTTTTAGTAGTAAAAATACAGGGTGTATTTTGTTACTAATTACTTAGTCATAGATTACAAAAAGTTTTTATGTGAATGTATTTGAAGAAATTTTGGTAAAAAGGCTTGCAATTCTGTCACTTTTCTCATCTTTAGTCACTTTTTTTTTTTTACAATTGATCACTTTTAGTCACTTTTTTCATGGTGTATCACAGCAAAAGTCATGTTGAAAAAAGAAAATCTGAATTAATAACAAAATATTTTAATAAAAGACCAAAAATGTGATGTTCTAATCTTATTTTTCATATTAAATTGTAATTAGGCGTATGGTTTCCAGAATTTAGTGATTTTAAACATTCGTTAAGAAGTTCCTAAAAACTACATTTGTACTGAAATGTACATTTAATACATTAAAGTAATTTACATTAAAGCACACATTTCTCTTTCTTTTTCTTCACAATTTTTGTTTAGATACTCTAATCTAGCTATGTACATATTTCAAAACATCATTAATATATGCAGAAAATTGTGATTATAAAATTAATGTATTGTATGTATTCAAATCTAATTTATAGATTTTTTTAAAAAATAAAAAGCAATGTTGAGTTGTGTTAAGCAAAATTTTTAACCTTTTTTGTATTTGACGTTAAAATCATGTCTTGCATGAATCATTTGATTTAGAGTTAAAATAAATAGAAAAATCTTAATAAAAGCATCTGTAATCAAGAGGAGAAAAAAAAATCGATTTTTTTTCAGTGTATAGTCACTTTTTAATCACTTATTCTGTATTATTTGTCACTTTTCTCACCTTT
Organism: Pardosa pseudoannulata; assembly: GCA_032207245.1. NCBI lineage: Eukaryota > Metazoa > Arthropoda > Arachnida > Araneae > Lycosidae > Pardosa > Pardosa pseudoannulata. Next base: position 2,073,194 of record CM063497.1, read on the forward strand.
TTCAAAGTACCTCAGCAGTTGCAAGCCTGGGTATATGATTTTTAAGCAAATAATTGCAACTCACTGATATTTATTTATCATTGATTGGTTGGGGTTTATTCGCGCAAAGTTAGGATATGCTGTGCCAAACAAAAGACTACATAGTACAACAAAGTTACACAAATTAAGGCAAGAGAAAATAGTCAAAATTTAAGAAAAAAAAAAGTAAAAATGATGTAAAGATTCACATTAAAACATTTTTTTAAAAATTGGAATGAGGCTTAAAACGTCAATGCAAATAAGAAATTCAAATAAATTTGGATGAGGAGTTTTGCCTTAAAGTTCTTTTAAATTAAAATTCGGATGGAAAGTTTTAAAATATATATAATAAAAACGTTTTAAGGCAGTACATGAAGTTAAAATATGATGAACAGTGAAATGAGTATGACAAAAGGAGCATTTCGGAGTAGGCTTAAACAGTAGTAAATGTTTATGGGTTAGTCTACTATGACTTATACAAATGCGGGATAATATAACATCTAATTTGCGATTAGATAGTGATGGACAGAGTCTAATAGTTTGCATAATAGAATGAAGTTTGTTCCCCGTTTCCAGGTTCCAGTATAATTATTTATATTAATCCCAAAGTGTAATTTTTTTTTCTTAACAAAATAGTAGCAGTTCAAAATTTAAATTCAGAGAAATTAATTTGCCCTGAAAATTAATGATTACAATAAAGTATAATAAAATATTTAGATTGTATTGATGTGTGAAAAATAAAAGAACATTGTGAATAGAAGTAGTAGTTTATTATTCTGTATGCTGAGACAAACATTTTTGCTAAGTTTCTTTCACATAAACTTTTAAAATATTTCAATAATATTTGAGAGAAAAATTTAATAAAAATTTCTCATTTATAATTTTATTTTGTTAGTTATGTTAGACTGTGGTTACATTGCTCTTTTATATTTTTATTCACTGACCTCCTGCAATATTTTCTATAGTCAAGCATACCTATTATTTTAATAACATTTTAGATCAATTTTAGTCTTTAGTCAGTCCTTTGTTTGTGGGAAAAACTATTTAACAACTGACAGAACACTATCTACGAGGCTCTATCTTGATGGGATTTGGGTGTATATGTCTAGCAAAGTGTCGAGCAGTTAGTCTCATGTGTCTGTTACTCTCATGTACTGTTGGTCTCTTTTACTATTATTTGCAACATAATATCATAAAAATAAAGTTCAAAATAGTCCAAAACAGTTGCATTATTTGCCATAGTAAAATTTAGTCCAGGATTACCAAGTAAGGGAAATGAAGCAGGAGCTGGTGGAATATTTTGCATATCAATTTTGCACCACTGTCGAACATTTTGAATAGAAAATGAATTTTCGGATTCATCACTATCTGCAGAGGAATCCGAGAAATTCTCATCAGTTTCGTTATATAACTATTTTCAATATACTTGAAATCAGAGTCAGAAATATCCTCAGGAGTATAGGTTATATCACTTGTGAAATGCTTTCTGCCTAGACATTTTTCAACTATGAAAAAACGACTGCAAAATGCTACAATAAATTCTTCTATCTTTCATAGAAATGTGGACAATTAAAGCTATCTGCTAGTTTTCAGCTAAATAAACACTTAAAAATCACAGTAAAGCCAACATGAAAGAATGAATGGGGAAAGAGCACATTGCACTGTTAAATAGACGGCTAAAATGCATACCTGTGGAAATCGCGGGTTGCCCAAATTTTGCTATATTTACGTTGCCTGTGGAAATCGAGGAATGCACAGCGAGAGGGTTAAAAATGCAAATCTAAGAAGGCTCATTTGTTTAACATCTGAGAAGTTTGGTAATTTTTTCATTTTAAAAGTTAAAGCAGTCACTGCTTTAATTTACTAACAATTAAAATCATTGGTTGAAAATTATTAACAGTTCTTTAAATCTAATAGTAGTAACATGCAATTGTTTCTTATATGTAATTAACTTTTTTTAGTTCCGGGTTTTTGGTCACGAATGATATAAATTTCAGCATTTTTTACTTAGAGGCATAATCACCACTGTTAATTTATTTGTATATAGCAGCTAAAACAGTTACAACTGTCATTATCAAAAGTGATTAGCATTACAGTCGAATATAACTTATTTTCCTGAGAATAATATATTATGCATATATTAATAATTAAAGTGTCAAAATTTAGAGCACCTTTTAACTTCTTTATGGTATGAATAAACTGGTTCATGTTCTTTTATTTTGTTGAACACTTAAAATACTTCTTCAGTCCTTGAAAATTGAGCTTTTCTATATAATTTGTGTCACATTGTTTGTCAAAATTATTTAACATTGCAGCTACTGTGACATTGGGGATGGAAAGAATTGGAGCACCCGTTGTACTCTCTGAACATTTTGTTCTGTGATTTTGATCTCATTCGCAAGATTAAGGAACCACTACATAGTAGGTGGTTTAAGGAGGATATTGAAAGGATATTGAAAAACAAGAGGATATTGAAAATGCTGTCTGCCAACAGGTGACCCACTGGCAAATGCTGAGGCTGGTATTCAGTGCCTCCCACATCATTGACAGTGTGTGGTGACAGTAGCAGGGGACTATTTTGAGGATCTTTAGCCCAGGTTGGTCATGTCAATTTTATGTGTAGTGTGTTGTCATTGCTTTGTACCATGAAGGCTGTATTGCTCTGTATACTACCGTAATAAGTTAGAGTTTATGATATTTCAGTGCCAAGGCCGTAACTAGGGCATGGCGAAGGTGGCATTTGCCACTGGCACATCAGTCTTAGGGGTACCGTTCCGTGAGGAAAATGGGGTCCGAAATAGGAGGAATCACCTGAAGTAGAAATAAGGAAAAGTTGAAAAAAATACTATTTTTTACTATAAAATTTAATGTGTTTATAAATTGTTTTTTATAAATTTTCTTATTTTTTGAGACTAAATCTGTTATAAATTCTTACAAAATGTTTACCAAATACTCCTAATATGCCTTAATATAATTCCAGGTATTCATTTTATAGTTTGAATTTAATAAAGTTATTAAAAAGAAATTTATATTTAGTAATTATCCAATTTTTTATGAAGATCCAACGTCTAAATAAAAAATAATCCCCCAAATAAATTATTCAGAAGTATCAATAAGGAAAAATAGAAAAACAATTTAAAATTAATATGCTAGGAACATTTTAAGAATTAACAAAATATTTTATGAGTTCATCCTGAGAATATATATATATATATATATATATATATATATATATATATTTATATATATATATATATTATAGTATTTATATTATATATTATAGTATCTATATTTATCAAATGTTTATGTATTTTCTCAATATTTGGTGGTAGGGGCACAAACCAGTTTTTTTGCCACAAGTTCTAAAAACATAGTTACAGCCCTGTTCAGTGCTATTCATTATTAACACATGTAGTTCACACCTTCTCTTTTCATCTAGACTGGTATCTTCAAGAAAAATAAAATAGTTGCCATGACTTTTTCCCCAACTCTCACATATATATATGTCTTAGATAAAATTTCGAAATAGTTTCTATAACTCATTATTAATAAAATTTAAAATTTTTGTTTTAGGTTCTGGTAGAAAATGGAGAAAAGTAAATGTAATAGAAAAAAAAACATTAAAAATTACATTAAAAGAAACTACAGAAATACTTTTAAAATTTGAAGAGAAAGCTCTCTGTATGGGGGAAAAAAAAAAGAAAAATTTCAGGAAAAAGTATTATAACATAATAATGAAATTATTAATATATTCTGTACAATTGCTGATAAATAAAAATTTGCTGAAATGTCTTTAATTGTCCAATAAGAGTTAGGTAAACTGAAAACACTTAACATCTAAGTAATAATGTTAAAGTTTTTAAACTTTTTATAATGCTAATGAGACATTTTAGTTTTTGTGGTTTAGCTGTAGGATGTGGCCCTACAAGCTTGGGTGTAACATGTAAAATGCCTCGCATGTTGCACTCTTAAGTCCGCACGCTCATTCTATATTGCCTATTTTTGCAGGTATCTTGGTTTCGTTTAAAGCCTATGTGGCCGACAATAATCACAGCAGCGACAAAACTCTTGATTAACCATTTATTATTAAGAAGATTTAAAAAATAAAACATAAATACACTTCCGTTCATACTCGAAAAGGGCTCAAATAAGACCGAGGACAAAAAAACTGTAGCGGACAAATACCTTTTTACTTTTTCGAAGAATCATTGTTTATCGCACCGATCGGGCATTTTTTCACTCCTTTTTAAATTCGGTCAAGTTTTTATGGGAAAAAATGTCCTTTTAGCTGGCGGGCAGGCATCCATCGTTTGAACCTTGCCAATTTTTGTCCGTCTTTGAAACAAAAAACAAAAACCAGGGGATGGAACACTAATCGAGTCTTGATCTAATTACATAACAGAAATATTAAAAGGAGATAAAAAATATTATATCTTGTTTGTTGCAAATATTCTATTGGTTTTCAGAATTTTTTAGGTATTTAAAATATTGGCAAAAATTTTCAGAAAAAACCCAACCCAGTGGGTTTTTGAGGTTTATTTTCGGGTTTTTCAGGGTTTTTGGGCTTTTTTCGTGTTTTATCAGGGTTTTGTCTATACTTTAAAGTTTTAGATTCTTTTTTGGGGATTTGAAAACTATTCAGGTTTTTTGTTATGTAAGAGGACAGGATATATAATTAATTGTATGATTAAAATAAATTTAAAATGTTAATCACTTTTTAAAATTAAAAATTTTAAAAATCAATTTTAAATTATGCAAAAGAGGACAGGATATATAATTCATTGTATGATTAAAATAAATTTAAAATGTTAATCAATTTTTAAAATTAAAAATTTTATCATTTTAAATTATGATGAAGAAAATTTTGAAATCTTAAAATTTTTTTCATATTATAAAATTTTTCTAACATCAAAAAACTAGTTTTGAATGGCGATTATTTTATACTAAAAGTTGGCTTTGAAATAGTTGCATTTGAAGTTTTTTCTTTTCAATAAAATGTATTAAATTATTGCTCTATATTTATTAGCAGTATTGTGTTATTAAAGCATTCAGAAAATTCTTTTTTAGTTAATTTGTTAGTTATATATGATAAGTACCAGAATTACTTATATATATTATCCCCATGTTTATTATTTGCAGTTGTTTTACATATTTTTTTTCCCAATTTTTCTTGTCCATTTTTCGATTAATTTTATCACATGTAATACTTCAATATTCTTATTTTTTTTTCATCATACATTCTTATTAACTTTGTTTAATTTAGATTTTATAGTATTTGTTATACAGATAACGATTTTTCCCTGAAAAGTTTTTTGTTTTTTCTAGCAGTTTAGACTCCTCAAATTAAAAAAAATTCCAGCATCATTGTCAAAGATGAAATATGTAATATATATTATAGATATAATTCAATATATTTATTATTAGTTAAATATGTGGAATTTTAAATAAAGATTTTGAGAACCCAATTTTGAAAAAAAAACCACTTGGATTTTTTCAAGTGGGTTTTTTTGAAAAAACCCGCTTGGGTTTTTTCGGGTTGTGCAAATGAAGGCAACCCTGATATAAAATAATTTTACTATAGCAATTATAGGAAATGTTGAATTACAAGAAATAACGAAAATGCTTTTATAAAATTTTGGAAGTGACTAAATAATATAATGGTAATATTTACGGTCGAGCCATTTCTAAAATAAACAAATATTTAGATAATTGACGAAAGTAGAAGAATGTTCCTCAAAAGTGAAATTTTCATTCAAAGTATTAATGTAATAACTAAATGCACTTATCTATCTGTAGGTAAATGTGTTTAATTTACAACAGTTAATTACAACAACTGTTTTGCAATTAAAACATGATAGATATTGAATAAGCATCATAACATTTCATATAACCAGGATGGAACGAACTCTGATATATGTTTGCACGGTAGATCTATAATAGAACACAGCTACGTGAGGAATGATACGATTCATACTAATCTTTAACCCATCCACCGGCCACCCTCCCCACCTTTTTCCCTTTCAAAACAGTCACCCTTTTCGTAAATTCCAGACGGAACTTACTGTACCATACTAGAGTTGCCGGTTTAAAAGTTGTCAGGCTACTTTTAAATTATTTTCCCTGCAAGGTAAAGGAGTTCAGTTACTCAAAATTAGTTTCTTTCATTTATTATCGCTTTGCAATATTTTTTTCCCTCAAAAGTGTGCGATACGAGTGCGAACGAGAAGGGGTCGACAGGTCCGTTTTTGAACAGGAATTCGCTGTCGAACCCCGGTCGACGCGTCCGTTCAGTGGGTTTAAGTCAGGCCTGTTCTGAGTTCAAAAGACTTGCTCTACAATTTCACCATAGCATTGATTTTATTCAGAATCCTGTACTTCACAACCATCCTGTGTATAATCCTGGTGTTCAAAGCTCGACAAAAAGGCCTAGAGTGTTATTATTTCGTCCTGACATGGCCCTTCCTCCTTCTAAATGAAGGAGAGGCGATTGAAATTTTTCTTGTATTTGTTATCTTTGCTAATTTCACACAATTCATTCAGCACGAGTGGCATGCTTGGTAGCGTGTCCTCTCTCAATTCTGAGGTTGATGGTTCTGTCTCAGCAACGATAACAACTTGAAAAGTTTTCTAAAATTAAATTTTTATGTTTTATTAATTGTTAATTGCTATTTTTTTAATGGTGAAGTACCATTTTCTTTATTTTTTGGCTTATTTTATTGTAATTTTTTCATTTTCCAATATTTTGGGTATCGTATCATTCCACTACTTTGCTCTCGTATGTATTTTTTGCTTACGTAATGTATTGTCTTGTTTTATGTTTATAAAAATAAAAAAAAACTGAAAAAATGCTTAATAAAAATTTTAAAATTTTATAAAAACCAAAAATATATCTTTTTGTTAGTGCTGTCATTTTTTGTTTATTTTTATTTGCCGTGCCAAGTTGCAACTTTTTAATATCCCTATTTTTTATTATTGTTTTACATATTTTATATATTTTCTGAGCTTCGTGTTGTTGAATCTATGCATTGCTGTTAACCATAACGAATGGTCAATGTCAAGGTTCCAGTCTAATTATCCCCTAATTAGACAACGCGCTGTTTACTCCTATTTTATGAGAACGTCCTCACCTCCTCGCTTCCTTGTGAGCTGGAGTGTATTCTATTTTTATTTGGATCCCTTTTTGCCTAGAGGCCTAAATTGATGTTTTGATCTGCTTACGTTCGGAGATTTAAGTGAAGACTTTCCACTTCGCTATGTACTCCGTTAAACCCAATTACCTTGACCTTGAATAGAACACAGCTGTAACTATCTGCATTAAATTGCAGAAGACATTATTCAGGTAATCAAACCTTCAAGTAATCAGGTGATTCCGGAAAGTAAAATATTGTTTTTATGAAATAATATCAATATACCAAAAATAAATTATCAATGACAGAGATCAGCACTTCCCTAAGTTGTAAAATGATAATAAACCGAGTCTGCATAAAGAGTCTACTAAAAGTCCAAAATTTTTTAATTAAAATGCATGACTGCTATCTTAAATACTATAAACTGCAAATAAAATAGTGATTATGTATTGATGCATAAAAAATAAATAAATATCAAAAAGGGAATGGGTGTCAGTACCCACATGGTTTCTGCGCACCTGGAAAGTCATGGAAAATCATGGATTTAAACAATGGATTAATTTTGTCATGGAAAGTCTTGATTTTTCAAGTAAAATGAGTAAAAGTCATGGAAAGTCATGGATTCACTAAACTACCAATTAAAAAAAATGCATTGAACTGTTTAATTGTATTTTTACTTGTCATTTGGATGAAGTTACTGAGTTTGGTATTTATGTATTATCCCATTGACCATATTGCCTAGTAAAATTTGTTCACCAAGGAAACTCGAAGCAAGAAAGCTTAATGGGTGGGTAAATGTATATTATTCTGGTTTTTTCTTAAATTGTAGATTAAAATTTTATTAATATAATAATAATAATTATTTTTTAATAAAAATGAGTTAAGATTTTTGCACAAAATATAAGTTTATCTCTAGGGATATTATATATAAACATTATAGGGTTATATTTGGCTATTATTCATGGTCACCTGGGTAATACCAAAGTACCCTGAATTCAAATTGGAAACATTTTGATTGAAAAATGGCTATAGGATTAAACTTAAGTATGTAGATACAACAATTTATTTTTATGTATGTGAGTTTGTTAACACTTATAAAGTAAGTTTATAGTTTTTTTTATGATAAATTCCTGTAATTTCTCTAAAAGCATATATTTTATTGTATGTACATCAGAATTTTTATTCATATATACTTTAACGAAAGCTTTTTAAAGTCATGGAAAATGATCTGCTAAATCAGGGAAAGTCATGAAAAGTCATGGATTTGAAAAATTTTATTTTGGCAGATACCCTGTACCCAGTTTGAGAAAATTACAGAGATTTCCAAGACCCGTCCATCATAATTATTAAATTAATGCTAATGAAATCAATAACAAATTATTTATTCTAAATAATACAGGTACACTAGTTTGAGTCATTTTATCTTTTACTTAATCATAATTTTATTTTGGATAGTTTGCTGGGAGAAATTTTTAACTGGAAAAAAAGGTGCAACTTGAATAAATTTTGGGAACCACTGTGAAAGGTAATTTTTTTAGTATAAATTTTTGTTTATGTAAAAAATATTTTTGTCACTTTTCTCTGTTTTGCTTGTAGCTTTTTTAAAGTATTTATATTCATAGACTGTGGTATCGCTGTGAGTACTTGATACTCATATGTATTCATATTATAGCTAGTTCTTTTGATTTTATGTGTATATGATTATTCCTTATAGCAACAAATCATTTAAAATGCTTATTTCAGACATGCCAGCTACTCTGGATTCTCCAAAGCAGCTACTGGTCCATGGATCAGTGGGAGAGAGTTGACTGGTCAGATGAATCACAGTTTGTCATTCCTCACGCCCATGGCCGTGTCAGGATACGCCATCTTCCAGTCAAACAGCTGCTCTCTCGATGTACAGTAGGTCATACATAGACCGGTGGTGGCCGTATTATGCTTTGGAAGACGTTCTCTTGGGCGTCTCTAGGACCGGTGGTTATGGTAGAGCAGACCATGAGTGCTACAGGGTATCTGAACATCATTGCGGACCAGTTGCACCCTTACATGGCCTCTGTTTTTCCAGCTCGAAATGGAATGTTCCAACAGGACAATGCCACAAGACAGTGTCAACAGGACAGTGTCACAAGGCTAAAATTGTGTGGGAGTGGTTCCAGGAACATCAGGCTGAATTCCAGGTAATGTCCTAACCGGATCTCAATCCGATAGAACCCATTTGGGATGTCACGGGACGTCAGCTCAGATTTCAAAGACCACCCATTCGCACTACCTCGGATTTGCATCACCGTTGCTTAAACAGCTGGTACAATCTGTCTCTGGCGAAGCTGTGTTGTGCGTCAAAGTTGGGCCAACTCGTTATCGACAGGTGGTCATAATGTTTTGGCTCTTTAGTGTGTGTGTGTGTATATATATATATATATATATATATATATATATATATATATATATTAATGTAATAATATCACTATCTAAACCCTAAAACGTATTCCAAAATTATCTCTTTTCCCCATTCATATTCTAGATCTTAATTTCTTCTCTTTATATTAACCATATTTCCCAGCCATCCAATTTAAACGAGGATGTTTTCATTCCTTCAGCGTAACCCCGAAATTCTCTCTATGATTCCCAAAACAGAAAATGATATAGCTGGCATTTTAATTAGGAAGTTATAACTCTCATAGGAAAAATCTGTAATGATCAGCAGTAATGCTCCTCTGAGACGCCACACTTTACAGATGGCTCCAGTCAAAGGTTACTTTCTATAAGCAAATAACACGTGCTTCAGCATTTTTTACACACACGGGTTTTAGCCGTCTCTCGCAGAAGGTTGGCAGTACTATTAATTAGAGTGAAAGCGTTCTGACACTGTCAGGTTCAGACGTCTCTGGATTCTGTGCTATTTTTTATCGGATGAAATAAAAGTTAAGTTCGGCCACGACGAATGATGTGCTTCTTTCTAACGGATGGTTAGCGGGACACTTGGCAGCCCAGCATGCCTGGGCTGAGAAAAATAATAGGGGCACTTTAAAAATGAGTTTTTTCATGTAAAGTTTGGGGCCAGTGAGGTCCCTGGACGATTACATATATATATATATATATATATATATAGAGAGAGAGAGAGCACACCCTGAATGCTACAGGGTAACTGACCATCATTGTGGACCAGTTGTACCCTTACACGGAAATGAGAAAATTGGATGACTCCAAACACTTCTCAGATTTCTCTGGAAAATAACAAAATTTCTGAACAGCTAAATGATTACATTTCAGCAATTAGATACAAAGTTTAAAAAAAAAATGCTGAATGTTACTCTTTTCACACAGTAATGCTGCAGGCTATTAAAAGTTTTCAGAACTGTGCAGAAAAACCAAACTGAATTTAGGTCAAATATGAGTAGACAAACTCTAGAATCCCTGATGATAGAAAAATGGAAATATTTGAAGCAGGGTCAACGTTGCTATAAGAAACACTGTTCTGAAAAATAAGTTGTTAAAGGTAAAAAAGCGACTCATAAATTTTTAAATTCATAAATTTCAATTTACCTTTTACAATTTAGTACTGTGTAAATATTTTAAATTTAATTTTAATTTAGAAACCAATAAAATATGTACTCATGCCTAATCTGTAATCAGCATGTTAAAATGTCAGACGACGCTGTTGCTTTGGACACAAGTCCCTGAATGTTGGCATGTCTGTTATTTTCTTAAAATTCAAAATGAGGAAGCCAATTTGTATTTAATGCTTCTGAACAAACTTTTTAGAAAATTAACTGGCTTGTGCAGATTGATGTGAAACTTGTTTACTGCGATACAAGTTGGATATGTTTATTGTTTAATAGTTTATTTTTATACGAAATAAAAATTCTGTAAAATAAGGTATTGGTACCATAGTCAAAAATGAAATAAAATAAATAATGAAAGAAAATGCAGTTTTTTATTTTTGATGAAAAATATTAAATACATACAAGGCCCAATTGTGTTAATTTATGACCCTTGGCGAACAAAAATTTTTGATTCTAGCTTTAAAGAAATGTTACTCATGGCCTATATGTACAGTGCCGTATTATCTTCAGGGCACATGCCCAGGGCCTACTGATTTCAGGGGCCCCAAAAAGTTTTAGACGCAGAGGTAATTTTGTAACAAATTTTGTAGATTTAAAAATTTCATGTTTTTATTTTATATACAAATTATGTGTGAACTAAAATTTTGTAAGTTTTTCATTATTTCACAGAGTACACCTGAGTATAAATACTCACACATTTGTCAGTCGTGGGTTTGCACTTAAAAACTAAAGGTAAGAATGTAGGTCATTTTGAAAACGAAATCCACCAATCAGATCGCTAGATTTTGAGAACTTTTCTAAAAAATGTTCGCAATTGCAATAGCGTATCTTTTCAACCCATGGTCAAATAAAAAAAAAATGCTTGTTGCATTATGCAAATCTTTCATATATACATTAATAAAATGTAATAATAATAATGTACAAGGGCCAAAAACACTTTCTCTGCCCTGGGCCCAAAATCTTGATAATTGGGCCCTGTATCTGTATACAATGTGTACCCCCAAAAATAAAAAATAAAAGTTATATATTTATTGAAAATCAATTCAGATCTATAAATATTATCTTAACCTGCATATCATTCCTAATTATCTTAATTAATTAGGAAAGGTTTAAAAAAACGAACTTGGATTTTAATGTTTATGTAATAAATATCTAGTACGTGTTCTGTAACACCATATTATTAGTTAAAATATTGTACTATACCCTATTAGAACAAAAAACGTCCAATATGAAATGTTTCAAATTAAACACTGTTTACCGTCTTAACGACCTCTACTACCACTTATTTCTGATGTCCCCCCATGGGTTCCTATACAATTGTTTATTCTTATGATGTTCCCTATATTTATGGGGCACTCTGTATATGCAATACATAGAAAGCTTACTGTGGATATATATATATATAAACATGGTTGATGTAAAGGTTAGAACCTAAAAGTAGGAAGTTTGGTACAGGGGTACTTCACGACACTGTGTAAAATTTTTTAAAACCCTTTTCTTAATTTTTGTATTAGGTTTTTATTTATTTTGCTAAATGCTAAATTGAATATGACTCTTTGCTTTTAGAACAATTTTTCTTTTCCTTAGGGTTCTTATTTTGGCAAACCTGACAAATGCGTGTGGATAAATTTGTTATTACTATTTTATATACTGTTTCTTGAATTGATAGGTTAGCATTGTTTTTGTATTCATTAAGTTTAATATTTTATCACCCATGCCTTCTGTTTGCATTGTATATTATTCAGTATAATTTAAAGGTCCCGTAACACACAAAAACCCAACATCTCTTAGTAGGCCCAGGCTTGCAATTCTGTCACTTTTCTCACCTTTAGTCACTTTTTTTACAATTGATCACTTTTAGTCACTTTTTTAAATAAACAGTCACTTTTTTCATGGTGTATCACAGCAAAAGTCTGTTGTTGAAAAAAGAAAATCTGAATTAATAAGAAAATATTTTAATAAAAGACCAAAAGTGTGATGCTCTAATTTTATTTTTATTATTAACATGTAATTAGTCATATGGTTTCCAGAATTGAGTGATTTTAAAAAGTCGTAAGGAAGTTCCGGAAATCTACATTTGTACTGAAATGTACATTTAAGAATTAAAGTAATGTACGTCCAAGCACACATTTCTTTTTTTCTTCGCAATTTTTGTTTAGATACTCTAATCTAGCTATGTACCTATTTCAAAACATCATTAATATATGCAGAAAATTGTGATTATAAAATTAATGTGTTGTATGTATTCAAATCTGATTTGTAGATTTTCTTCAATAAAAAGCAATGTTGAGTTGAGTTAAACAAAATTTTTAACCATTTTTGCATTTGATGGTAAAATCATGTCTTGCGTGAATCATTTGATTTAGATATAAAATAAATAGAAAAATCTTAATAATAACATGTGTAATCAAACGGAGGAAAAAAAATCGCTTTTTTTTTTCAATGTTTAGTCACTTTTTGGTCACTTATTCTGCATTATTTGTCACTTTTTTCACCTTTCTGAAAGTACCTCAGCAGTTGCAAGCCTGTAGGCCGAAAATTTTTTTTTTTTTTTTTACTTAGAGTCAGCCATGATCACTTCATAGGGAAATACGTTTTGGTTGTTTATCCTTGTAGCTGGTACTGTGCAGGAGGATTTACAGGCAACATACGTGTAAAGAGCGGCAACTTCCTGCGCCTGTAGAACTTTCTACTCCTGCATAGCAATCCATACTAGGAAAAGACACCAAAAGGTATTTCGATACACACCCTATACTTTATACAAAGGAAAATGCTACGTAATTATTCTTTTAGGTATTATCCGTTACAATTTAATAAAAATGTCCATGAAATTTTAGTAATATATTGTGGTAGCACAGACTCAATGATTTATTTTTAATTTAAAAATCGTTTGCAGTTTTTTTTTTAAAGTTTTGGTTTTGCTATAAAGTTTTTATAAAATAGATATGGAATAAAAGTTGTTGTTTTAAGAAGACTAGAAAATGTTTCGCTTCTTTTAATTGGATTATTATGCCTGATTAGTGGATAATAATATAAATATAACTCAAACTAAGCGTATAATTAATTTAATATCGTAGCAATACATGATATTTTTATTGACCCGGACGTGATAAGAAGACAAAAATGCCGGATTCTATACCGGAAAATACAGATGTTAACAGTGAGGTCAGCAATGGTGACAAGGAATTATGCAAGGTGAGTGTTAAAATACCACCTTTTTGGGATGATAAACCCGAAATATGGTTTTTCCAAGTGGAGGCTCAATTTAAAATCAGCTGAATAACACCTGAGGAAAAGAAGTTTAATTATTTAATTTCACAACTTGATCCAAAATATGTCGAGAATGTATGGGACATAGTTAGCAGTACCAGTAAAACTAAATATTCTGATTCAAAATTTAGACTCTTAAATTTATTTAAGGAAAGTGAAAGTGTAAGAATTCAAAAATTAATCACAGGAATAGAACTTGGCGACATGAAACCCAGCCAACTGTTGCAAAAATTGAAGTCAATAGCCACTTCTGATGTTTCCGAAAAATTAATTAAAACTCTTTGGCTAGGAAAATTACAGGAAGCTATAAAAAATATTTTAGTTGTCAGTAATGAAAATATTGATAGTTTAGCTGTTATGGCTGATAAAATTAACGATATGAGTTCTAAACAAGAGATATGCAGCGCAAGTAATACTACTCAAAATTATAGCAGTGAATTGATAGAATTAAACATTTAGAACAACAAATGGCTGAATTAAATATGCGTGCTGGTGCTAGACCAAAAATAAGGAGTGCTAATTTTCGTCATCGGTCTCGATCTCGAAGTGGTGGACGCGTAAAATTCGATCCCAATGGAAAATTATGCTACTACCATTTTCGATTTGGATCCAGATGTTTCCCCGAAAAATGTAAATCTCCTTGTAATTGGACAAAGGAAACGCAAAGTAATCAGGAAAACTCAAACCTGTAGTGGACTTCGTGACAAACTCTACTACAGATTTCAAGGATTGTCGCAAATTTCGTTTATTCGTTCATGATCGAAGATCAAATTTGCACTTCCTCGTCGACAGTGGTGCCGATGTAAGCATAATTCCAGCTACCTCCAAAAACAAACAAAAGAATGAGCTCAAACTGTTTGCAGCTAATGGCTCTAAAATCTCAACGTATGGTGTACAAATTTTAAGCCTGGATTTGGGATTACGTCGTGAATTTCAATTTCTATTTATAGTTGCCGAAATAAACAAAGGTATAATAGAAGCTGATTTTCTTTATAAATATAATTTACTTATTGATATAAAAAACAAAAGATTGACAGGGTAACTCAACTCGGTATCCAGGGTGACATTACCGCTATTTCAAATAGTAACAACGTCAGCACATTAAACAAAACTCTAAAAATTACAAATCTTCTTTCAAAGTATCCTGAAACTTGTAAGTCTAATCTTTTTCCTTCAAAAACAAAACATGATACTGAACATTTTATAAAGACTACTGGCCAACCTGTTTATTCCAAATCTCGCCAACTTGATCCTAAGCTTCTAGCCATAGCCAAAGAAGAGTTTAAATTCATGCTCGATAACAATATTATAAAAATGTCAAAATCCCAATGGTCAAATCCTTTGCATCTAGTTACAAAAAAGGATGGTTCAATTAGACCATGTGGAGATTATCGCCGTTTAAATGCTCAGACTCTACCCGATCGCTATCCAATACCACGAATCGAGGATTTTCATCACATATTGAAGGATACAAACATTTACTCAAAAATAGATTTGCAAAAAGCGTATTTCCAAATTCCCATAGCTGAAAAAGACAAATGTAAAACTGCTATAATTACACCTTTTGGTTTATTTGAATTTAATGTAATGAGTTTTTGTTTAAAAAATGCCCCATCAACATTTCAAAGATTTATCCACCAAGTTTTTCAAGGATTAAATTTTGTTTTTCCTTACTTAGACGATATTCTCATAGCTTTTAAATCTGGAAGAACATGAAAATCCCCTTAATTTAGTCTTAGCGAGATTAAATGACCCTGGTTTAAGACTTAACATTTCTACATCTGTTTTTGCTGTTTCCCAAGTCGAATTTTTAGGCTACTTAATTTCTCGTCCATTGCCAGAGAAAGTACAAGTTATCCTAAATTATAAACGACCAGAAACAATTCGTCAATTGAGGAATTTCCTAGGACTCATTAATTTTTATCTTCGTTATTTAAGAGACGCAGCGAAGAATCAAGCACTGCTTCACGAATTTCTAAAAGGAGCAAAAAAAGAATGATAACAGTAAGATTTCATGGACAGAAGATGCTGAAGAACAGTTTGAAAAATGCAAAACAGAGTTTGCAAACACTATCCTGTTGTCATTTCCCAATTCTGGTTTACCTCTGTCTTTATTTACAGATGCATCAGATATGGCAATAGGGTCAGTATTACAACAATTTGAAAATTCAACTTTGAAGCCAATAGCATTTTACTCAAAAAAATTAAGTTTGACTCAACAAAAATACAGCAATTATGATAGGGAATTATTAGGCATTTATCTTTCAATCAAACATTTCAAACACTATTCAGAAAGCAGAACGTTTGTTATTTATACAGATCCCAAACCTCTTATATTTGCTTTCCATCAAAAACTTGACAAAGCCGCACCACGCCAATGCCGCCAACTTCAATACATTTCTCAATTTACAACTAATATTAAATATATTAAAGGAGAAAGCAATATAATAGCCGATACTCTATCCAGAATGAAAGAAGTTTCATTAATAAATTATGATAAAATAGCTGATTTTCAAGATCAAGATACAGAATTACAAAATTTGCATACGAATTCTTCATGTAATTTTAAACAATATCCATTACCTTCTGGAAAATATTTGTGGTGCGATACTTTAACCAAAAATATTCGACCATATATTACTTTTCGTCAACAAATCTTACAACATATTCATAGATTATCACATCCAGGAATAAAATCAACTGTTAAAATGATGACTTCAAAATTTATTTGGCTAAACATTAGAAAAGACGTTCAATTGTGAACTAGAGCTTGTATTTCCTGCCAAAAATATAAAATCAATAGGCATACAAAAACAAAGTTGGGTGAATACGAAATTCCATCAGAAAGATTTTCCGTAGTTCACATAGATTTGATTGGACCTCTTCCTCCCTCTGAAGGAAAAATTTATTGCTTAACTTGTATTGACAGATTTTCTAATTGGAAGTAATTCCTTTAGACAATATTTCAGCTGATACAGTCGCAAGAAGTTTTTATAGCAACTGGATTGCTCGCTTTGGAACGCCATCTCGACTGATTACAGATCGAGGTACACAATTTAAATGTGAGCCATTACAAGTTTTATCTAAAATATGTGGAATTAAACTGCAAGATATTACTGCGTACCATCCTTCCTGTAATGGTAAAGTAGAAAGATTGCACAGAACTCTTAAGGCAGCATTAAAAGCTCATAACAACCTCTCATGGGTAGACACATTACCAAAAGATTCGAAATTCACAATAGCTCAAATGGTCTACGGTCAAAGCCTGCGACTTCCTGGAGAATTCTTTTGCGAACCAAGTACTCACATAACATCGGAAAACTTTGCAAAAGATTTACAGAAATTTATGGAAGTAATAAGACCAAGAATAGTAAGAACCAATGCGTACACACCAATTTTTGTCCATAAAGATCTGAAAACTTGCTCTCACATTTTTATACGCATTGATAGGGTTAAAAAGCCCCTAGAACCACCCTATGAAGGACCGTTTCCTGTAATTGCTCGAAATGAAATATATTTCACGATTGGAGTAAAAGGCAAAAATGTCAATGTGTCGTTAGATCGATTAAAACCTGCTTACTTATTACCAGTCGATGAAAATACCTATTCAACACATCCAACCGAGAATGTTCAACAATTTGCAGAGACTCCTCCAGTGACATCGCAGGCACAAAATTTTCGAAAACAAGCTTCATCGACTAAGCATTTACGGTTCAACCTTTCTCGTTATAAAGACTATTTAGAACTATATTTACGGAACTATATTTTGTAAATTTTAGTTTGTACAAATAGTAGTATTTAATTTACATTTATTAATTTTATTTGCCTTTTAATATATTTAATTAGTATCGTAACTTTGTTACTGGGGAGGGAATGATGTGGTAACACAGACTCAATGATTTATTTTTAGTTTAAAAATCGTTTGCAGTTTGTTTGTTGAAAGTTTTGGTTTTTGCTATAAAGTTTTTATAAAAAATAGATATGGAATAAAAGTTGTTGTTTTAAGGAGGCTGGAAAATGTTTCGCTTCTTTTAATTGGATTATATGCCTGATTAAGGGATAAGAATATAAATATAGCTCAAACTAAGTGTATAATTAATTTAATATCGTAGTAATACACTATAAAATTTTCAAAATGTCTCCAAAATGTCCTTTCAAAATGATTTCAAATGAGGACTATACCACGTACACTGTGCATACGCGAATGTTTTGGGTGGAGTTTTTTCCCTGCCCAAGAAATTTTTTTTGACAAAACCACTGTAAGTATCATTTTAACTCATTTGGACATAGAAATTTGACAGTAAATAAAATATAATAGTAATAATAAATTGTCTTAGGTGTATATGCGAACAATTTGTGCCCAGTAAAATATGTCACGTCATTTTTAAAGAAATTGATCCATTATATTAAATTAATGGTCTTTAAATAAATCAGTTAATGAAAGATTTTATTTTGGTATTTATTTATATCTTAACAATGCAAATTATTTTATTTTGATCATAGTTATTACATTTTTATATTTATATTACATTTTGTAAATATAATAGTAAATAGAATTATAAAAAGAAAAGACAAACATCACTTGTGAAAATAGAATAGTTTTAGTTAATGCGGAACGTGAAATCTGGAATGTTCATTTGATATTATTTCTTCAAAATTTGGATCCAAATCACTTGTAGCAATCTTTAATACCGAGTGTAGATTTTCGTCGATATTTATTTTTCGTGTAAGTCATCAACGAAAAAGTTCTTTCACAAATATATGTTGAACCCAATAAGTTGGATAAATTGAAAAAAAAATTGCATGCAGGATTTTTTTTAACGGGTCGGATAAAGTAAGCAAAAGGTCTGGATCCGTCCCTTTTTTTTTTTTTTTTGCACACCTCTGACTTAAAGTCATCTGAAAACACGTTGGACTGGAAGAAATCGTGGCGCGATCGTCAAAACCTGTGTTACATCACCCGTTTGCTTGTTTGTGGGTTCGAATCCCGTCCACGGAAGTTGTTCTGTGAAAATGAAAAGAGACGAGCATTTTTAAATTCTGAAATCTAATCAAATCCACTTAAAGCATCGGAACGTAAGTTTCGGGTTTGTTTACCCGTTTATATATTATTTACTATTAACCACTAAACTTAAAGGCGTTTTAAAAGAACATTTGGCAGGAGAAATCGTGGCTCGATCGTCAAGACCTCTGGTTGGGAGCACAGCTGTTGGCTGTTAGTGTGTCGGTTCGAATACCGCCCGAGTAAGTTGTTCTAAAGAAGTAATTGAAATCGTGAATTTTTATAATTTTATAAAGTTCATTGATGTTTCGATGAATTCCATTTAAATTTGCTTACGATTTCCGCAAATTTTAAATACATCTAAAAACTCTGCAAATCCGTGGCCCAGTTTGGCCGAGTGGAATAGAGCGCGTGGCTCGAGCGACGGTGAAATGCAGTGCTTGGGTTCGATTCCCCTTGAATCCCAGGAAATCAGGTTTCCCTGTTTCGGCACTCTCGAAGAAAGTAATTAGTAGAACTGAGTTTAGAGTAGTACCCCTCCCCCCCAAAACCCCTGTGTGCTCGAAGATGCGGACAGCGGTGCATTGGAGTGCGTGCCCGGGGTCTATGCCCCGTTTCTCTGGATCTGCGGGGCTCGTATCCCGGCCCACTTCGCACCCTTCCTGTCCGCTAGAGTGCACACGGGTTTTACCCAATTTTGGTGCATCGATATGTCTTCGATGACGATGAATCGATAGTCGATCAATCGATTACCGGCTAATAAATGTCAGTTTTGTAGACACATTACCTCTCTTGCTCAAACAGTAATTTTTATCGATTAATTGATATATCGTTCGGATATCGATTAATCGATATATCGATACATATTGATATGTCGATAAAAATATTGCTGGAGCCAAGATGTCTTTAAGACTGACATTTATTAACCGGTAATCGATTAATCAATTACCGATTAATCGTCATCGAAGACATATCGATACATCAAAATTTGGTAAAACCCGTGTGCACTCTAGCGGACAGGAAGGGTGCGAAGTGGGCCGGGATACAAGCCCCGCAGTTCCAGAGAAACGGGGCATAGACCCCGGGCACGCACTCCATTGCACCGCTGTCCGCATCTTCAAGCACGCAGGGGTTTTTTGGGGGGAGGGGGCTATTACTCTAAACTCAGTTCTACTAATCACTTTTTTTATTAATTAATTCAAGTGAGCCGAAACAGGGAAGCATAATTTCCTGATCGTCACGGGGAATCGAACCCAAGCAATGCCTTTCTTCTAGTTCGAGCCACGCGCTCTATTCCACTCGGCCAAACTGGGCCGCGACTCAGCAGTGTTTTTAGATGTATTTAAAGTTTGCGTAAATCGTAAGCAAACTTAAATTTAATTCATCGAAACATCAATGGATTCTACGAGATAATAAAAATTAACGTTTTCAATTATCTTATTACGAACAACCCGCTTGGACGGGATTCGAACCGACACAGTAATTAACTACCACGGAGGTCTCAACCAGAGGTCTTGACGAATGAGCCACAACTTCGTCTGCCTGATATCCTTTTAAGATGCCTTTAAGTTTAGTCGTTAATAGTAAAAAATGTATAAATAGGAAATTAGACCCGAAACTTCCGTTACGAAGTCTTAAAGAGCCATGCTTCGCCACACGGATAGATTG
>CM063497.1:2093941-2098941 GCA_032207245.1 Pardosa pseudoannulata
AATTAGTCATATGGTTTCCAGAATTGAGTGATTTTAAAAAGTCGTAAAGAAGTTCCTGAAATCTACATTTGTACTGAAATGTACATTTAATACATTAAAGTAATTTACGTCAAAGCACACATTTCTCTTTTTCTTCGCAATTTTTGTTTAGATACTCTAATCTAGCTATGTACCTATTTCAAAACATCATTAATATATGCAGAAAATTGTGATTATAAAATTAATGTATTGTATGTATTCAAATCTAATTTATAGATTTTCTTCAATAAAAAGCAATGTTGAGTTGAGTTGAGTTAAACAAAATTTTTAACCATTTTTGTATTTGACGCTAAAATCATGTCTTGCATGAATCATTTGATTTAGAGTTAAAATAAATAGAAAAATCTTAATAATAACATGTGTAATCAAACGGAGAAAAAAAAATCGCTTTTTTTTTTTTCAATGTTTAGTCACTTTTTGGCCACTTATTCTGCATTATTTGTCACTTTTCTCACCTTTCTGAAAGTACCTCAGCAGTTGCAAGCCTGTAGGCCGAAAATTTTTTTTTTTTTTTTTACTTAGAATCAGCCGTGATCACTTCATAGGGAAATACGTTTTGGTTGTTTATCTTTGTAGCTGGTACTGTGCAGGAGGATTTACAGGCAACATACGTGTAAAGAGCGGCAACTTCCTGCGCCTGTAGAACTTTCTACTCCTGCATAGCAATCAATACGAGGAAAAGACACCAAAAGGTATTTCGATACACACCCTATACTTTATACAAAGGAAAATGCTACGTAATTATTCTTTTAGGTATTATCCGTTACAATTTAATAAAAATGTCCATGAAATTTTAGTAATATATTGTGGTAGCACAGACTCAATGATTTATTTTTAATTTAAAAATCGTTTGCAGTTTTTTTTTTTTTAAGTTTTGGTTTTGCTATAAAGTTTTTATAAAAATACATATGAAATAAAAGTTGTTGTTTTAAGAAGACTGGAAAATGTTTCGCTTCTTTTAATTGGATTATTATGCCTGATTAAGGGATAAGAATATAAATATAACTCAAACTAAGCGTATAATTAATTTAATATCGTAGCAATACACGATATTTTTATTGACCCGGACGTGATAAGAAGACAAAAATGCCGGATTCTATACCGGAAAATACAGATGTTAACAGTGAGGTCAGTAATGGTGACAAGGAATCATACAAGGTGAGTGTTAAAATACCACCTTTTTGGGTTGGTTTAAACCCGAAATATGGTTTTTCCAAGTGGAGGCTCAATTTAATTAAAATCAGCGGAATAACAGCTGAGGAAACGGAGTTTAATTATTTAATTTCACAACTTGATCCAAAATATGTCGAGAATGTATGGGACATAGTTAGCAGTACCAGTAAAACTAAATATTCTGATTCAAAATTTAGACTCTTAAATTTATTTAAGGAAAGTGAAAGTGTAAGAATTCAAAAATTAATCACAGGAATAGAACTTGGCGACATGAAACCCAGCCAACTGTTGCAAAAATTGAAGTCAATAGCCACTTCTGATGTTTCCGAAAAATTAATTAAAACACTTTGGCTAGGAAAATTACCGGAAGCTATAAAAATATTTTAGTTGTCAGTAATGAAAATATTGATAGTTTAGCTGTTATGGCTGATAAAATTAACGATATGAGTTCTAAACAAGAGATATGCAGCGCAAGTAATACTACTCAAAATTATAGTAGTGAATTAATTGATAGAATTAAACATTTAGAACAACAAATGGCTGAATTAAATATGTGCGCTGGTGCTAGACCAAAAATAAGGAGTGCTAATTTTCGTCATCGGTCTCGATCTCGAAGTGGTGGACGCGTAAAATTCGATCCCAATGGAAAATTATGCTACTACCATTTTCGATTTGGATCCAGATGTTTCCCCGAAAAATGTAAATCTCCTTGTAGTTGGACAAAGAAAACGCAAGTTAATCAGGAAAACTCAAACCTGAAGTAGACTTGGCGATAAACTCTACTACAGATTTCAAGGATTGTCGCAAATTTCGTTTATTCGTTCATGATCGAAGATCAAATTTGTACTTCCTCGTCGACAGTGGTGCCGATGTAAGCATAATTCCAGCTACCTCCAAAAACAAACAAAAGAATGAGCTCAACTGTTTGCAGCTAATGGCTCTGAAATCTCAACGTATGGTGTACAAATTTTAAGCCTGGATTTGGGATTACGTCGAGAATTTCAATTTCCATTTATAGTTGCCGAAGTAAACAAAGGTATAATAGGAGCTGACTTTCTTCATAAATATAATTTACTTATTGATATAAAAAACAAAAGATTAATTGACAGGGTAACTCAACTCGGTATCCAGGGTGACATTACCGCTATTTCAAATAGTAACAACGTCAGCACATTAAACAAAACTCTAAAAATTACAAATCTTCTTTCAAAGTATCCTGAAACTTGTAAGCCTAATCTTTTTCCTTCAAAAACAAAACATGATGTTGAACATTTTATAGAGACTACTGGCCAACCTGTTTATTCCAAAGCTCGCCAACTTGATCCTAAGCGTCTAGCCATAGCCAAAGAAGAGTTTAAATTCATGCTCGATAACAATATTATAAGAATGTCAAAATCCCAATGGTCAAATCCTTTGCATCTAGTTACAAAAAAGGATGGTTCAATTAGACCATGTGGAGATTATCGCCGTTTAAATGCTCAGACTCTACCCGATCGCTATCCAATACCACGAATCGAGGATTTTCATCACATATTGAAGGATACAAACATTTACTCAAAAATAGATTTGCAAAAAGCGTATTTCCAAATTCCCATAGCTGAAAAAGACAAATGTAAAACTGCTATAATTACACCTTTTGGTTTATTTGAATTTAATGTAATGAGTTTTGGTTTTAAAAATGCCCCATCAACATTTCAAAGATTTATCCACCGAGTTTTTCAAGGATTAAATTTTGTTTTTCCTTACTTAGACGATATTCTCATAGCTTCTAAATCTGGGGAAGAACATGAAAATCACCTTAATTTAGTATTAGAGAGATTAAATGAATATGGTTTAAGAATTAACATTTCTAAATCTGTTTTCGCTGTTTCCCAAGTCGAATTTTTAGGCTACTTAATTTCTCTCGTCCATTGCCAGAGAAAGTACAAGTTATCCTAAATTATAAACGACCAGAAACAATTCGTCAATTGAGGAATTTCCTAGGACTCATTAATTTTTATCGTCGTTATTTAAAAGACGCAGCGAAGAACCAAGCACTGCTTCACGAATTTCTAAAAGGAGAAAAAAAAAGAATGATAAAAAGTAAGATTTCATGGACAGAAGATACTGAAAAACAGTTTGAAAAATGCAAAACAGAGTTTGCAAACACTATCCTGTTGTCATTTCCCAATTCTGGTTTACCTCTGTCTTTATTTACAGATGCATCAGATATGGCAATAGGGTCAGTATTACAACAATTTGAAAATTCAACTTTGAAGCCAATAGCATTTTACTCAAAAAAATTAAGTTTGACTCAACAAAAATACAGCAATTATGATAGGGAATTATTAGGCATTTATCTTTCAATCAAACATTTCAAACACTATTCAGAAAGCAGAACGTTTGTTATTTATACAGATCCCAAACCTCTTATATTTGCTTTCCATCAAAAACTTGACAAAGCCGCACCACGCCAATGCCGCCAACTTCAATACATTTCTCAATTTACAACTAATATTAAATATATAAAAGAAGAAAGCAATATAATAGCCGATACTCTATCCAGATAGAATGAAGTTTCTTTAATAAATTATGATAAAATAGCTGATTTGCAAGATCAAGATACAGAATTACAAAATTTGCGTTCGAATTCTTCATGTAATTTTAAACAATATCCATTACCTTCTGGAAAATCTTTGTGGTGCGATACTTCAACCAAAAATATTCGACCATATATTCCTCAATCTTTTCGTCAACAAATCTTCCAACATATTCATAGATTATCACATCCAGGAATAAAATCAACTGTTAAAATGATGACTTCAAAACTTATTTGGCCAAACATTAGAAAAGATGTTCAATTGTGGACTCGAGCTTGTATTTCCTGCCAAAAATCTAAAATCAATAGGCATACAAAAACAAAGTTGGGTGCATACGAAATTCCACCAGAAAGATTTTCCGTAGTTCACATAGATTTGATTGAACCTCTTCCTCCCTCTAAAGGAAAAATTTATTGCTTAACTTGTATTGACAGATTTTCCACTTGGATGGAAGTAATTCCTTTAGACAATATTTCAGTTGATACAGTCGCAAGAAGTTTTTATAGCAACTGGATTGCTCGCTTTGGAACAGTGAGACATTACAAGTTTTATCTAAAATATGTGGAGTTAAACTGTAACATACTACTGCGTACCATCCTTCCTGCAATGGTAAAGTAGAAAGATTGCACAGAACTCTTAAGGCAGCATTAAAAGCTCATAACAACCTCTCATGGGTAGATGCATTACCAACAGTACTTCTAGGATTACGAACCGTTATTCAAGAAAATTCGAAATTCACAATACCTCAAATGGTCTACGGTCAAAGCCTGCAACTTTCTGGAGAATTCTTTTGCAAACCAAGTACTCACATAACATCGGAAACTTTTGCAAAAGATTTACAAAAATTTATGGAAGTAATAAGACCAAGAATAGTAAGAACCAATGCGTACACACCAATTTTTGTCCATAAAGATCTGAAAACTTGCTCTCACATTTTTATACGCATTGATAGGGTTAAAAAGCCCCTAGAACCACCCTATGAAGGACCGTTTCCTGTAATTGCTCGAAATGAAAAATATTTCACGATTGAAGTAAAAGGCAAAAATGTCAATGTGTCATTAGATCGATTAAAACCTGCTTACTTATTACCAGTCGATGAAAATACCTATTCAACACATCCAACCGAGAATGTTCAACAATTTGCAGACTCCTCCAGTGACATCGCAGACACAAAATTTGCAAAAACAAGCTTCATCGCCTAAGCATTTA
>CM063497.1:2106441-2108941 GCA_032207245.1 Pardosa pseudoannulata
AATTTAAAATTATCACTTATATACTTAATCTATTATTTAAGTCAAATATAAAAGAAAATTCTTTGCTTAATATGTAAGTTCAGCGATAAAACGTATGAAAATAATGCACGCGATATTTAAATAATTTAAAACAAGAAATGATTATATGAGATGGTTAAAGGAATGACGTCATAATGCTAGAAAAAAAATGTTATTTTTACCTATTTATTACGTGAATAAATTGATAAATTGAATCGCCTGCCCTTAGCCGAGGAATCCATTCCAGGTACAACCGCTTCAAAAATTTGCCGACAGACACCTTAGGCTATTATTATATAGGGGATTAAAATAATAGATTAAAGTATATAAGTGATAATTCAACTCCTCTTCTTAGCCCACTCTCCTGTTTCTAATCATGGATCTTGTTGGTGCTTCAACCACATTTGGCGAAATTGGCGTGCTTGCAGCGTGGCAAATCTGGCGAGGGGATCGTAACTCAACAAATTGATACATAAACAAAAACAACATTTTGAGGAAAAATTTTACAAAAATTGAATATTTAAAATCTAATTGAATTAACAAAGAAAACACATAACATTCATACTAAATAGACTGAAACATTCACTTAATCACAAATTAAATAAACTGAGTGGGATTTTCATCACAAATTTGTGATTTATTTTAAATTGTAAAATTAATTTAAATGATGAGGGAGGGTAGGCGGGATCTCATCCAGCAAAAAACTCTTTGACTTAAAAGAAACTGTATTTTGAGTGGAGGTTGAAGAGGAGTTGTAAAATTGAAAATTTTTTTTCAAATCTCTTATTTTAAATTAAATCATCGATTATTTTGGTTGCGATGAAAATTTTTTATCATTTGTATGAACAAACAAATATTTTCCTAAAAGTGTAGGAGTCTATTTCACGGACCCATAAACATCTAGCTTTTAAGTTATATATCTTTGAAAATTAAGAATTTTGTTTGTTTGTGTGTTTGTTTTTATACATGACCACACGGTTTGACTTAGGCCCTTACTCTGGACGTTGCGGTTCTGATCGAACCTTCGTTGTGACGCCCCTTTCACGTCAGCTTGTGGACATTATCCACACATTATGCGAGTAAACGATCAAGCTGACGTCACAACGAACGTTCGATACGACTCGCAACGTCCAGAGTAAGCCCCTAAATGAATTCAGCGTGATTCTAAACTGCATTCACAATGTAGAGACTTTAGAGGAGTATGAAGATAAACACGTTATTGAGCGGGTACCAGATAATTCTCAGCCAAAACGCAAACCATTTTATTACCTGCTTCATGGGGGCACTTTGCAAACCACTTGGTTATTTATTAAAAACAAAACGAACAAACTTCTTAATTTTCAAAAATATATAACTTAAGCGCCAGATATTTATGAGTCCAGGAAATAGACTCCTATGAAAATAACTTGTTGTGAATACCGGTGATAAAATTTTCATCGCAACAAAAAATAATCGATGATTCAATTTAAAATGATCGCATATGTATCTAATCTGTTATAGAATCCAAATATGTAAGAAATGCTTGGACGTCACATCTCATTTCAGCGATAAAAAGCATGAAAATAATGCAGACGATTTAAATAATTTAAAAATAAGAAAGGATTCAATGAGATGGAATGACGTCAGAAAGCTAGAAAACAAATGTTATTTTTACCTGTTTATTATTGTGATAAAATTGATTAATTGATAAATTGAAACACTGCTCTTAACAGGGGAAAATAGGGCTCGAATAATGGCATTAAATGCTGGAAAAGATGGAAGGGGTAGATTTCGAACGTTTTGAAGGCGACAGTATTTTTCGCTGGGATAGGAAGCCTATTTATACCAATTTATTTTAGAATCGGATTTATAGTTTAGGAGAAGATAAACATTACTCTCTTTGAATTTTTCTAATTATATGGAAGATACTTAGAATGACTTGTCTAGCCTATTTGATAAAAATACCAGAATTTTGGCATTTTAACGGCAATATATATACATTATATTTACATAATATGTAATTAAATTTAACTAATTAATAAGAATTCGCATAATTATTAAATATCTAAAATACCCGGTATGTATAATATATATATATCTATAATATATATATATATATATAGATATATATATATATATATGTATATATATGTATATATATAATATATATGTGTATATATATGTATATATATGTATGTATAAATATATGTATATGTATATATATATGTATATATATATGTATATATATGTATATATCTGTATATATATATATGTATGTTAATATATATATGTGTATATATATGTATATATATAATATATGTATATGTATGTATATATATATATTATACTATATATAGGTATATATATGTATATATATGTAATATAAATACATATATATATGCATATGTATATGCATACATATACATGCAAGCATTTTGCGCCGATTAATTTTTTATTGCTCGTTTTTTATTAACACTCGATGGTTCGATTTGGCCCAAAACTA
>CM063497.1:2121441-2123941 GCA_032207245.1 Pardosa pseudoannulata
TTGTCAATACCGGTGATAAAATTTTCATTGCAACAAGAATAATCGATGATTAAATTTAAAATTATCACATATGTACCTAATCTATTATTTAAACAAATACGAAAAAAACTTATTTACATCGTGTCTAAGTTCAGCGATAATCCACAATTTTTAGCCACGTATCGTATTTTCATTTCAAGCTCATACAGTAACATATACTTAAAACTAGCATATAGCCCGTCATATCACGGGATATGTAAAATTTTTAATTCTCCAGAACTGTAAAGTATCCTATAAGGTAGATTATCTAAATTCTTAATTATTAAGGTGTCCGTCTACGTTCGGAGAACATTTTTCTTTAAACGTAGAAACTAGTTCATGTTTTTACATTTTAAGATTTATTTTTTATAGTATCATAGAAAATTGCACTTAAAAAATTGATTCCTGGAGAAGTTTTTATAAAATTTCTAATAAATGAAGAAAATTGAGTAAAAAAAAATCGGGTTTTTTCAAAAGGTCCAACTTTTTAATAAATTAAATTATTTCAATATTTTTTAATGCAACCCATTTCTTATACGCTGAATCCCCTAAAATCTTTTTTAAATTTACATTTGGTAAATATTGAAGTATGGAAGGTTCTTATCTACTCTTCAAACTGTGTAACTGAGTTTCTCAAATAAAGATATTTATTGAAAAACGCTGTTACACCCTGAACAGTTGAATTTTGAATCCTACTAAAAATAATCTGAAGATATTCTTTAAAAAAAAAGCATCATTATTTTAAGATATTCTTCAAAAATGTGAAGGTATATTTTTGAGATTCAACTTTTTCTTAACATTATCTTCAAAATTTTTTGAGATATTTTGTAATTTCTTAATGTGAATGAAGTTTGTCTTAAATTCTTGAGAAAATATTAAACAGAGTTAACTTTATTTTTTAAATATCTTAAGAACTTAGAGTGCTTTTTTACAAGTAATGTTTTTTGAAATACTTTTCAGAATACAGTGATCCCTCGTTTTTCGCGGTGAATGGCGACCAGAACCTTCCGCGAAAGCTGAAGAATAGCGAAGTAGGATTTGCCCCTAGGGATTTTCGTGTATGCGGGTAAACGAATGTTTTAAATATGTAAACAGCATTTATACTTTGCACATTGAAGACAAAAATGACAACAGTTTGCGTATTTACTGAAACGTGTCATTGATAATTAGTAAGGTTTATTACAAAACCTTACAGAGTAATAGACATTCATCAACATTGCTTTCTGAGAGAGGCGAAGAGTCTAGTGTTGGTGTCGGAGGAGAGGTTCTCACTCGACTGTTAGAAGTTTTAGGCTCACTCGGAGACTCTTCTGCTGGAGGTGCTGACGGTAGAGAGCAGAAGGCTTTACCTTGGAGAGAAACATGAGGATGGAGGGTTGTTGTCTTTGTTTTTTTCTTTTCCTGCAAAATTCCCCTGCACAAGGACATAAGCCCGTCAACGCGATTGCTGAACTCGACAGCTCGAACTGTCAATGACTTGTTAACATCATGGAAAAGACACGGGGATGAATGCACTAGTACTCTCATTATCCGATGAGACCGGAAATCTAGCACTCGCCTTTATGAGAGCCCGTGGTATGTGCTCTGAGTCAACTCCTCTGTTTGTTAGACATGCAGAGATCCTCCTCTCTTGCTCATCAGCATGAAACAACGCTCCTTTCCGCAACGTGGCTGCCGACATGGTTTTATTTTTTAATTTTTATTTTATGATGAATATTTTGGGAAAAACCCACAAAGCACTGAAGCTGCAAACCATGAAGCGCGAAGTGGCGAGGGAACACTGTAGTTCGAATCCCACCAGACGCAGTGTTATTATATGAAACCTATTAAAGACATGCACTTTTTATCTTTCATTTCCGTGTAACTACGCTGAGGTACAGCTGGTTCTTACAACAATTCCTAGTCATAAATAGGATATCGAACCTTATATCATACCTAAATGAATTTCTTCAAGTAGCTCTTTAATAAAAAGAGGTGCTGAATCAATTTCTTCCTTTTTTTTTAAAGAAAGTAAAGTGCCTTACCTTATCAGTGTATTTACTTAAACGTGTCAGTGCTCATTAATAAGGTTAATTACAAAACCTTATAAGAGTAATAAACATTAATCGACATTGATTACTGAGAGAGGCGAAGAGTCTTGTGTTGGTGGCGGAGGAGAGGTTCTCACTCGACTCGTAGAAGCTCTAGGCTCACTCGGAGACTTTTCTGCTGGAGGCGCTGACGGTAGA
Organism: Pardosa pseudoannulata; assembly: GCA_032207245.1. Classification (NCBI taxonomy): domain Eukaryota; kingdom Metazoa; phylum Arthropoda; class Arachnida; order Araneae; family Lycosidae; genus Pardosa; species Pardosa pseudoannulata. Next base: position 2,123,688 of record CM063497.1, read on the forward strand.
GCCAGAGTACTTTACCTTGGAGAGCAACAGGGTGATGGGTAGTTGTTGCTTTCTTTTTCTTTTCCTTCAGAATTCCCCTGCACAAGGACATAACCCCTTCAACGCGATGGCAGAACTCGACAGCTCGAACCCTATTGTCGTCAATGTCTTGTGCCAATTCTTGTCATGTTGCACAATTGTTGCAGATTCACCAAGATAAGGCCACTCTTATCAGTTTGTCATTCGTCTTCCTCTCCATTTTCTTCCTCACTTGC
>CM063497.1:2128941-2143941 GCA_032207245.1 Pardosa pseudoannulata
AACTGCATTAGAGAGCTAAAATACTATTCTTTCAAATATTTTTATATATTTTAGTACTTTTTTCTAATAATATAAACAATTTGGGCAGCTGAAATGGTAGTGAACTATGATATAAAAACTATGATATAAAGTCATTTATTATATAAAAGGTATGATGTAAGATCATTTATAACATAAAAACTACGATAAAAAATTTTATGATATAAAACTATGATATAAAAAAAATTATGGTTTAAAAACTATGATATAAATTCATTTATGACATTAAAACTATGATATAAAATCATTTAAGATATAAAAACTATGATATAAAATTATTCATGCTATAGAAATTATGATATAGAAACTGTGATATAAAATCATTTAGGATTTAAAAACTATGATATAAAATTATTCATGCTATAGAAATTATGATATAGAAACTGTGATATAAAATCATTTAGGATTTAAAAACTATGATATGAAATCATTTATGATTTAAAAACTATGATATAAAATCATTTATGATTTAAAAACTATGATATAAAACCATTTATGATTTAAAAACTATGATATAAACTCATTTATGACATTAAAAATATGATATAAAATAATTTATGATTTAAAAATTATGATATATAAAGCATTTATGACATTGAACTATGATATAAAATTATTTAAGATTTAAAAAGTAGGATAAAATCATTTATGATTTAACAACTATGATATAAAACTATTTATGATTTAAAAATTATGATATATAAAGCATTTATGACATTGAACTATGATATAAAATTATTTAAGATTTAAAAAGTAGGATAAAATCATTTATGATTTAACAACTATGATATAAAACTATTTATGATTTAAAAACTATGATATAAACTCATTTATGACATTAAAACTATGATATAAAATAATTTATGATTTAAAAATTATGATATAAAATCATTTATGACTTAAAAACTATGATATAAAATGATTTATGATTTAAATACTATGATATAAAATAACTTATGATTTAAAAACTATGATATAAAGTAATTTATGATTTAAAAATTATGATATAAAATCATTTATGATTTGAAAACTATTATATAAAATCTTATGATTTAAAAACTATGATAGAAAACTATTTATGATTTATAAAATATGATATAAAATCATTCATGATATTAAAACTCTGATATAAAATCATTTATGACATTAAAACTAAGATATAAAATCCTTTATGATTTAAAAACTATGATATAAAATCATTTATGATATAAAAACTATGATATAAAAACTGTGATATAAAATCCTTTAGGATTTAAAAACTATGATATAAAATACTTTAGGATATAAAATCCTTTAGGATTTAAAAACTATGATATAAAATCATTTATGGTATAAAAACTATGATTAAAATCATTTATGATTTAAAATATATGATATAAAATAATTTATGATTTAAAAACTAAGATAAAACCATTTATGATTTATAATCTATGATATAAAATCATTTATGACATTAAAACTATGCTATAAACTCATGTCATTAAAACTATTATATAAAATCATTTATGACATAAAAACTATGATATAAAATCCTTTATGGTATAGAAACTATGATATAAAATCATTTATGATTTAAAAACTATGATATAAACTCATTTATGACATTAAAGCTATGATTTGAAATTATTTATGATATAAAAACTATGATATAAAATAATTTAATTTAAAACTGTGATATAAAATCATTTATGATATAAAAATTACTATATAAAATCTTATGATTTAAAAACCATGATATAAAACCATTTATGATTTATAAACTATGATATAAAATCATTTACGATATTAAAACTATGATAAAAACTCATTTACGACATTAAAACTACGATATAAAATCATACATAATTTAAAAACTATGATATAAATTCATTTATGATTTAAGAATTTGATATAAATTCATTTCTAGAGACAAACGTATTTCAATAATTCTTAAGTTGATTATTAAAACATTTTCAGTATATGAACATTTAAAAACAAGTATGACTTTACAAACCAACTCCCAAATATTTAAATTAATAGTACATTATACTCTGTGCATCACATAATGTATAGTGAAAATTTCATGAATATAGACTCAGGTTTTAAAGTTATTATCTGAACCTAAAAAAATATCATTTTCACAAAGTCTATTTACTGTTTTATTTTAAACCTAATTCCGTATTATCAGCTAATTTAAAAATAATAATAACTGAAATTCTAAGGAACGTGCAGACAAAACATAAACTGTTGTGGATAGCCAAATAAATAATCTCTCAAATATATATGAATATTGTACTTTTACTTGAGAATGCAATTAGTTTGGACAGCTAAAAAGAAAATAAACTACAAATTAAGACATAAAATAATTTTTAGATACATAATCATTTCAATAATGCTTTCATTAATTATTAAAGCATTTTTTTGGTATACGAGCATACAAAAACAACTATAAGTGTTCAATCACACTCTCCATTATTTAAAGCCATAGTACATCATATTCTGTACATCACTTATAATGTCTGTTAAAAATTTCACGAAGATATACTCATAACTTATACGCAATTACCTAACAAAATGAAATCATTTCGGCTTCACTAAAGAACTGTGTGCCGAACGATGTCCGAATGGTAGAGCGCTGCTCTTCGAAACAGGAGTTCGCGGGTTCGAATCCCGCAGAGGGCATGAATGTTTGTAGCAGTTCGGAATCGGCTTTAAGCTGCAGGTCCCGGTCTCATTATCCCTCGTGTGCAAAACCAGTAGACCGTAGCGCTAGAAACCAAAGAACTAAGTACCCTTGCCAACTTGGCGATAATGGCAATAAAGTTTAGTCACCTAACATTTTCTCCTGATCTCGCCGTGTCCAAACAATCTGTATCTTTATTATAATTTATATGATATTTCCATCCAACTCTCCTTGTGTAACTCTTTTCTTATATATTAAAAGTGCGAAATGCTTAAAAAAAAATAGATATAACAAACCATTAACCCTTTAACAGTTTCATTTTTTTTCCAGAATTCGGTCAAAAAAAATGTCACATTTTTTTATTGCGTTTTTTTGTTCATTTTACATTTTTAAGTAAAGATATGTAATTAAAATTAACATTTCTAATATTTTTAAGCATTTATTACAACTTTTTTTTCATTCTATGAAAGCATCATAGAACTGAAGTTTACCTTTAGTCTCGTCGATATCCAAGTTCATTTTTGGAATTCCGGCGAAAGCAAATCTAGGAGGCGGATCCGAAGGATTATCACAATTAATTTCAAAAAATTGTCTCGCTTGACTGATTCCATCTGTACTACTATCAGAGTCACTACTATCCAGGTTATCTAGTCAACGTTCGCAACTATCATTTACAGATCATTCAGTTTCTGATTCCTAGTCGCAAGAAATTAGCTCCCTACGCTCTGAATTATCCGTTATTTAAAAGTAAAAATATATTATTCAACTCTTACATCAATAAAATTATCAGGCGGCTAGTAAAATATGACCAGAAAGCTATACACGGAAAGATAACAATTCGTCTTCTGATACAAAACATGCGAAAAAACCCGCGCTTTCGAACTAATCAGAGTAAAAAATACTACAATAAATTGCAAACTATCATTTACTGACCATCTATACGAATAATTTGTGACTAAAATTGGGAAAAATACGGCCGAAACAGTGCAAGCGAAATAGAAATCAGATTGCCCGTACGCCGTACGGGCAAATCAGTAAAAGCCCGAAAGCTGTGCCCGTACTACGTACGGGAAAAACAGGGAAGGGGTAATGGTTCGCTATGGCTGATTTTTAATCATTTGGAGCTGTTGCATTTGTAAACTATTAAGGGATTCATTGCCCTAAATATAAATGTCCGGTTTTCAAGTCATTTTCTATAATTAAGTAAGTGTATGTAATTCTATTACGATGGCGCACTGTGCATTCATTGAAGTCGCCAGAAAAAGCAAGAAATACAATGATTGTATGGATTACCTTTGTGTTTTAGTAAATATCGCCAATATTTTCACCCAATTTGCCAATGCGAACCCAATTCGTCAGTAGTCCCAAAATAATTAGTGTTATATTAAAAACCCTTATGAGAATACAAAAATACATAAAATTTTTATGCTTAGTAACAAATGTGTTGTGGTTGCAAGGCATATAACACGCCGCGTTTTATCTCGCCAAATTTGGCGAACTTTTGGAATTACCAAATAGCAATATTTAGGCCAAGATAGTTTGTCGAACCTGTATATTTTAATCCTTAGAAATGACTTAATCTATAAATACTGATTAAAAAAAGGTGTCTGTTCGTGTTTAGAATATATTTTGTTATGTTTTAATCTGCAAAAAAAAAATTGTTTTAAATAGTATAAATTGTAATATTTCTTAAAATTTCCGTCTGAAAAATAATAGTATAAAGTGTTATTTTCTTTAACTTTCAATTTGCGAGAAAAACGATAATTACTGCCATTTTATTATTTGACGATCAATAAAAACTGCCAAATTGTGTTATTCGGAGGAAAAAGGCGTAGACGAGGATTGACGTGCTAAGTACATCTTTCTCCGTATCAAAATTAAAAAAATATTTTGTTGCAACTTTTTGTATTTTAATATAAATGTGAAGTAAAATAATTAGGAAAAAACGAAACGAACACAAAGTTATATGTTCTTTAACTGACAAGTTATATAGAAACATAAAAAGTTAAACTATTATAAATGCGAAATAATGACGAGATAATTCTCTTACACAAAATGATAATAAAAATCCTTACCTCTCTCCAAAGGTCGACCATTGCATCATGTAAGTCAGTCTGTTGAATAATCAACATATCGCCAAGAGAATCTTTTTTTTTTTTTTTTTAAATCGTTTGCTTCTTAATACCCACGTTGCCACATATGTCGAACAAAGAGTGCATTTCAATAATTAAAAAAAATGGCTAGCTATCTCCATGGTTTTTACTGATAAAAACCATGGAGCTAGCTAGCTACCAAAAATATATGAGTGCTTTTACTACGTAATGAAATAAATTGACAATGTTTCGATGGATTACCTTTGTGTTTTAGTAAATATCGCCAATATTTTCGCCAAATTTGCCAAGGGGAACCCAATTCTTAAGTAGTCCCCTCATTCCTGACAAAGTACATTTAAAGTTATATTTTAAACCTACTCTCGTTTCGTCAGCTAATGTAAAAATAACTATGATTATATTTATTTTTACATTAAATATAAAATAACCATGTCGTAACTACAATTCTAAGGAACGTGGAGGAAAAATAAATTGTTTTAGATAATTAAATGTATGACCATAAAAATATTTTAATATTCCACGTATATTTCTAGATAATATTAACATTTTGGACAGCTAAGAATGTCATGGACTACAAACTAAAGTATAGAATGTTAAACTACAAATATATACTTATTCGAATTACGATTTTGGTGATTATTAATATAATTTTATAGAAGAATATAAAAATAACATAAACTTAAAAATCTCAAATACAGTGGACTCCGGTTAATGTAATCGCGGTTAATGTTGCCAATCGCTTATTGTAATCGAAATCACGATTTTCTCACGGTCACGATTTTCTCTATACATGTCTATATTAGCATATAGCCCGTCATATGACGGGACCAGTAAAATTTTTAATTTTCCAGAATTGTAAAGTACCCTAAAAGGCAGGTAAAAAAAATGGTTTGTTTTTTGGCTGAGAATCATCTTTCTACAAAAATAATCGATTAAAATTATCACATAAGTACCTCATCTATTATTTAAACCAAATATAAAAGAAAATTATTTAGGTAATACCTAAGTTTAAGGATAAAACGTAAGAAAATAATTCAGACGATATATAAATAATTTTAAATAAGAAATGATTCAATGAGATAGTTAAAGGAATGACGTCATAATGCTAGAAAAATTGTTATTTTTACCTATTTATTATGTGATAAATTGATAAATTTAATCGCCTGCTCCTAAAATAGCGCTTGATATCATGGCATTAAACGCTCGAAAAGGGGGACGAGGTGGGTTTCGAACGTTTTAAATATGACAGTATTTTTCGCTGTGATACGACGCTTATTAATACCAATTTATTTTAGAATCGGATGAATAGTTTAGGAAAAGATAAACTTTACTCGCTTTGAATTTTGCTAACCCTAATTCATCAAAAATCCAATATGGATGCTTTATCCATAACAGGTCCAACCGCTTCATAAATTCGAGGACAGACTGTACAGATAACTTAGGCTATTATTACATTACGAGATGAAAGTTTAAGTCATAAAAAGTTGAAAAAATAGTAAACATTTTTTTAAAAAATAATAAAACAACTTTAGGAATAAGAATTTAAAAGAAAAAGCAGAAAATGTTAAATTAATTAGACATTTAGAAAAAGTTTGGCTGTGTCGGGGACAGAACCGTCAACCTGAGAAGTACGACGATGAAATGGGCAGACCCTCTACCGAACGTGCTAGGCCTACATATGGTGAAGGACTAATTAGAGTATATGAGCTTCGAGTAAACACAGTCCAGTTTAAATATTACACTCCGCCTTCGATACTCCCTCTTATTCTATACTAAATTCATATCAAGAATGAATTTAGTATAGAATAAGAGGAAGAATAAGATTTGAAATAATAACGTTAAACGCTCGAAAGGGGAATGGGTTGAATTTCGAACTTGCTTTGAATTTTGCATATCCTAACTGATAAAAAATCCAATATAGATGCCTGTATCCATTCCAGGTACAACTGCTTCATAAATTCATGGACAGACAACTTAGGCTATTATTATATAGGGGATTAAAATTATCGCTTTATGGGATCGTGATATCGGTTAATGTTATCAGTTTCCTAACCTTATTTTAACTGGCAAAGGAATATTCACAATGTATTCAGAAGAAACCCATTCTTTTCTTTCCCTTTTAATTTCTGATAATTCACCCTCTTCCACCTAGGGAAATAGGGAATTATTAAAGGAGTGGGGTATGACACGTTCCTGGAATTTTTCAGAAATACACACACCCTGCCGGTGGTCAGTGGTTGTCAAATAAGCAGAAAGTAACACATTCTTATCGGAACTGAGAAGGAGCGTATTCCCATTTTATGCCTTGCTATATATATGTGTACAAAATTTTATGAAGGCGTACTTAAAAGTTTTAAAGGCATCGTCTAAACCATTTCTATGTCACTTTTTTACAAATCCATTTAAAATTTTATTTTAAAATACTTAGTTCATCAGCTACCGTAAAAAAATAGTCAGTGATTCTAACGAGCGTATACACAAAAACAAACTATTTTGGTTGACTAAAAGCATTAACACCAGATTGCCCGAGATTTCTTGTATACCTATATTGCCCAAAAACTGTCAAAATGACTGCATTGTGAAAAAATAACAAATATGTAAAGAAATTTGTTTAAAATTAATTTTTAATATTATATAACAAAGGAGGGCGGAAGTAACTACAATTATTCATAAACCCATTTATATGTTATAGAAAAAGTCACCAAATTCTAAGAAATTGTGTCATTATATTTCATAATTGTTTTTCTAATTGAAATTAAAAAACAGTCAAAATGACTGCCTTGGGCAATCTAGTGTTAAAAACTCTCCTAACTATTTAAATCCATACTATACACTCTGGCTAAAACATTATGACCACCCTACATTTTGCAATGAACTCACCTGGATGACGTAGAAAGCACGTGATCTGGGGGAAGTTGTATCGAACTGCTGCTGGAGAGTCTGAAGAATCATTATTTCACTTACTTCTGTGTGCGATGGGAAAGGCCGCGGATCTAAGCGATTTGGATAGAGGGCAGATTGTAATGGCTCTAAGGCTCGGAACAAGTATTTCCTAAACTGCACGACTCGTGGGTTGTTCGCGATCTACAGTTGTTAGTAGTTATGCAAAGTGGATGAATGACAGTGAAACCAGCAGTAGACGACAGGGTGTTGGACGTCCACACGCTATCAAAGAAAAAGGTCTCGCATGGTGAAGCAAAACCGGAGCCAGACAGTGGCTCGGCTGACAACCCAATACAATGCAAGGCCAAGTAGAATAGTATCGGGGCACACTGTTGGATAGGGGGCTACGCAGCAAGCGTCCCATTCGTGTGCCTTTGCTGACCAAGCGTCATCGCCAACTGCGTCTGCGCTGGGCCCGGAAACATCGCGACTGGTCCATGGAGCAGTGGGAGACAGTTGCCTGGTCAGATGAATCACGGTTTGTCATTCATCATGCCGTGTCAGAATACGCCGTCTTCCAGGAGAACAGTTGCTCCCTCAATGTACAATAGGTCAAACACTGGCTGCTGGTGGCGATATTATGCTTTGGGGGAATTTCTCTTGGGGACCCGTGGTTGGGGTGAACAGACCATGAATGCTACAGCGTATCTGAACATTATTGCAGACCAGTGGCACCCTTACATGTCCTCTGTTTTTCCAGCTGGAAATGAAATATTCCATCAGGACAACGCCCCGTGTCACAAGGCTAAAATTTTGTTGGAGAGGTCCCAGGAACATGATGCTGAACTCCAGTTAATGTCCTGGCCGGATCTCAATCCGATAGAACACTTTTGGGATGCCACGGGACGGCAGCTCAGAGTTCAAAGACCACCATTCGCAATAACTCGGATTTGCGTAACTGTTGCTTCAACATCTGGTACAATCTGTCTCCGGCGATCTACCGTGGCTGTGTTAATCCAAGAACTGTTATTGTTTGAAAGGTGACAACTCGTATTGACAGGAGAATGTTTTGGCTCTTGAGTGTATTATTTTAACTACATCACATATAAAAGTTTTCTCGAAGTGTAATCATAATTTTTATAGTAATTATCTGAATTATAACTAGATATTGAAAACAATCATTTTTAACGGTAAATTTAAAGTATTATTTTAAACCTAATTTTTGTTTAAAGTACTAAGGTTTATTTAAAACCTACTCCTGGTTCATCAGCTAATGAAAAGCAAAAAGTCGTAAATATTATTCAAACGGGCGTGCAAACAAACTGTTTTAGAGGGCTAAAATCTAAATGTTTCAAATATTTTAATTTTTCTTTCTTTTTTTCTGTTAAACATGTGTGCGGGTACATTTCGCAGCGGAATTGTACCGGGAGCGCGGTATATAGTTATTCAAATAAATCTCAATAGATGAAAATGATTTAATTTTTTATCCAACTTTTCGTATTTTATACTGAATATATAGACAAATATATAAATAGAAATATATAAATAACAACCAAGATTTTTGTAAACAAAAATATATTTTTAGTGGATAAATTTAAAACAGTATCGTAAATATGAAAAATCAAATAGAAATAGTAGTATATAGTTTTCCTTTTTTCCGTTCTGTGGTTCCGCATCGACTGATGTAAAAACTAGTTTTTTTTTGTCTAAATGTTTCCAGAATCTATGTAGTAGACAAGAACATTCGGCTTCGTTTTCCTGTATATACCGTTATTTTTGTACCCACAAACAAACCATGTTGTTACACTAACCCGTACTAGTACGCTCAAGTATCAATCGTCAGGAAACGTATAGTACGTGTATACAATGTGTTAATATTAATTATTACTTCTGAAATTGCTTTAATTCAAGTTGTATGTTGAAACCTTAGAGACAACTACAAAACTTGTTACTTTTAACCGTTTTTTTTTTAATTCAACATAAATCTATATATATATATATAAATGAATTTGTGTCTGTCTGTACTCAATAGACTCAAAAACCATGCATCCAATCGCCGTGAAAATTTGGGTAATTCTTAGATATATCCCTGGGAAGGTTTTTGTAAATTTTTATCGTTCGAAATCCATTCCTTCCCCCTTTTTCGAGCATTTCATGTCATTATTCCAAGCATTATTTTCCCCGGTTAAACGCAAACGATTCATTTTTTAATTTATCGCATCATAACTAAGTGAAAGAAGCAATATTTCTAGCTATGTGACGTCATTCTGTTAATTCCACGTAATTGTTTAAAGCACGATTTTCCTCGGTTAAAAGCAGGAAATTAAAATTATCAATTTATCACATAATAAATAGGTGAAAACGATATTTTTCTATCATTATGATGTTATTCCTTTAAATGTCTCATTTATTCATTTCTTATTCTATATTATTTAAACATTGTCTGCGTAGTATCCATTCGATTTGACCTGGAAATTTAGATATAAAGTTATTAACTTTCATTTCTATGTGACGCAAATTATAGCATTTTTATATAAGAACTAATTTTAAATTTAATTTTTGGTTAATTTTTACATTACAATGAAATGTTTATCAACAACATTCTAACAACAAAAAGTAAAAATTTCAGTGACCTTCATAGGTAAATAAAAACCTATCATTCGTTATTCACGAAAAAAGAAATCTTTGTTTAAAAGTAATATATTAAGTTCACCGTAGCGAAGTACGGGCACACTTGCTAGTTACATATAAAACAGCTGGTATAAAAAAAATAAGTAAAACATTTTTTTTTAATCTTAGTGTTATATTTGCTTTTTGGTGTTATTTATATTATGACATTTTTAACACATTGTGTCCGAGTACATTACATTTAAATTTTATACTGAAATATATAAAGAAATATATAAATAGAAATATATAAATAACAACCATAACATTTTTGTAAACAAAAAATATATTTTTGAGTGGATAAAATTTATAATAGTATCGTAAATATGAAAACTCAAATAGAAATAGTAGTATATAGTTTTAATTTCTTCGAATTATGTTATATATAAACATTTTACATTAAAAAAATCCCTGGAAAGGTTTTTGTAAATTTTTAATGTTCGAAATCCATTCCTTCTCCCCTTTTCGAGCATTTCATGTCATTATTCGAAGCATTATTTTCCCCGGATAAACGCAAACGATTCATTTTTTAATTTATCGCATCATAACTAAGTGAAAGAAGCAATATTGCTAGCAATATGACGTCATTCCGTTAATTCCACGTAATTGTTTAAAGCACGATTTTCCTCGGTTTAAAAGCAGGAAATTAAAATTTTCAATTTATCACATAATAAATAGGTGAAAACGATATTTTTTATCCTTATGACGTCATTCCTTTAAATGTCTCATTTATTCATTTCTTATTTTATATTATTTAAACATCGTCTGCGTAGTATCCATTCGATTTGACCTGGACATTTAGATATAAAGTTATTAACTTTCATTTCTATGTGACGCAAATTATAGCATTTTTATATACGAGCTAATTTTAAATTTAATTCTTGGTTAATTGTTACGTTACAATGAAATGTTTATCAACAATATTCTAACAACGAAAAGTACAAATTTCAGTGACCCTCATAGACAAATAAAAACCTATCATTCGTTATGCACGATAAAAAAAATCTTTGTTTTAAAGTAATATATTAAGTTTACCGTACCGAAGTACGGGCATACTTGCTAGTTACATATAAAACAGCTGGTATAAAAAAAATAAGTAAAACATTTTTTTTTTAATCTTAGTGTTATATTTGCTTTTTGGTGTTATTTATATTATGACATTTTTAACACATTGTGTCCGAGTACATTACATTTAAATTTTATACTGAAATATATAAACAAATATATAAATAGAAATACATAAATAACTACCATAAGATTTTTATAAACGGAAAAAAAATGTTAGTGGATAAATTAATAATAGTATCGTAAATATGAAAACTAAAATAGAAGTAGTAGTATATAGTTTTAATTTTTTCGAATTATGTTATATATAAACATTTTTATATTATAAAAAAGAAAAGACCAATCATAAAACTAATAATGTCAAAACTAGTTTTTATTTGTCTCAATTTTTCCAGAATCTATGTAGTAGACAAGAACATTCGGCTTCGTTTTCCTGTATATACCGTTATTTTTGTACCCACAAACAAACCATGTTGTTACACTAACCCGTACTAGTACGTGCCCCGCACTCAAGTATCAATCGTCAGAAAACTTACTAGTACGTATCCCGCATACAATGTATATCTGAATTTTGATTTTGTGATTAATCGTTTACTAAATATCAATATATTAATATGTTCTAATATAAGACTATTTAACCCTTTCGCGACGAGTTTTTTTTTGTTTTTTTTTTACAAAAGAACAATTTTGGTACCATAAACAATGAGTAGGGCACACTAGAATGCTAAAACTAAGATGTTATATTTTTAGGAAAATTTTAAACACTAATTTAGGACCGGGACATATATGTCCCATCGGTCCTCACCACTGGGACATATGTTTCCCAGTAGTCTTCAATGAGTAATTTTGTGATGGAAACAAATTATTTTCTAGTCATAAAAATTTAATTATGAATGGTATGGCTGGAAACAATTAATACATAATGGGACATTACACGTTGTGCACATTATTTTAGTGCACGATTCCTTTTTTCGTTGTGCACATTTACGGCACCGCTGTCGTGTTTTTGTGGTTACTGGCAGATGGTCACCAACATTGAGTAAGCTTCGTGATGTTTAGGATGGGCGCCCAGTTCCTCTACGGCGTTGATACCAGTGTTGCCAACCTTCAAAGTCAAAATTATGGATTCTAGGTCCTAAAATTATGGCATTGGCTTATAAATTATCGTACATTTTTGTAATAGTGCAAAATAGTGTTAATAGATGGCGTTTGTACGATATATTTTCTCGTTATACATTTCTCCCCTTCCCCAACTTTTCTTTTTTTTTTGGGGGGGGGGAAAAAATATGTAAATATTTTAGTATGATTCATTAAATGTTTTTCTATCACCCCGTATTTTACTTTAAATGAAACACCAGACATATATTTTTCTTTACCGATCTAAGCATTTTCATAATATTTATAAAAAGTTTCAATATAGATACTGATTCAGTTCTTAAACAATTTACAACCAATTAATTGTTTAAAAAACCCATATAATTTACTTTTAATTTGGAAAAAAAAGTAGAAAAGTTAATGATAATGAGATCAAGAGATTTTTAATTATTTTTATTTATTTATTTTTATGCATTCCACGAAGCTTTGTACTACTTATAAATATATTTAGGTTATGGAATTAATATATTTCTGTATAATAAAAAGTTTAATTAGTTTTCTTTATTTTATTTGCCCTCAATAAAACTATTCAGGCATTTTATGTATTGACAGAAAAAAATAAACTTTATATATATATATATATATATATATATATATATATATATATATATATATATATACTTTTTACTAATGTTATAATTCATTATTTACTGTGGTTTTTTTAAATATGAAATGTTTAGTAATAAAACCGATTATTATTTAATAATAGGTTTAATTACTAAAAATACCATATTTTAGTGAAAACTGCAATAGAACAAGTAAAATGCAAAATTTCTTCTAATTATCCATAATTATGTAATCATTAAAGAAATATCTCCAGTATAATTGTGAATATTCAGTAATTTTGCATCTAACAATTTTGCGATAATTATCGTACATATACGATAATTATCGTACGGTTGGCAACACTGGTTGATACTATGCGTTGAGCTTTCCGGACGCCATCAAAGCTTCTAAGCTTCTGCAAGAGGTACAATGAAATCAAGAAGTGGGTTTTTTCGATGTTTAAGTTCGCAGTACGCAATCCATGAGTTGACCACTGCGCTCATCAATAGGCGAAAAAATACTTTTTTCCACCACTTGCAAGATTTTCGATCTAATTCATAGACATTTACCATTTGATCTGCAAGGTCTACACCTCCCATGATTTTGTTGTAGAATTCAATTGCCACAGGTAATATCAAGAGAAATGATCTCATAGGACTGTTGGGACAATGTGTTCCCACTATCCAAGACGAGAGGGACACATATGTCCCGATAATAAAAACGGAAGTAAAACTTTGGCACTTACCAGTTTATTAGAGATAATCCGCTCCGTGAGTAACTTATCAGGCTTTAGATTTATGTATCAATCAAAATTTCATCGAAAATAGGTGGTATTTTCCAAAACTAAACTATTTACGTTCGTACACTATGGAATGAGCTCCTACAACACTTCAAAAACGCGGGAATTGCATTATGTACTTTAATGCCATCTAAGTTCTGTAGATGAAAATAAGTTCAAAAATATTTGCAGGACTGGTGGGAAAATCAATCATTAGACAGAGAAGCGTTTCTGTCCCAAAAGAATTTTTTGAAAATTGCTTGGGACGTATGTGTCCCGTTAGGCGCGAAAGGGTTTTAAAACTACTTTTAACAATTCTGACCATTTCTGACCAGTTTTAACCAGTTTGGGACGGTTATAACCACTTTTATCTAGTGTCCTGGTCAAAATTAGTTTTGACAGGTCAAAATTACAACCCTACTATGAAGTGATCATGGGTGATCCTACGTAAAAAAATTCTGAACATTCTAGAAATTTTTATGAAAATCTATATGCCATTAAATTAAAATGAAAACTATATTAAGGTTAATTTCTGGATGTCAAAACTAGAGCAGGATGATATCGGAATTTTAATATTTTGATTTATCGTTTACCAAATATCATTATAATATGTTCTAATATAAGACCATTTAAAACTATTTTTAACAATTCTGACCATTTCTGACGATTTTGACCAGTTTGGGACGGTTATAACCACTTTTATCTAGTGTCCTGGTCAAAATTAGTTTTGACAGGTCAAAATTACAACCCCGATTAAACATTTAAAATTTTGCATCCTATATAAATGTCTGTTAAAAATTTTATGAAAATACACACATAACTTTTAAAGTTATCTTCAAAATCGTAACTACCTATTAAAAATCTCATTTTTCACAAAGTCAGACTTACCAACTGCTAAGAAAAAAATCGTAGTTTCTACGAATTTAGCAAGTAATCACGATCCTACAAGAATCGGTAAAAAACAATACGATTTTTTATCAAAACATATATATACAGAAATAAAGAATGTCATCGCAAACTTGCCACCTGCTACGAAAAAAATCGTGGTTTCTATTAATTTAGCAAATAATTACGATACTACGAAAATTAGTAAA
>CM063497.1:2151441-2160391 GCA_032207245.1 Pardosa pseudoannulata
ATAAAATTCAAATAACCTATATATAACAATATAACATTAAAAATTACGTGTATATATTTAATATAATATATATATAATATATATATATATACACTGTACATATATATATATATATATATATATATATATATATATATATATATATATATATATATATCTTCAAAAACTTGTATATGTAGATATATTTATATACATACATATCTATAAAAATGTGTGTGTATACACACACTTAATATATGTACGCACTCACACAAACACAGGCATATATATATATAAATTTGTGTTTAAGAAACTGTGTATGGGAAATTTACATAAATAGATATATACAGGTGTATATATACATACGTAATTAATATATATGTGTTCATGTAAAAATATTTATATATACATATAGTATATATGTTTATATAAAAATATGTATATGAAAATTATATATAATATATATGTATATTATATTCATATATATATTATATATGAATATTAAATATATATATATATATATATATATATATATATATATATATATATATATATATATATCTGTGCATAAGAATATGCTTATGTGCATATTTATATAAATACATATATAAATCTATATTTCAGGTATTCTTCTACACTAAGTAATCTATCTTTCTAGTGTTATAAAATTTTACCTATTGTGTAAGTTTCGTAAAAATGCATTCAAAAGTATAATATCACCTTTTGAGTAAATATTGATTTATGTAGATTAACCATACATATTTTAGCTTTAAGAAGAACTAGTATATTTATAGGTTAAAGAAAAACAAATATTAACCATTAATATTTTAGTACAAAACAAACAAGCAACAAATATATTTATAGGTAGAAGAAAAATGAATGTTAACATACATATTCTATATACAAAACAAAACAAAAAAAATTGAGGATATGTGTTTTTTTATTTGTTTAAGAAATAAAAGTAAAGATACATCAAAAACTGTGGATATTTTAAAGTTCAGAAACATTTTAGCTATAATTATACAGAATAGTTTTCTGTTTTATAAACTGTATTCTATTCGTATTTACATCCTGCATAATATCGATCATTTAAATTTTAGCTCAATAATTAAGTTTAGTTCAGTGAAAAATAGAAAGTATAGCAATTCAAAATTTATTTTTGTCGTAAAATATATACAATGTATACAATTTTACCTCTGGAAAAATAGAGAAATCTTCTAACTTGTAAACTTCCTTATGCATTTCACTGTTAAAAATTTCGTGGCATTTGAGAAAAAGTTTTTGAGGCATTGCTACTGATCTCAAATATTGTTTGTAAAACAAATTAGATAGGTATAGTAAAATGAAGTACATATGTTCAAAAGCTTATACCAGATACATTTTACAAAAATTTGAAAAAAAATAATAACTAATCAAATTACATACAGAAAATAAGAGTTATTTAAACACACAGTACCAGTATTAATTTGAAGAATGTACTTGTAATAATTTATTGTATCTTCTGTCAGAATTTCCGTAAGAACAAAAATCAAATTATTTCCAAATCAGAAACAGCGTAGTCTTTTAAAGTGCAAAAAGTACAAAATGCAATTTTTGATTGAAAAATCAATTAAAAACATAGGTTTTACCTGAATGATGTAGCCTGAAAATTTTGAATTAAAATTTTTAACTATGCTATTTTGAGCCATTTTTAAAGTTGTTTTTCTTTTGATTTTAACCATTTCTTTTAAATGAAATTAACAGCAGACGATAATTTTCTAGTATTTTAGGTAAAATAAAATTGCCTTATATAATAAAATAACCTGTTTTAAAAGTTAGAAATAAAGACATGGATGCAAATTAACTCTATGGCTTTAAAATTATTTTAACTTTTTAAGAGTTTTATGACTTCATTACCTGAAATATTTCATTTATTCTTTACTTATAAATCGTTTTTATTCAAATTAAAGTATTCTTCGAAATACTTCATATTTTTCCATTATTTAACTATATAATTCGTATTAATTTTAAATTTATTCTTAAAATTAGTTTTTATTGCAGAATAAATGATTTATGATCAATGTTTTAATCAATTCTTCCATTTATAGTTTAATAAATAAATCTAATCATTTCTTTTTCAACAAAATTATAAAAGAATACTCATATGTTAAATCGTCTGAAATTTTCTTTAAAATATGTGGCAATGTTAAAAATATAACAGAATGTGCGATTAAAAATAAAACAAAATGGTAGATGAAGAATTTAAAAAGTTGTTATAATATTTCTCTTTGTTCTTTGCTAAAATATACGATAAGAAATTTTAAGACTTATTTTCTAAATTAAATTTTTTATTTCTTTTAAAATGTTAAATACATTATTGTTGTATTTTACAATTTAATATGTTTTATTATACATAAAATTTTAAAATGTAATGTATTTTAAGAACAGCATTGGAGACATTTCGCATAGGCAACATTTTTGTTTTTTAGCCAAACATCAGTAATGTCGTAGAAAATGAAAAGAAATTTCATTTTGTAAAATAGATATTAAGATAAATTAAAATACAATAGGGATGATAACATGAACATTGATTTAAAAGTTAAAAACAAATTTACTCGGAAATTTTGAATTCCGTTTGAATTTACATCTTTTGTAGTTCCTAGAAATAAAATTTAAAAAGCCTCAAAAAGGTCGCCATGGAGTCTTATAACTAAAGCTGTTCCTAAAAGATTTTTTTTCTTAATGGGTAAAGACTATTTTAATTTTTAACTACTAAGTAAGGCAAGTTCAGTTAGCTAAGTTCTTAGCAATGTTTAAAAAATTGGTGAAAATGCAGTTTAGGGTGCCCTCTTTTTTTGAAGATTTTTCTGGCGCCAATAATGTAAACATGCCATTTAAGATGGCGACGATAAACGCAATACAAAGGCAATAACAAACATAAGGTATTAGTGTTAAAATTATAAAAATCACTGGATTAATTATATAAGTACTACTGAAGAATAAGGTGCCCTTGGCAAATTTGGTGAAATTATAGCCGATGCTTACTAAAACACAAAGGTATTTCATCCGAATAACATTGTATCCTTTTTTATTTGGAGTGCTTTAATGGATGTAGATTGCGCCAATGTAATAGAATTATATACATTTTCTTAATTAATCAAATCACTGAGAAAGTGGGCAATTAAATTTACGGGCAATCGATCTCATTACAGTTTACAAAGTCAACAGTTTCAAAGTATTAAAAATTAGCCATAGTGAACCGTTAATGGTTCATTATATCTAATATTTTTAAGGATTCCGCATTTAATATATAAGAAATGGGTTCCACAAGTAGAGCTGGATACAAATATAATAAAAATTAAAATATAGTTAGATTGTTTGGACACGTTGAGATCAGGAAAAAATGTTGGCTACTATGCTCAGAGCTTTATCGCCAAGTTGGCGGGGGCATCCTGTTCTTCAGTCAAGCTATTTTATACACAGATTGTACTAATTTATTAAATTTGCAAACTCATGCAGAACCATTGTTAAAATTTTCTAAATCATACGGGAATTTACGAGAAAGTATGGGTACATATTTATAAATACACTTTATAAAAGCAATAAAAGTGAAATAAAAGTATAAACCAGAAGTATTGATGTATTTAAAATATTTACCTCACTTGGCGATGATTATTTTAAAAAAGGAGCCCAGGAACCTTAAACTTCAGTTAAGTCAATTCTATTACAGTAATGCACTTTGCATCCATTAAAGTTTCAAGAAAAAAATGCAATGTTTGGATGGAATAACTTTGAGTTTTAGTAAACATCGCCAATAATTTCGCCAAATTTGCCAAGGGGCACCCTATTCTGAAGGTGGCCATATGTCAGGAAACTCATACTTGGCGATAATAAATATAGATAAAGAATCAAATTCCAGGCGCACCTTACACTACAGTGAAGGTCAAAATTTTTGGAATTAGACCAAATTTAATAAATTTTATTGATTTTCACGACGGTAATTTAACAGCATAATGAAGGCAATAAGCATTATAAAAAAAACAAGTATTAATCTGCAATTATTTACGTTATGATAGTGAGTTCTTTGCTTACATTGTTAAAATCTACCTTAAATTTTTAAGTAAATATAACGTTTATTTGCGAACTTTAATTACTCAGACCAAAGGCTGGATAATATAATGATAGCCAAAACAGACGATTCAGTTATTACAAATTATCCGTTTAGAACCCAGCTTTCGGTCTGGGTTTATTATGTTCGATGAAGATTCAAAATTGAAAGATTGATTTCAAAATTTAAATTAGGTTTTATGCTATTGTAGTAGCACAGACTCAATGATTTGTTTTTCGTTTAAAAATCGTTTGCAGTTTGTAACAAGTTTATCGTTTGCAAGTTTTGGTTTTGCTGTAAAGTTTTTATAAAAAATAGTGATGGAATAAAAGTTGTTGTTCTAAGTAGACTGGAAAATGTTTCGTTTCTTTTAATTGAATTATTATGCCTGATTAATGAATAAGAATATAAATATAGCTCAAACTAAGCTTAAAATTAATTTAATATCGTACCAGTACGCGATATTTTTGGTGACCCGGAAAGTCATAAGAAGACAAAAATGCAGGATTCTATACCGGAAAATACAGATGTTAACAGTGAAGTCAGCAACGATGACAAGGAATTATGCAAGGTGAGTGTTAAAATACCACCTTTTTGGGTTCTGCTTTGATTATGTTAACAGACACACTAAACCATTACATAAATAAGAATCTAAAAAAATGTGCAAAATTTGATCATTTCAAAGACAAAAATAATTAGATTTATAGGTACAGTGTTTATCCCAAAAACAAAAATACACATTAGAAATTTAGAAAAACAACTTAGTAGTAATACACATTACACATTAGAATTAGAAAAACAACTTAGTAGTAATAAAAATTTCTTAGAGCATTTTATTTTTCTATAATCTATTACATAGCAGTACGGTTAACGTTTTATTACCATTCCGAAAATGTTTGCCGCAAATTCTAAGAACTTTTCCATTCTTGCCTTTTGAAAGCTTTTATCCAAAGCGTTCGCAATGCAGGATCTTTAGGAAACAATAAAATTCAATATTTTCACCTTTTTTTGAAACGCTTAACACAGCCATACGTCCAACATCTTGTCACCATTTTCAGATAGTTGACAAAATTAAAACTCCAATAACAAGCACAATAAGTAGGAATTTCAAATGTTTTGCCAACGAGGAAGTTGAGCTGCCATGTTTGCTGCACCTGACGTCATGCGCACATTCGCTATAAGAAACTATGGCATGTATCTATTTAAAATTTTCAAGAAACAGATATGCTTTTATTTATCACTGAGTGGACATAAACATAAATACTAAACAACAGAAAGTAATATACAAGTGTAGATAACACTTAAATAATGTGACATGCAAGCAAGGAATATTTTCAATAAAATGATACAAGTAAAATGACACAGAAATTAAAAGAATCCGTGGTGTGAATAGCTTGGTTTTGGACTGTTTTGGAAAACATTTTAAAGTTTAGTTGTTTGGAAAAAAGATTTACATTATTCAATGCAACAACCCTATTCCGATATGTTTAGAATTCGTGAAGGCATGTGTTGGAAATCCAGTTCCCAAAACATAGGTAATCGAAATGGAAAAAAACGCAGGCTTTTCTGATAATAAGGTACTCTCTAATTTGAAACGACACCAAAATTATTAGGTGGCCTCCACACTGTGGGCAACTGTTCACCACTCCAGTATTGTTTCGAATGGTGACCTTCAAACGATAGTTCTTGGGTTGCATCCACAATTGCATTTGTTGCAATTGTTTTAATCAGCAAGAGATTAATAACTGTTAATTAGAACCGTTATGTAGCCTCCACACTATGGCCAATTGTCCACTCCCTGATGGTGACTTTGGACAATGATTGCCGATTGCATCCACCCCTGGGCCACTCGATGAGCACAGCGAGTGGATGTATCCATAGAGTCTACTGCACACTTTGGTAACGCATACTGGCTGTCTTTGATGTTTGGAGAAAACCGCGTCTTCCATCTTCCACCATGGTCATTTTATCGTCTGCCAACGTCGACCTCGATAAGCCTGACCCCTCCACACAGTGCTAATGGTTTGCAATGGACCATAGTGTGGATCCTTTACACTAATACAGTTTTTTATGTGATAATATTGAACAGTCCAATGTCAGTTTCATAAATTTTTCATCTCCTACGAAGAAAAACAAGTAGGTTTATCCTTTGTGACAAATGATGTTAAAAAAAAATCCAAAAACCCCTAGAGGCTGTCCACGGAGAAACCGTATGTTAGATTTAGTATTGTATTTTTGTGCATAGATGCGAACGTTTCTTTCTTCTTGTATTGAGATCTATGCAGAAGCAGATTGTTTTACAGGCGCAAGAATCGTACAGTATTTGCCTGTAAAACCCTCTATTCCTGCATAGAACTCAATATGGGGGAAAAACACCAAAAGGAACTATTGCTGCACAATGGGATTAAATGAATATGGTTTAAGAATTAACATTTCTAAATCTGTTTTTGCTGTTTCCCAAGTCGAATTTTTAGGCTACTTAATTACTCCTGAAGGTTCTCGTCCATTGCCAGAGAAAGTACAAGTTATCCTAAATTATAAACGACCAGAAACAATTCGTCAATTGAGGAATTTCCTAGGACTCATTAATTTTTATCGTCGTTATTTAAAAGACGCAGCGAAGAACCAAGCACTGCTTCACGAATTTCTAAAAGGAGCAAAAAAGAATGATAAAAGTAAGATTTCGTGGACAGAAGATGCTGAAAAACAGTTTGAAAAATGCAAAGCAGAGTTTGCAAACACTATCCTGTTGTCATTTCCCAATTCTGATTTACCTCTGTCTTTATTTACAGATGCATCAGATATGGCAATAGGGTCAGTATTACAACAATTTGAAAATTCAACTTGGAAGCCAATAGCATTTTACTCAAAAAAGTTAAGTTTAACTCAACAAAAATACAGCACTTATGATAGAGAATTATTAGGCATTTATCTTTCAATCAAACATTTCAAACACTATTTAGAAGGCAGAACGTTTGTTATTTATACAGATCACAAACCTCTTATATTTGCTTTCCATCAAAAACTTGACAAAGCCGCACCCCGCCAATGCCGCCAACTTCAATACATTTCTCAATTTACAACTAATATTAAATATATTAAAGGAGAAAGCAATATAATAGCCGATACTCTATCCAGAATGAATGAAGTTTCATTAATAAATTATGACAAAATAGCTGATTTGCAAGATCAAGATACAGAATTACAAAATTTGCGTACGAATTCTACATGTAATTTTAAACAATATCCATTACCTTCTGGAAAATCTTTGTGGTGCGATACTTCAACCAAAAATATTCGACCATATATTCCTCAATCTTTTCGTCAACAAATCTTCCAACATATTCATGGATTATCACATCCAGGAATAAAATCAACTGTTAAAATGATGACTTCAAAATTTATTTGGCCGAACATTAGAAAAGACGTTCAACTATGGACTCGAGCTTGTATTTCTTGCCAAAAATCTAAAATCAATAGGCATACAAAAACAAAGTTGGGTGAATACGAAATTCCATCAGAAAGATTTTCTGTAGTTCACATAGATCTGATTGGACTCTTCCTCCCTCTAAAGGAAAAATTTATTGCTTAACTTGTATTGACAGATTTTCCAACTGGATGGAAGTAATTCCTTTAGACAATATTTCAGCTGATACAGTCGCAAGAAGTTTTTATAGCAACTGGATTGCTCGTTTTGGAACACCATCTCGACTTATTACAGATCGAGGTACACAATTTAAATGTGAGACATTACAAGTTTTATCTAAAATATGTGGAATTAAACTTCAACATACTACTGCGTACCATCCTTCCTGCAATGGTAAAGTAGAAAGATTGCACAGAACTCTTAAGGCAGCATTAAAAGCTCATAACAACCTCTCATGGGTAGACACATTACCAACAGTACTTCTAGGATTACGAACCGCTATTCAAGAAGATTCGAAATTCACAATAGCTCAAATGGTCTACGGTCAAAGCCTACGACTTCCTGGAGAATTCTTTTGCGAACCAAGTACTGACATAACATCGGAAACCTTTGCAAAAGATTTACAGAAATTTATGGAAGTAATAAGACCAAGAATAGCAAGAACCAATGTGTACAAACCAATTTTTGTTCATAAAGATCTGAAAACTTGCTCTCACATTTTTATACGCATTGATAGGGTTAAAAAGCCCCTAGAACCACCTTATGAAGGACCGTTTCCTGTAATTGCTCGAAATGAAAAATATTTCACGATTGAAGTAAAAGGCAAAAATGTCAATGTGTCATTAGATCGATTAAAACCTGCTTACTTATTACCAGTCAATGAAAATAACTATTCAACACATCCAACGGAGAATGTTCAACAATTTGCAGAGACTCCTCCAGTGACATCGCAGACACAAAATTTGCAAAAAGAAGCTTCATCGCCTAAGCATTTACGGTTCAACCTTTCTCGTTCAGGTAGAGAAATAAAACCGCCTTCTCGTTATAAAGACTATATTTAGAACTATACTTGCGGAACTATATTTTGTAAATTTTAGTTTGTACAAATAGTAGTATTTAATTTACATTTATTAATTTTATTTGTCTTTTAATGTATTTAATTAGTATCGTAACTTTGTTACTGGGGAGGGAATGATGTAGTAGCACAGACTCAATGATTTGTTTTTCGTTTAAAAATCGTTTGCAGTTTGTAACAAGTTTATCGTTTGCAAGTTTTGGTTTTGCTGTAAAGTTTTTATAAAAAATAGTGATGGAATAAAAAGTTGTTCTAAGTAGACTGGAAAATGTTTCGTTTCTTTTAATTGAATTATTATGCCTGATTAATGAATAAGAATATAAATATAGCTCAAACTAAGCTTAAAATTAATTTAATATCGTACCAGTACGCGATACTATCA
>CM063497.1:2165491-2180491 GCA_032207245.1 Pardosa pseudoannulata
ACGTTCGCACTCGTATAACTCGTATCGCACACTTTTGAGGAAAAAAAATACTGCAAAGCGATAATAAATGAAAGAAACTAATTTTGAGTAACGGAACTCCTTTACCTTGCAGGGAAAATAATTTAAAAGTAGCCTGACAACTTTTAAACCGGCAACTCTAGTATGGTACGGTAAGTTCCGTCTGGAATTTACGAAAAGGGTGACTGTTTTGAAAGGGAAAAAGGTGGAGAGGGTGGCTGGTGGATGGGTTAACATCTCATTTAATCATTTTTTTTAATTATTTAAATATCGTTGGCATTATTTTCATCCGTTTTATCACTGAGCTTAGATATTACGTAAAAGATTTTCTTTTATATTTGGCTACAATAATAGATTAGGTACATGTACGATCATTTTAAATTGAATCATCGATTACATTTTGTTGCCGTGAAAATTTTATCACCGGTATCAACAGCAAATTCTTTTCATAAATGTCTAGGAGTCTATTTCAAGGAATAATAAATATCTAGCGTTTAAATTATATATCTTTGAATATTAAGAAGTTTGTTCATTTGTGTGTTTGTTTTTGATACATAACTACGTGGTTTGACTAAATGAATTCAATTTTATTCTAAATTGAATTCACCTTATCGGGAGACTTTAGAGGAGTATGCAGATAAACAAATTATTGAGCGTGTACCTCATTATTCTCAGCCAAAAACAAACCATTTTTATACCTTCCTCATAAAGTACTTTACAGTTGTGGAAAATTAAGAATATTGCTGATCCCGTCATATGACGGGCTATATGCTAGTTGTAAAATATCTACTCCTTGAAATACAAATAGATATGACGCACTCAAAAACACTATCGAATTCGGATCAACCCAAATGTTACAAGAAAGCTTAGAAACGGAAATTTTATTGTAAAATTGGCATTGCTATGTGGTATTAAACGTGATTCTTATAGAACTAGAATATAACCCGATATATGACGGGATCCGTAAAAGTTTTAACTTTCCAGAATAGTAAAGTACCCCATGAGGCACGTAATAAAATGGTTTGATTTTGGTTGTGAAATATTTGGTACACGCTCAATAATTGGATTATCTTTACTGACCGCATCTTAGTTGCCAAATTTAATTTATCTTCTCATATTAGAGACTGCAGAGGTTTTAATATAGACAGTGATTATTTCGTGGTATATATGAAAGATGTTCAAAATTGAGAGAATCGTTTGCAAACTGTATGGTTATGTATAAAAACAATCATACAAACGAACCAACTTCTTCATTTTTAAAGATATACGTCCAAAGCGACTAGATTTGAATGTCGAATAGAGTTGTACTATATTTAAAATAAAACTCCCCAAATTATGTAGTACGTTTAATTTGAAATAACTTTTTTTTTTAAATTTTGTGGAGTTATCAGTCCCGTAATTTAATATACTGAGTACATACTAATGAAAGAAAAGTGTTTTTTCCGAGCTTAATTAGGGATTTTAATGAGGCTACTGTCACAATGAAGTTATTTTAATTGAAACTTTTTAAAATTTAGCACCATCGGTTTTAACACATAATATACGCTTTAGTGACAGATAGCTGGAGTATGAAACATAGAAAGTGTCCTTTTACTTATTTGAAACTACTTTTTTTGAGAAATGTGCCCTGCTACTTATTAAAAGAAATGGGAACACTGTTAGTATAATCACAAATATCATAATACTAGCATATAGCGTATGGCTGGATGATATCAGAGATTTACTATTGCGATATATCGTGATATTGATATATTGCGATCCTTTAAAGTAGTAGGATATATTACTATTTTTGAATAGCATATAAATTCTTAATTTTCCAGAAGTACCCTATGGGGCAGGTAAAAAAAATGGTTTGTTTTTTGGCTGACAATTAACTAGTACACGATGAATAATTTTTTTATCTTCATACTCCTCTAAAGTCTCCCGATTGGGTGAATGCACTTAAAATCTCATTGTATTCATTTTGCCAAACCGTATGGTTATGTATAAAAAATACACTAACGAACAAACTTCTTCATTTTCGAAGATACAAAACTTAAACGCTCAATATTTATAAGTCCGCGAAATAGACTCCTAGACTTTTATGAAAAGAATTTATTGTTAATACCTGTGATAATATTTTTATTGCTACAAAAAATAATCGATGATTCAATTTAAAATGATCACGTATGTGCCTAATCTATTGTTGAAGACATAAATATAAATAAAATTATTGACGTCCTATCTAAGTTGAGCAATAAAACGAATGAAAATAATGCAGACGATATTTAAATAATTTAAAATAAGAAATGATTCAATAAGATGGAATGATGTCATAATGCTAGAAAAAAATGTTATTTTTGCCTATTTATTATGTGATAAATTGTTTCAATGCTTTTAACCGGGGAAAAAGGGCTTGAATTAATGGCATTAAACGATTGAAAAGGGGGAAGGAATGGATTTTGAACGCTTTAAAGATTTGCTTTAAATTTTGCTAACCCTAACTGATACAGAATCCAATATGGATGTATCTATCCATTCCAGGTCCAACTGCTTGATAAATTCGAGGACAGACGGACATATTACTGAGGTTATTATATAAGGGATGTTAACCTTAAATTAAATTGAATTTCGTAGTTATATTTTTAATGGTGCAAATGCAGGAAAGGATTATATTACGCTAAATCGGCACAAATGGGTATTTCAAATAGGCCTGCACAATTCCTAAAAAATAAATACAATTTTAAATAATATCTCATATAGAAATTAAATTAACACAATTTGAACTTTTATTTCCTTTGTTAACCTATATTTAGAATTTTCCACACCGCATGATTTCTAAATTACTGAACAGTGAAGAAGCTTGAAGCAGTCCCGTTGATACCAAGGCAGAACTGTTCTTAAAACCTCTTACGCTTGCATCATATATGCAACGACTTTCAAACTGATTTAGGACTAGAGTATATCATTAATAATACTTAAGTAAAACATATCTATAATAATATTGTTAATATATATGTTTATATATATAATATATATAAATATATGTATATATAAATATATATATATATATATATATATATAAATACATATATAAATATATATACATATATATACATAAATAATATATGTATAAAATATATATATATATTTCTGTCCGTCTGTCCTAGAATTCATGAAACATTTGGACCTGGAATGGATAGAGGCATTCATATTGGATTCTTCATGCGTTTAGGATTAGAAATTCAAAGCGAGTCTTTAAAACGTTCGAACTCCCCCACTTTCAAACGTTTAATGACATTATTTCAAATCAGTAAAATAAAGTTTATCTTCTCTTAAACTATCCACTTGATTCTAAAATAAATTGGCATAAATAGGCTTCATACCACAGCGTAAAAATACTGTTGTCTTTAAAAGGTTGGAAATCCACCCTTCTCCCGTTTCAAGCGTTTCATGTCATTATTTCTAGCCTTATTTTCCTCGTTTAAGAGCAGGCTATTGCATTTATCTCATAATAAATGGGTAAAAATGACATTTTTTTTCTAGCATTATAAGGTCATTCCTTTAACCATTAAATTCGAACTATTTCTTATTTTAAATTATTTAAATATCATCTGCATTATTTTCATCCGTTTTATCGCTGAACTGCGATATTAAGTAAATGTTTTTTTTTCTATTTGGCTTCAATAATACATTAGGCACATATGAGATAATTTTAAATTGAATCCTCGATTATTTTTGGTTGCAAGATAATTGTCAGCCAAAAAACAAACCCTTTTTTATCTGCCTTACAGGGTACTTTTACAATTTTACTGATCCCGTAATGTGCAGGACTATGGTAGCAATTTCAATAAATTTATAAAAACAAATTAACATTATAAAATAATTTTTATAAATTTATTTTCTTAAATCTCAATATCCAAAATGTTTTAACAAACCACTAAAAAAAAAAAAAAGGAAAAAAAAACTCGTCGTATCTTAGTCACTAAAGTCGTTGATATCACAACCGGAGGGTTGTGAGTTCAATACCGCAGCCGCTAAAGATCCACCGTGTTCATGAAGGGTCGATAAAACACGTAAAGAACGTACGGGGATCGCAATGTCCTCCAAGTTACCAATTCAATTCATCAATTTATCACATAATAAATGGCTAAAAATAACATTTTTTTAGCATTATGACTTCAATCCATCTCATTGAATCATTTCTAATTTTAAATTATTTAAATATCGTCTGCATTATTTTCAAAAAATTATTTCATAAAAGTCATTTAAGTTATATATCTTTGAAAATGAAGAAGTTTGTTCGTTTGTATTAAATATCGTCTGCATTATTTTCATACGTCTTATCACTGAACTTAGATAGGACGTTAATAATTTTCATTTATCTTTGGCTTCAATAAGAGATTAGTAATTAGATATGTGATCATTTTATATTGTATCATCGATTAGTTTTTGTTACAATGAAAATTTTATCACCGGTATTAACAACAAATTCTTTTCATAAAAGTCTAGGAATCTATTTCACGAACTTACAAATATCGAGCGTTTAAGTTTTATATCTTTGAAAATTAAGAAGTTTGTTCGTTAGTGTGTTTATTTTTTATACATAACCTCGCTGTTTGAGGAAATGAATTCAATGTGATTCTAAACTGCATTCATCGTATCGGAAGACTTTAGAGGAGTATGAAGATAAACTAATTGAGTGTGTACCAGATCATTCTCAGCCAAAAAAAAAAAAAAAAAAAAAAAAAAAAAACCATTTTTTTACCTGCCTCGTAGGGTACTTCTGTAAAATTAAGAATTTTACTGTCATATGACGGACTATATGCTATTCAAAAATAGTAATATATCCTACTACTTTAAAGGATCGCAATATATCAGTATCCCAATATATCGCGATATATCGCGACAGTAAATTTCTGATATCATCCAGCCCTACTAATTACTAATCCCTATGACGAGCTATATGCTAGTTTAATTTATATTTCTTATTTCCATTAGAGGTAGCCCTGTGTCTGCTATAGGTGAACTTGTCTACTAGATATATCTCAATACTAGAGAATCATATATTTCAATTTTAAAAATGTTGCATATATGATATGTCTTCAAAAGGTTAAAATTATAATATGAATGTATACCATTACAAATGCAACAAGATAAAAAAGGATTGGAATCTATTTAGGGTGAAACTATCTTTTAAATATTAGGTTGGGAAAAAAATCCATTATTTTTTTCGGTAGGTGGTTGTAGTGATTGATATCTCGTAAAGTATCAATCACACGATTTCAAATTTATGCTCGTTGTCAAGGTGACATGTAACACTAAAAATTGCTTTTACTGTTTTTTCTTTGGTCCATTCAGTTGTGAGTTACAGGGTTTTAAAAATGGAAGTCAACAAACAGAAAATTCGGTACATTTTACAATTTTTCTTCGATAAAGGCGAAAATGCAAGCCAGTGGGCTGAAATTGTAAATGACGTTTGTTGTGCCTATACTCTAACAGCTAATTACGTGCAATTTTGGTTTCGTCGAATCCGTTCAGGCAATTTTGATGTTAAAGATGCACCTCGCACAGGCAGGTCGAATATGACGGTAAAATCACAGAAATAATCGAAGTTGACCGGCATGTAAGTAGTTGTACCATCGCCCAGGAGCTAAAAATCGACCATAAAACAGTTTTAAACCATTTTCGCAAAGCTGGATTCCAAAACAAACTCGATGTTTGGATTCAACACCAATTAACCCTCCGAGTGGAACACACCGGGGAAAAAAGTCTCCAAAAAATACGCTAAAGCTTTATTGTGTCAGTGACCAAAGTGTTCTATCATTTTTTACTTCACCCTTCGCCCCACCCTCGTTATTGTCCCTTTACGTCCGGTTATAAATAGATATATAAATAGACATTATTGATTGTTAATTTTTAATACACATAAAGCTCGTCAATTCTCGAAGATCATCACATAAGAAATAATGTATTCTAAAAGTACGAATAAAAAACTTTTTTTAAGAATTATTTATATTTTTTTACTAAAGTCATCCAAGATATTTCAGTGGTGCAATTAGAGGTATATATGTTACCGCAAACGAAATACTTCGGAATAGAGATTGACAAAGCCATGAGAAGCTATCAGCGTCTTTGTTCCTCAGAGATTAGGGGTGCATCCCTCAATAAATGTTACTCAAAGAGGGGTGAAGTTCCTAAACAATCGACCTGACCCTCCTACCTCATAATTTCATGGGGGAAAACACTGTCAGAAATACACAATACATCTAATTTTGGAACGTTTTTGGAGGTCGAATATTGTCTGTGACAGCTGGCGGAATTGTACGTGCAAACCGCTTAGAGGGTTAACACCAAAAAACAATATGGATCGAATTTCCGTTTTCGAAGCCTTGGCCAAACGGAATGAAATAAACCCAATTCTTAAACAGATGGTGACTGGAAATAAGAAATGGGTCAAATACGACAATATTGTGCGAAAACGATCGAGGTCAAAGCGCGGTGAAGCAGCTCAACGGTGGCCAAACCAGGACTAACGGCCAGGAATGTTCTACTGTGTTATTAGTTGCTTCCGTATGGCCCAACACTAAATGCAGATCTCTTCTGTCAACAATTGGACCGTTTGAAGCTAGCGATTGACCAGAAACGGTCACAATTGGCCAACAGAAGAGCTGTTGTGTTCCATCAGGACAACGACAGGCCACACACGTCTGTAGTGACTCGCCAGAAGGTCAGGGAGCTTGGGTAAAAAGTATAAATGCATCCACCATATAGTGCGGACCAGGCACCAAGCGATTACTACCTTTTTCTCGCATTGCAAAACTTCCTGAGTGATAAGAAATTGGAATGAAGAGAAGATTGTGAAAATCGATTACTAGAGTTTTTCGCCAATAAGGACCAAGACTTCTATGAGAGAAGCATTATGAAGCTACCTCTAAAATGGCAACCAATTATACAACAAACTGGTGCATATTTGACCCAAATCGGAAATTTGAAACATGTTAAATAAAGTCAATAATTTCACGCACAAATAATGAATTTCTTTTTCCCCAACCTAATATAAATCGTATACTAAGGCCAAACAGAATAATTACGAGGGAAGGGGGAGAATTTAAAAGATTACCATATTGCCGCATAAAGAATCTTTGGCAACGAGCTCAGTGGCCGAATTGGTCAAAGCGCTACATCCAAATCCGAAGATTGTGGGTTCGATGCTCGCCATGGCGGTTAATCCAAAGCATGGATTTTTAATTTAAAAATGTTATTTATTGTTGCCTTATGTTCTCGACCATTCTAGACCTTTCTTTATTATGTAAATTAGTTATTTCTCGAATATTCTGTTCGGGTATAAAATCTGAAACTCATTAGTTGTAGGTAACTGCTCGATCTTGTAAAGTTGCGAGTTGCTACTTTGCTTCAATAAATTCGTCTGTTAGGCTAAACGATGTGTTCATTCGAATCTTTGTGACAATATTAACCCCTTCCCTTTTTGCCCGTACGCCGTACGGGCACAGCTTTCGGGCCTTTACTGATTACTATTTCGCTTGCACTGTATCGGCCTTATTTTTTCCAATTTTAGTAACAAATGATTCTTATAGATGTCCAGTAAATGATAGTTTGCAGTTTATTCTTGTATTTTCTACTCTGATTGGTTCGAAAGCGCGCGGGTATTTTCGCACGTTTTGTATCAGAAGACGAATGGTTATCTTTCAGTGTATAGCTTTCTGGTATACTTTACTAACCACCTGATAACTTTATTGATGTAAGAGTTGAGTAATGTATTTTTACTTTTAAATAATGGACAATTCAGAGCGTATGGAGCTCATTTCTTGCGACTCGGAATCAGAAACTGAATGATCTGTGAATGATGGTAGCGAAAGTTGACTAGATGACCTGGATAGTAGTGACTCTGATAGTAGTACAGATGGAATCAGTCAAGCAAGACAATTTTTTTTAAATTAATTGTGATAATCCTTCGGATCCGCCTCCTAGATTCGCTTTCGCCGGAATTCCAAAAATGAACTTGGATATCGATGAGACTAAAGGTAAACTTCAGTTCTATGATGCTTTCATAGAAAGAAAAAAAGTTGTAATAAATGCTTAAAAATATTAGAAATGTTAATTTTAATAATATATCTTTACTTAAAAATGTAAAATGAACAAAAAAATGCAATAAAAAAATGTGACATTTTTTGACCGAATTCTGCAAAAAAATGAAACTGTCAAAGGGTTAAAGGTTAAAGTACTGGTCAGTTACTAGCATTACTGTGGATAATAATTGGATTATGCGTGTTCAAAACTGTCTCTGGCACAAAATATTATAAATATTTAAATTTGTTAGAACTTATACAAAATTATGCTAATCTATCAATTATTCTTAATGATCAATATTTTATCAATAACTTTCTCCTTCACCACCAGGGGCATGACATCCCAAGAGAGGCCTAGACCTTTCCTGATACGATAACAGGCAGTTCTATCTCCAGTTTTAGAGTGCAGCCGGGTACTTTCTCGTTTTGACTTCTTCTTCTTCAGCAGCACTACAGCCTACTGGAGGCGAAGGCTTTCTTCGTCAGTTTTCCGCATTCAGCACGGTTTGACGCGATGTTTCTCCATCTATTAATGCCCAGTACTCTCAAATCGCTCTCAACACAATCCATCCACCTTATTGGTGGTCTTCCTCCTTTGCGTTTACCCTCAAACATCGTTTTGACTTCGTTACAAAATTTACAGGGCACACACGTTGGCACAATCCCCAATCTTGAGGACCAGCCTCCTTATTTATATACCCCATGGTTACAGGGTAGCCCAGCTATACCAACTGGACACTGGGTACTTATTCTTCGACACGCATAGACTACGTTGGAGCTATTCTACTTTCAATTGTTTATCAAAAATGTTTCCAGAAACTTCCCCTCAAGGGTCTCTAAATATCCTTAATATAATATTGAATTATGCGTTATCCATATTTTCAACCCTGACAGTGACGCGATCGAGGTTCGATCAGGCCAAAGATCCATCGTGTTTATAAATGGTGGCTGAGTTACGTTGTTTGTGGTTGCAATATCCTCCAAGTTATCAATGACAGTTTTGGAGGTGGCAAGCCAAGCCGTACTGGACCTGGTGTAGACTTTTCTATACCAGCGGAATGAGTATCAACAACTATACATTGTTATCTCTAAAAATGACAATAACAAGCAATAAGAATCAAACATTAAATTAGAATTTTTACCGTGAAGTGGTGCGAAAATTTTCTCGGGTCGTCAGGAGGGATGTTCAGCTATAAATTTACTTCGCGATTGAAATATCTAACAACGGAGATTCTCTGAAATTATAATCCATCAAGGTTTTATACAAACTATTTACATCCCTCTATAATAATAGCCTAAATTATCTTTCCGTCTCTCTTCAAATTTATGAAACGGTTGGACCTGGAATGGATAGAGGCATCTATATTGGATTCTCCATCAGTTAGGATTAGCAAAATTCACTGCGAAAAGTTTATCTTCTCCTAAGATATCCGTTCAATTCTAAAATAAATTGGCATAAATAGGCTTCATATCACGACGTAAAAGACAGTCGTCTTTAAAAAGTTCGAAATCCACCCTTTCCCCTTTTTCGAGCATTTAATGCCATTATTTCAATATTTTCCCCAGTTAATCCGAACGATGGCCGATTTAGGGTGCTAGCCTTCGGTATCGGAGTTCTTTCGAATCCCACTGTGGCATGATTCTGTAGCCGTTCGGATTCGGCTTTAAACTGTAGGCCCCGGTCTTTTCCCTCGTGTACAAAACAGTAGTAGCACAAAACCAAACCAAAATTAAGAGCGGGGATCAATGTATCAATTTATCACATAATAAATAGGTAAAAATAACATTTTTTTTCAGTATTATGACGTCATTCCTCTCATTGAATCATTTCTTATTTTAAATTATTTAAATATCGTCTGCCTTAGTTTCATACCTTTCATCACTGAACTTAGATTTGACGTAAATCATTTTCTTTTACTTGGCTTCAATAATAGAAGGAACATGTGTGATAATTTTAATTGAATCATCGATTATTTTTGGTTGCATGAAAATTTTATCGCCGGTATTAACAACCGATTCTTTTCATAAAATCTAGTCTATGTCACGGACTCATAATCTAGTTTAAGTTATGTATAGCTCTAAAATTTAAGAAGTTTGTTTGTTTGTTTGTATGTTTTTTTTTATACATAACACGCGGTTTGCGATAATTCGCTCCATTTTGGACATTATTCATTTATATCGCCAAATAATCACTATGCAGATAAACTTTATGCTCATGCACTGTACACTAGTAATGCAACAATCTCAAGGTTACTTATCCCAGTAGTCGTAAAGTGGAGAGGTTTGTTTTAATTGGAAGTGAGCTCTTTCACTCTACGTTTATAGCCTGTAATTGTAACCCTTCTTTCTTAAAAAGTCTTGAGAATGTGTTCGGCTACTTTTGAAGGGGTACGAGATTTACAGAAAACATCCAACAGAAAATCTCTGACCAGAAAAATTTAAAACGGATCTAAAATAGATATCCAACTAATCCTTGCCTGCAATATTGATACTGAACCTCAAACTACCAAAACAAATGCGAATGGAAATAACGCGACAAAAAGGTTCTTATAACTTAAAGTACTTCGTTTTATGCTATTGATCACCACTACCTACTGACAATTTCAAAGGATAGTCGCTACATCTGATTATTTCATACACTGTCTGCCAATAAGTATTTGGGCACCTATTCAAATGACGATATCTGAGGTCCTGAGGTACGTCGCGGCCCCCGCCGGTATACATCGTGTAGGAAACAGCATCGACATGAGTCGCATGCAAGATGCCGCGCAGTTCGGAGCTCTCTGATTTCGAGAAAGGTGTAATTATCGGGTATCACAAATGTGACCGATCCTTAAGGGACATATCCAGTGATCTGAAGTACCCAAAATCGACAGTGACCTATGTGATTAAGAAGTGGAAGGGGAGCGGTGATTGTCGGAATGTTCCCCGAGTCGGCAGACCAACGAAACTGGGAGATAGAGACCGACAAGTGCTGTCCACAGAAATCCGGAAGTAATGTTTCAATGAATACCATCCGTAAGGAAGTACATCTGTTTTTCATGGTCATGCTGCTGCCCATAAGCCTTTGATCACAAAGTCCAACCGTGCTGCTCGGTTAATGGGGTGCAAAGCACATCGAAATTGGACCGTAGATCAGTGGAAACGGGTTCTTTGGAGCGACGAATCAAGGTTCACCCTTTACCGTTCGGATGGCAGGGTCTGGGTCTGGCGTCTGCCTGGAGAACGTCTCCTGCCAGAATGCATTGTGCTAACAGTCAAGTTCGACAGAGGTGTAATTATGGTCTGGGGAGGGGTTTCTCCTGATATGGATAGGGACCCTTGGTCCCCATTTATGGTAAGCTCAACGCTGATGCCTACTGCACTATTTTAGACCACAATGTGCTTCCTACATTGCGGCAGTTTTACGGGTTGAACCCCTGTTACTTACAGGACAACAATGCCAGATGTCATGTTTCGAAGTTAACCAAGGCTTGGTATGATGTCAATGGAGTTCATCGAATGGACAGACCTGAACTTATCCAGAACCTCTGGGACGAGTTGTAAGGTGTGCACTACCCGTCCAAAATCGGTGAAGGAACTTGTATGTCTACTCCAAACCAAGTGGAAGACAATACCACTAGCTGTAATACAAAGACTTGTGGAAAGTATGATCCGGAGGGTTCCCGTTGTAACTGCCTCTCTTGGAGGCTCTACCAACTATTGATTTTGAATAAAGTTAGTTTTTCTTTTCTATCACAGGTGTCCAAATACTTATTGGTAGACAGTGTAAGTATGTGTTTAAAAACAAAAAAAATTATGTTTTAAATTATTACACTAACTTTCGTTATAATGAGAATTTTAGTAATTTGCGTGTGCCAAAAAAGGGTAAATCCGAGTATGAATTCCTAAAAGATTATGTTTAGCTAGGAAATGAAAGTGTAGAAAATATATATCTTCCAGAGTCGAATTTACCATATTCTTTGGGTTTCATGACATAAATTTTAAAAATATCACTGCTGCAAAATTTTTATGCAATTGTAACAGATATATGAAGAAATATAATAATATAGTTGAATTCTATTATATTAAATATATATTGTGGTCAGGCTTTATTGTATATATATGTATATTTATATATATATATATATATATATATATAATTTATATATATATATATATTTTATATATATTTATATATGTGTGTATTATAATGTTATATATATGTATATATTTATATATATATGTGTGTGTGTATTTATATATATATATATATATGTATATATATATATATAATATATATGTGTGTGTATATATATCTATTGTATATATATATATTTTTGTGTTTACATATATATTATATATTATATATATATATATATATATATATATATATATTTATTATATATGTGTGTGTGTATATATATATATATTATATATATGTATAAATTATATATATATATATAATATATGATATTATATATATATAAATTTATATATATATTATTTATATATAAAAAATATTTTTATATATATTTTGTACATTTATATATATATATATATATACATACATATATAATATATATACATATATTATATATATAATATACATATATATATATATATATTTATATATATATATATATATATATATATATATACATATTGATATATTTAATATAGATTGATATATTATATATATATGTATATTATATATTTATATATATATATATATTTTATATTATTATATATAATATATAGAAAAGAATAGAGAGAGAGAGAGAGAGAGAGAGAGAGAGAAAAATATAGAGAGATGAGAGAGAGAGAGAGAGATATAGTAAAATCCTCAATCGTTTTTTTTCCACCACAACATTGGTCGTACATATACATTTCCAAGGACTGGTTTTGTTTGAACACTGCATTAGAAAAATGCTTAAAAGACCACCAAATAGCAAAGTTTGGCCCAGGGCCTGGTAATCTTAGTTGCAATTTGTGTCAATTTCTCAATATACAGCAGAACCTCAATTATTGGAACGTTCGTTCTATATCGTTCCGAGCGGACATCTCCTCCTCTGCTGTTGGCGATTGCCGGTGTGGAATCCCTCCTCTTGGACAGGCGTTCCCCTCCCTGGGAAATCTTCTCCTCCGCAGATGGCGCTGACGGGGGTGACATCCTTCCCCCTCCTGGTGAACCTTCACCTCCCTAGAGTAGTAGGTTTTCTACTCTTTCTGGATGTATCCGCCTTCGCTTCTTAGTACCGTAAACAAAATGAAGTTGACCATATAACACAAACCTGAGTCTTGAGTCTAGTATAACAACCTTTAAAGAACGCTCTTAGGTGCGCTCTGGCTCCAAACCCGTAACTCTCCAGTTACGGTTGGTTGGTTGGTTGGTTGATTGATTGGTTGATTGGTTTGTAGCGCTACGGTCTACTTTTTGCAACACGAGGTCTAATGAGACCGGGACCTACAGCTTAAAGCCAATTCCGAACTGCTACGAACATCCATACCACTGTGGAGTTCGAATCCACGAACTCCGGTACAGAAGGCCAACACCCTAACGGTTGCGAAATTGACGCTAGTTGTCTATAGTGCCAAGAGATGGCGCCAGGTGTTCAAAGACAAATAGGAACAGACTATGTTCTAAAGAATGTTGTTTTTCATTTTTAGATAGTTCTTAGTTATGTAAGTTGTTGTGCGTTCTGTTTTTGTGTGGTATATGTGAGTGCTTTGTCTAACAGGGAAAAGGGCTAAGTCCCCTGTAAATATGTCTTGCTGTGTGTGGAATAAAATATAAAAATTCCTAGTTTGCGTTATATATATATTAAGTTAATAGGTGTAGATTATAGGTCCCATATCTGTCACTTTTGAGTAGATCTCCTATTTCAGCATTACTACCCAGATAAACACACCTACGCTGTTTATTTTTCTAATACTCATCCGTTTGATATGAGCGAAATGAGAAGCTTATATAATATGTTTTGGGTTATGGTAGATTTTTTAGAACTGAACCGGTATGTAATGTCGGGTAGACATTCCTAGGTTATTTCCGTAAAGTTGGAACTTTGTTTCTCCATTAGAGATTTATATTGTTAAAGAGTTTTTGTTCCAACGCTAACCAATCGGCCATCGTTTGGCAATCTCCAGTTACGCGAGCTTTGCCTACTGAGCTACCGCGGATCACACACTTTTGCAAATGTATTTAACAATGGGAAAATTTTGGTTATCACTATAATTTTATGGTGGAAGAATTAGTCTGAATGGAACTTTTTCCACTAAGTTTATGGACTGCAGAATCATTTTATACTACTCACTTTGGCACTTAAATCCTCGAAGTACGACGAATTAAGAAAATAAACTAAAATGATTTTTTACAAGTCCATGACAGTGTCACTAGGTGTGTTTCTCTCCCCTTTTACAATCCTCGTTCTTAAATCGATCTGTAAGCTTAAAAATTTAGATTCGCAATACAGTTCAAATGAGAACAATCCTCTTGAATGGAAAAACTTGTCAGAGCAAAAATCTTCTTAAACGGGAAGTTTTCTAATTATAGGTATATAGTTAATATAGGGACTACGGATATATAGCGTATTAAGCAGGAACACTTCTTTTACAGGAACTTCTTAAGTGAGTTTTACAGTAAGTACATGAATATTACATATATGTATTACAGTATATACATATATATATATCGATGTAAATACATACATATATATATATATATATATGTGTGTGTATAAGTGTTTACATGTGTATGTATGTACATATCTATACATATATATATATATATATATATATATATATATACACACCACACACATATATTTATATATATATATTATAATATATACATACATATATTTCTCTATTATTTCTTTATATATATATTATAATATTTATCAATAAATATATATGTATATACATCATATACTTA
>CM063497.1:2185491-2195491 GCA_032207245.1 Pardosa pseudoannulata
AATGTAAATGTAAATATTGTAAATAGATGGCGCTGCTTGAAGTGGCGCGATGTATGTTGAGGAACGGTTTGT
Source organism: Pardosa pseudoannulata (assembly GCA_032207245.1). NCBI lineage: Eukaryota > Metazoa > Arthropoda > Arachnida > Araneae > Lycosidae > Pardosa > Pardosa pseudoannulata. The sequence continues at coordinate 2,185,564 of CM063497.1, forward strand.
CTGTGTAGTGAGCGTCGAGTAAGGACGCATCTGCCGCGTAGGGCAGCTCATTAGTTAAATAAAGTTTTGTTATTGTTTTGTTTTAAATTTTTGTACTAGTAAGAACCAGCCACGACAGTGGGGTATCTTTGAAAACAATCTCCCATCTCAGTGGCGTGCGGTAGGTTTTCATGCAGGGTGTGCACAGAACATGGATTTTCCAATAAATCTTTAATTATTGAGATATCCGAGTTCTCCATTCTGAAACGGGTTATTTATTATGAATTTAAATTTAAAGATTACAATAAATAAAATATTTACCTACGAGTAGTCGAGTTATAACTATAAAAAACAGCTAAACTTATGAGAATTCTACTAGCACTGAAGCAAAAATCATGTCTTTTTCTGTTTAGCGTCATATCGGCGTCGAAAAAGAACGCTTCGGGCTTCTACGAGAAACTTATATGCTCAGCAAACGTAGCACCACATGGCGCCCGCCGCTGCGGTGCCGACAAACCGAACGTCTATTCCACGTGCAGAGGATTTCGCTGCACGCTGGCACAATAGAGCGAACTGTTTCTCGTTTGGTCAGTGGATTAAATTATATTTATTAATTGTTTTTAACATTTGGAAATCATATATTCTGCGAAAAACATCCTGACAATTTTTAAAAACAAAACCAGGGATAAGATGTTACAGATATAACTTATATACTGTCTGTAAGACACAAGGAATGGTAAAATTGGAACTGTTCTGTTAAAATTCGTTTCTTCAAAACAAAACAACATTGTTTTTCAGCTAATTATTTCAATAAATAGAATACATCACTGAAATAAATTTAACACACTAAAACATTTCCCTTTATATTGATGAAATACTTCTTTTATATTTCCATGAAAACAAAATCTTACAATAAGTAAATTTAAACAAAACCAAAAAAAAAAAAAAAAAAAATAAAAAAGCCCCGCTCTAATACAACGCTTAATAAACCGTACCTTCGGATGATACTGAATGCCACGTGCAGGAAAAATAGCTGCACTTGCCTCAGTGCCATAGTATGTTCTTCTCCAGTAGCCCATAGATATAAGGCGTGATTTTCAATTTAGTGCGCAGTCCGAACACATCAGAACTTCCTATGTTCGTTTGCGCTCAAAGTGGTGCAGCACCTAGTACCGCACTCACTCCGGGAATAGAAGCAAGCATATCACCATAATATTTGAATATATTATAAATAATATTTATTATATACCATATAAAGATAGGTAGATATAGGTGCAGAAAATTATTGTCCCTCATAATTTTGCCAGGGTGTGCAGTGCACACCCTGCACATTTGGACCGCACGCCACTGTCCCATCTGCATTCTAGGTTTATTCGGGCAAATGTCACAGTACCCATACTGATAACTCCAATAAAAGCCCAAAACTCAACCCCTTCCACGCATGCCAAATAGAATTACTAGACATTTCTTTTTTCTTTAGAAGATGTTCTGCGTAACTGTTGGTTTCTTTTATAATTTCATTTACCACTTCGTTTGCGAAAAATAATTTGAAATATTGTGTCGGTTGTACAGTATTTGTCGGTCCAACGACCTTTGGCGATACACTAAAATGTATTCTATCCGGAATATCGAACTTTTCCGTGACATCCGCTTAATCTTTTACAGGCCGAATTCAGATCGAGATATATTTTAAATTATTTTTTTTTTGCGTATCTTGCCTTCAAATGCTTCAGTTTAGGTATCTTAGTCATTTAATTCTAGAAAAAAATTTCCTTTTACAATTTTCATGATGTTCCCAACTGGAACATTGGCCACGTCTGACTCTACACTGGATTCACAAAGTGAGTACAATGATGTATATATTAAATAATAAATAATAAGAAAAATAATTCCAGGGCTTCGAACCGTAATTTTTTTTGTTCCGGTTTTCGTTCCGGTTCAACTAAAAAATTAATATCGGTTCAGTTCCGGTTTTCGCTCCGCCAAAAATAACGGTTTTCGGTTCAGTTCCGGTTTTCGCTCCGCCAAAAATTACTGTTTTCGTTTCAGTTCCAAATGAATAATTTCATTTTATGTATATTCTTATTTGTACTAATTCTATCACAAAACATGTAATTCTATCAAAATTTAGAAGATTTTATTCTTTTTTTAAATTGATACATTATGTAAATTGATACAAACAGCAGGTACGATAAGAGCGGCGAGCATCATTGTTATCCATTATCAAAATCGCATTTGACAACTAGGTTCATGATTACCCACATTCGTCGTTTGACTCTCACATCGTGCACTTGGCCTTGCAATAATTATGTAAAAAATATATTATTTATTTAACATATGAAAATTGCCTCTAATTATTAATATATCTTCTAACGTGGTTTCACTGAGATTACTTCTGTTGTCTCGGAGAATAAATTTCAAACCTGAAACCGCTCTTTCAACACTGACTTGTGTAGCTGGAGCTGCCAAAACCACCATTGCAATCTTATACAAGTGCGGATATGTAATTATAAAGTTGACGTTAAATTAGAAAATATTGATAAGTTGGTAACAGTAACAAAATGACTGAAAGATATATCGAACCGAAATAAACTGATATTTTTTTCGGTTCAGTTCCGGTTTTCGTTCCGACCAAAATAACGGTTTTTTCCTGTTTTCGGTTTTCGGTTCAGTTCCGGTTCGAAGCCCTGAATAATTCGAATGAATTTAAAATTTATTTTTAAACCTAAGCACAGATATCAATAAAGTTTAAAACTTATAAATTTAAATGAAAACAATATTTTCTTAAACAAATATCAAAAACATGAGTTTATACCTTTATGCTATGATATATTATAAAGCAATGGAGATGCAATTTTTTCTTGCACTCGTTGCGAGCTAATCTTGCATTTAATGTGAACTGTGCACATCTACCTTGCGTTGTTTGTACAAGAAAATGGCCGTCGCTTTTTCTCTGTGATATAGGGTGATAAACTTTGGATTCAGGTTGAGGCCTAACTTTCTTTGGTGCAATTCTTAGAAGAACAGTTGTAACTTGACAAAATACATTTAACACCTTTCGAAATAATATCTGAGAAAAGAACGCACTAGACTGCTAATAGAATTGAAATCCCCTTTCATAGAATTAGGGAATTCCCCTTCATTTACTACCCCTTTCAAAAAATGTTCTCCGTAGAGGAAATTATTTCGTCGCAGTATAGCGGCAACAGTCCATTGTTCCCAAATGGGAACATCAATAAGTAATAAATTATTCCAAGTACATTTCTGATTATAAATGTGGAATTTCATATTTTTTTAATAAATTAAAGTTGTTTTAAGGATACCAATCGGATTTTAGAAGCATTAGATTTTTTTTACATCTATGTGAATTTTTAATTTGTGCTTTATAGAAAATGATGAAAAGGGTCATATTTATGGTTTTTTATACATTTTTCTATTAATCATAGAAATATAGCTTCAATTTTAAAAAATCGAGTAGATTTTTTACTACATTTTCTAATTTTTTTTTGTATCAGTATTCATTAAATTTAATTTAAATAATTTTAATAATATCATGTTCCCTATTGGGTACAATGAACTGTAAAGGTTAACTACCATTCGTCGTCTCTTTGGTTTTACTGTAGAGCCTCTTTTTAACGACCCCACGATACAACGACCCCTTCGTTAGAACTACCCACTTAAAAGTCAAAATTATTTTACCATAGGTATAATGTTAATTTTGAATCATTACAACGACCCCAAGCGTATTATTTTTCGTTGGAGTGACTGCCAATTTTAGTCCGCAGAACTCATGAGCAAGTGGGCCATTTCAAAATTATTGTACTGTGGTGCAACTTCAAGAAACCTGTACTTCTATCTTTGTATTTGCTTAAAGGAGGGAAGGGGGCTTGACGAAAAGGGGAGAACTAAATCTTCAATTATCTTTTGATGAGTTTGTTGTGGTAGATGAAACTTTACAGTGCTGTTGAGAAAATTTGAATGAGGACGATTTTATTGCCTGTATTATCAGAAGTGAAGAAATCTGCGATTCCGACGAGGGATCGATTTTGAAATAGCCTATTATTTCAAAATTATTGTACTCATGAAATATTGAGGGCTATTTCAAAATTATTGTATTGAGGTGCAACTTCAAGAAACCTGTACAAAAGAAGAATTTCAGAAAGAGTTGTTAACCCCTTGACAGTTTTATTTTTTTTTTCCAGAATTCGGTCAAAAAAATGTCACTTTTTTTAGATCCCTTTTTTGTTCATTTTACATTTTTAAGTAAAGATATGTTATTAATATTAACATTTCTAATATTTTTAAGCATTTATTACAACTTTTTTTCTTTCTACGAAAGCATCATAGAACTGAAGTTTACCTTTAGTCTCGTCGATATCCAAGTTCATTTTTGGAATTCCGGCGAAGGCAAATCTAGGAGGCGGATCCGAAGGATTATCACAATTAATTTAAAAAAACTGTCTTACTCGAATGATTCTATCTGTATTACTTACTATCAGAGTCGCCACTATCCAGGTCATCTAGTCAACTTTCGCTACTATCATTTACAGATAATTCAGTCTCTGATTCCGATTCGCAAGAAATGAGCTCCCTACGCCAGTGATTCTCAACCTGTGGGGCGCGCCCCCCTATGGGGGCGCGAGCACACTAATGGGGAGCGCGAGCATATCCAAGAGAAAATGTTATTTAAAAAAAATTGATTAAGTGACTGAAAGGAAAGAACTCACACACACACATACAAAACAAAATACATTTCGACATATTTAATAATTAACTTATTAAATTAAAACAACTTACTAAATTAAAAACAAATTTAATAATTATTAGTGACTTCCTTGGGCCTGTCTTTCAGAGCAAAGTTTTTCGAAGGAGGGTTTAATATTAGAAATAGACACTCTCAGTTCTTTTTCTATATTTAGCTGAGATCTATATTTTGTCTTCAAAGAAGCCACCGCAGAAAATCCAGTTTCACAAAGGTAAGATGTTGAAAATGGTAGTAGAATGCGAAATGCCCTTGTTTTTAGTGCAGAAAACTCATCATCCACTCCTGCCCAAAATTCAAAGAGTGATTTATTACTAAATTGTCTTTTGGTTTCGCCGCTTGCCGTGAAGTCTATGAAGGTTTCTTCCTCTTCAATTGAGAGTCCTTCGGGAGTATTTTGAAATGGATCCCTCACCCACTTGTAACTTGATATCAGTTTGTCGTCAGCAAGAAAGTACTTTTTAAAATTCTTTGCTAGCATTGCTAAATGATTTTCAATGGTTGCAAAAACAACTTTTACATGTTGTTCTTCAGCCTTGTAAGTTTTAATACAATCATTCAAATTTGCAAACATTGTTAAGTTTTCTTGCTTTAAATTTCTGCTCCACAATTCCAATTTCCTACAAAAAGCATTAACTTTATCACTCGTATCCAATATATGTGTATTTGCTCCTTGCAGATGAAGATTCAAGTTATTTAATTTCTCGAATATGTCGACCATGTAGCTCAATTTCATCACAAATAAACTATCGCGAAAATTCTCAGCTTCCGGTCTGTTTTCCTCTTCTAGGAAAACGGCGATTTCTTCTTTTAATTCATAAACACGTTGCAAAAATTTCCCTCGTGATAACCATCTTGCCTCGCAATAAAATAGTAACGCTGAATGTACTGCACCCATGTCTTTACAAAGTGCGGAAAAGATTCTTGATTTCAGGGGTCTCATTTTTATATAATTTACTACGGTTACAACCGTAGTTAACACAATATTCAAACCAGGACTCATTTCTTTGGAAGCCAAAGCTTCTCTGTGGATCATGCAATGTGTCCAGACGCACTGTGGCGATTTTTGTTTCACAAGTGCTTGAATACTTTGGAATCTTCCGGACATAGAACGAGCACCATCGGTGCATATTCCGACGCAATTTTTCCATTCTATGTTTGCCTCGTTCATAAAATCATTTAAGATAGCAAATAATGCGAGTGCTGTTGCTTTGAGTTCTATTGGTTTGCAGAAAAGTAATTCTTCTACTACTGACAAATCATCACAAAATCTAACATAGGCAATGAAATGAGCATCTTTATTACTATCTGTTGCCTCATCGAGTTGTATTGAAAACAATTTGTCACGCAACTTCGACAAAAGCTGACACTCTACATCTTCAGCTATATCAGCAATTCGACGGGCAACAGTATCATTTGAAACAGGTATAGACTGCAATTGTTTTGCAAAATTATCTCCAAACATAATTTCTACAATCTCAATTGCGGCTGGCAAAATAAGCTCTTCACCAATGGTGTGAGGCTTTTTACATCTGGCTATTTTATATGAAAGTTTGTAAGAGGCAATTAAAGCTTTTTCATTCACAGACAAAGTTTTTTTAAACAATGATTTTTGCTTTTCATATGATTTTAATTTTAATTCGAAGAATTCTCTGGGTTTGTTTACGTACTCACTATGAAGCGTTTCCAAATGTCGTTTAAGTTTATTAGGTTTCATGCTGTCTGCCGCCAACATTTTTGAGCAAATGATACACAGGGGCCTTTCTTCTTCATTTACTTCAGTACTAGTGAACCCAAAATTTAAGTATTCTTGAGAATATTTTCTTGATTTTATTTTCGGAACCACGCTCGTCTGTGTACTTGTTGATGCTTGTCTATCGTCTAATGCTCGCTTACGCCCGCTTAAAAATTTATCCATGATTCTGCATAAGTCTGCTGCCGTGAATATTTAATACCGTGAATTGCAATTACACGAAAATATATATATAACATACACATTAAGAATAGATTCAATAGCGATAAGAAGGATCGACTCGAATGAGATTGTCTGGAATTGAAATTGGCGTCATAGAACTTTCTCCTTCTCCCTATGAGAAAACATTTGTTCACATCTGCGCACGCTCCTAACTTAACTTTTAAGCTGACCAGACAAATTCCAGACAAATCGAAACTTCTCGCGAAACCGTGAGAATGCCCGACATGGCGGGACGCAAGAGCAATAAAAAGGCATAGGATTATTGTTTTTTCAATGCTGAGTATCAGTGTTGCAAAATGTCAATAAATTTCCGTATTCTTGGTAATTTGCAAAGTTTAAAATTAAGGTTGTAGTGCAGGTTTAGCGCCATAATGCTCAAAATACATTATTATTGTATACATTTTATTGTACGCGGTGGGGAGGGGGGCGCGATGAAAATTATGATTGAAAATTGGGCCGTGAATACTAAAAGGTTGAGAAACACTGCCCTACGCTCTGAATTATCCGTTATTTAAAAATAAAAAATATATATTATTCAACTCTTACATCAATAAACTGATTAGGCGGTTAGTAAAATAGAACCAGAAAGCTATACACAGAAAGATAACAATTCGTCTTCTGATACAAAACATGCGAAAAAAACGCGCTTTTCAACCTATCAGAGTAGAAAATACAATAAACTGCAAACTCTCATTTCATGGACATCTATACGAATAACTTGTTACTAAAATTGGAAAAAATACGGCCGAAACAGTGCAAGCGAAATAGAAATCAGATTGCCCGTACGCCGTACGGGCAAATCAGTAAAGGCCCGAAAACTGTGCCCGTACGGCGTACGGGCAAAACAAGGAAGGGGTTAAGCCTAATCATGCTAAAAACATTGGGTTTCGCAGCGGAGCCAACATAGCGTTAAGGGTTAAAAATTATGTCCCTTGAAATTCCCCGAAACTAAATCTCAGCTAATTCCCTTGTAGATCTAGTACACGGGAATTCAAACCATAGTATACATGTTGTTTGGCGCAGTTTGTCCCAAGAGGATTTAGCGCCATTAAACTTCAATCAACCAACCAACCACCCAAACCATAGTACTTATTTACTTCGAACAGACCTCGAGGACGCAGTACCACAAATCCTCAATCAGTAAAACCACAAAACTTTTCCACTTTTATGTGCCACGTCGTTTTTTCAGTGAAGGGAGACGGATCTCCTAAGAATGAAGCTTTCCTGACTGATAGCTGACCTTTTCACAACAATAACTTTCGTTCGAAATTCGGAAGTTTCGAGCGCCTCTGGCTTACGGTGCCGCGTGGGAGCCGGAATTTGACAGGTGAATGATGGATGAGCACCGGGCAGATAGAAGTACGAGTGTGTTGGGGAAGATATCATTCTGTTAGCCATTTCTACCTTTTTTTTTTTTACTATTTTGTATCCTCTGCAGCTTTCTTGTTTCTAGTACTGATATCTGGAAAACATCATGGTATACAGGGCGAAATGTACCCGCACACTATGTGTTAATAGTTACCCCCCCCCCGACACTCAAATTGCAAAAATAACTTTCACTATACCTATATATTCCTTTTCTGCAAAAAGAAAAAAAACTGTTACTTTTTTACCAGTAATTCCGCAAAAGCTCGTGTTTTAAGGGTTTTAAAAGGAACAGTTTTTAATCTTACTTTTCCTGTCTTTTATTTTTGGTAATCCATCGAATCTTAACTTAATCATAAAAAATCCACATCCAAACTTGTTCCCTTTATTCGTCGTACTGGGTTTTATACTGAATAAATTTTTGTTTTGTATTCAATTTCTAACATTCAATTTTTATCTTTAAATTTTCAATTTACTTAATTTTCAATTCTTGTTAATTTGTATATAACTCAATCTTTATTCCTGTTTTCTGTTGAATGTTATATATTTATTGTTCCTTTAATCCGTTTTTAGAACCTTTCATTTTTTTTATTTTGTCAAAATTTTTTTTATCTAAATTTCGTCTTTCGTTTTTTTTCCTCATCTTGTTTGGCGCAGTTTGTCTAGAGGATTTAGCATTAAACTTCAATCAAAACCAACCTGTCTTTTATTTTTTTAGTTTTGCTACAATTTTAGGATATTAGTTTGCAAATACAGTGGACTCGCTTATGGAATCGTTTGGTACACCGTGATTTTGATTACAATAACCGATTGATAACAATAAAAACGATATGAAAAATTAGTTAAATATTTAATTCACACATTTATTTATGTACTGTTTTATTATCCTTTAAGACATGAATTGTTTACATATAAAAATAATTGATCAATAGTTCAAGGTATACAATTCTTAATCATTGATAATGCTCGTTGATATCAAGATTATTAATTGACTCATTAGTTCCATCATATTTTTATAAATAGGTTTTTCGGAGAGTTTTTCCTCGGCAATTTAATTTGACAGTTTCATTTTTAGAATTCGGTCAAAGAAATGTCACATTGTTTGTTCATTTTATATTTTTTAAGTAAAGATATGTTATTAAAAATAATTTCTAATATTTTTAAGCATATATTACAACTTTTTTTATTCCATGAAAGCATCATAGAACTGAAGTTTACCTTTAGTCTCGTCGATATCCGAGTTCATTTTTAATTCCGGCGAAAGAAATCTAGGAGGCATCCGAGGATTATCACAATTAATAAACAATTGTCTCGCTCGACCGATTCCATCTGTACTACTATCCGAGTTGCTACTATCCAGGTGATCTAGTCAATTTCGCTACTATCATTTACAGATCACTCAGTTTCTGATTCGCAAGAAAATGAGCTCCCTACGCTCTGAATATCCATTATTTAAAAGTAAAAATATATTATTCAACTCTTACATCAATAAAATGATCAGGCTTAGTGAAATATAAACCAGAAAGCTATACACTGAAATAAAAATTTCGTGTTTGATACAAAAAGTGCGAAAAAACCCGCACTTTTGAACCAATCGGAGTAGAAATACAACAATAAACTGCAAAACTATCATTTACTGGAATAATTTGAGACTAAAATTGGAAAAAATAAGGCCAAAAGAGTGCAAGTGAAATAGAAATCAGATTTCCCGTACCCCGTACGGGCAAATAAGTAAAGGCAAGAGCTGTGCCCGTACGGCGTACGGCAAAACAGGGAATTAATAAAACAAATGATGATTTTAGTCTAATTTTCAAGTTTAAAATTCATTTAACAGAAAAACTTAAACT
>CM063497.1:2220194-2235194 GCA_032207245.1 Pardosa pseudoannulata
ATCCCCTGAGTTGAGCAACGAAAGAAAACGCAAATTAGTCGAGCTCTTACAAACCTTTTCGGAAATTTTTACAAAAGCCAACAAGTCGACAGCCTCAAAGACAAATGTGAAACACAGGATCAATACGGGTGACCATGCTCCAATCTACCAAAGGGCTTACCGAGTTTCACCGACTGAAAGACGCATAATTCGCGAAGAAGTTCAGAAAATGCTTGATCAAGGTATTGTCCAGCCATCTGAGAGTCCGTGGTCATCTCCCGTCGTACTCATAAGGAAAAAGGATGGAAGCTGGCGTTTTTGCGTGGACTATCGCAAACTGAATAGAATCACGAAGAAAGATGTTTATCCTCTGCCCCGTATTGACGATACTCTAGACTGTTTAAAAGGCGCAAAGTTCTTTTCTTCCATGGATCTCCGATCTGGTTACTGGCAGATAGAAGTGGATGAAGCGGATCGTGAAAAGACTGCCTTTATTACTCCAGAAGGTTTATACGAATTTAAAGTCATGCCGTTTGGACTTTGCAATGCACCGGCGACTTTTGAAAGAATGATGGATAATTTGCTACGCCATCTTAAATGGACTATGTGCCTATGTTACTTGGACGACATAGTAGTTTTCTCAGAAAGTTACGAAGATCACCTTATCCGATTAAGGACAGTCCTGAAATGCATTCAACAAGCTGGACTCAAGCTTAACCCCAAGAAGTGCCTTTTTGCTGCTCAAGAAGTAAAAATACTAGGCCATCTCGTATCCAGTAGCGGTGTCCGTCCAGATCCTGACAAAGTGAGAGCAGTGACCAATTTTCCTACTCCGCAGAACTTACATGACGTACGAAGCTTTCTTGGGCTTTGCTCCTACTTCAGAAGGTTTATTAGAGGCTTTTGCTATATCGCCGAGCCCCTGCAGATGCTGTTGAAAGGCGATGCGAAATTTCATTGGGGTCCTGAAGAGGTAGAGGCTTTTGACAACCTTAAGAAGGCGCTTACATCTGATCCAGTATTGGGTATATTCGACGAAAGATGCCCTACAGAAATTCATACAGACGCCAGCGGATATGGTATTGGAGCAGTTCTGGTTCAAATTCAGAATGACGTGGAAAAAGTCATAGGGTACGCCTCTAGGACCCTGACAAAGGCCGAAAAAAATTATTCTACTACAGAACGAGAATGCCTTGCCGTCGTATGGGCTATCAATAAATTCCGGCCATACCTGTTTGGAAGACATTTTACCGTCGTGACAGATCACCATTCATTGTGCTGGCTTATGACCCTAAAGGATCCCTCAGGCAGACTGGCAAGGTGGGCTCTTCGACTCCAAGAACATAATTTTTCAGTAAAATACAAATCCGGTAGGAAGCATAACGATGCCGACGCTCTCTCCAGGAATCCAGTAGATGAAGAGACTGAGACGCAAGATCAATTTTTAGCTGTAACCACGAGTATAGACCTCGCTGTCGAGCAGAAGAAAGATCCAGACATAGCAAAAATGATCCTTCCGAAGATCGGCTCATCCACCGAAAATAAATTTGAGTTAATTGACGGAGTCCTGTGCAGAAAGAATTTTGATCCAGATGGAAAGACATGGTTGCCCGTCATTCCCAAACATCTGCGAGCAGACATACTGAAGCATTTTCACGACGCACCTACCGCAGGGCATCTTGGCTTTGCGAAAACGTACGACAGGATCCGTAAAAGATTTATTGGCCGGGGATGTACCGAAATGTTGTTAGATATGTCATGCACTGCCGAGAATGCCAAAGGAAAAAAATCAGTTCCTCAAGTACCACCTGGACGCTTGGTTTCTATCCCTCCTGCTGTCGCACCTTTTCATCGAATTGGGATAGATCTGCTTGGGAGATTTCCTAAATCTGCCCATGGTAATAAATGGATCGCAGTTTGTTTGCACCGATTATTGTACACGCTATGCAATAACTAAAGCTTTACCAACTGCTGAAGCCGAAGAAGTAGCCAAGTTCCTGCTCGAAGAGATTCTTCTAAAACACGGAGCTCCTCGAGTCATTATTACAGATCGTGGTGCTGTTTTTCAATCCAGACTTGTTTCCGCTCTCGTCGAATTGTGTAATATCGATCATCGCATGACGACGGCCTATCATCCCCAGACAAATGGTTTGACGGAGCGCCTTAACAAAACTGTAGCCGATATGCTGTCCATGTATGTTAACACCGAACAGAAAAACTGGGACGAAATTCTACCATTTGTGACGTTCGCCTATAACACTGCTAAGCAGGAGACAACAGGATTCACCCCGTTCTACCTAGTTCATGGACGTGAAGCCGAAACGACTCTGGACACGATGTTTCCATTCTGCCCTGATGATGCAACTAACGATTACATAGCCAAGACCATTTCCAGAGCAGAAGAGTCGAGACAGTTAGCTAGAACTCATACTCTGAGAGCGCAAGATAAAGACCGTCGACGTTATGACTCGAAGCACCGAATGGTGTTTTATAGTCCTGGAGACCTCGTATGGGTTTATACCCCGGTCCGAAAGGTCGGTCTTTCAGAGAAGCTCTTAAGAAGGTATTTTGGTCCCTATCAAGTGTTGCGCCGTTTATCCGACGTTACCTATGAAGTGCAAGATTTCGATCCTGCCTCCCGAAAAAAGAAAACCAAAAGACGTTGTCCATGTTTTACGTATGAAGCCATACCATGATCCGACGAAGCAGACCGAAAGTGAAGATGGACGAAATCCAGGTGTCGTTCTTCCGGAAGAGAAGTCAAAAGAAATTTACAAGGGACCTTTGACACGCTCCAGATCTAAATAGCAGCGAGACGCTGTCTTTTTGAGAAAGGGGCAATGCCGCATAAAGAAGCTGAGCCAACGAGCTAAGTGGCCGAATGGTCAAAGCACGCGATCCAGACCCGAAGATTGTGGGTTCGATCCTTGCCGTGGCTGTTTATCCAAAGTACGGATTTTTAATTTAAAAATGTTATTTATTGTTTCCTTATGTTTCCTTATGTTCTTGAACTTTCTAGATCTTTCTTTAATATGTAAATTATTTATTTCTCGAATATTCTGTTCGGGTATAAAAGCTGATACCCACTAGTTGTAGGCAACTTCTTGATCCTGTAAGGTTGCGAGTTGCTACTTAGCTTCAATAAATTGTTCTGTTAAGTTAAACGGTGTGTTCATTCAAATCTTCGTGACAATATGTATATGTATATATATGTATATATGTATACATATATGTATATGTATATATATGTGTATATGTATATATATGTATATGTATACATATATGTATACATTATATACATATATATATTTATACATATATATATATGTATATAATGAAAATATGATATATATGTTATATATATATATATCTATATATATGTATATATATATATATATTTAATATATATATATGTTTAATATATATGTTATATATATACAATATATAATATACATATAAAGATATATATATGTATAAATATTTGTAATAAAATATGTATTATATATATATATATATATAATAAAATATAATATATATATGTATAAATATATATGTATATATATATATATATATTATATATATATATATATATATATAATATATATATATATATATATATATATATATATATAAATTTATATAAAACAATAAAAATATGTATATATCGTTTCCAAATACTAATTGTAGATATTGAAGGCATTGTAAAGAATTACTACAGCAGACTCCGCTTAATGGGATCGCGGTTTATGTTATCCATCACTTATTGTTATCAAAATCACTGAGTCCCGATTTTCTCTATTCATTTTAATCATTTCAATGTTTAAATGATCGCTTTATGGGATCGCTACATCGGTTAACATTTTCCGTTTTCGAACCTCATTTTAACTGGCAAAGAAATATTCACAATGTATTCAGAAGGAAGCCAATCTTTCCTTCCTTTTTTCCTGTTGTTTCAATTTTTGAGAAGTCTCCTCTTCAACTTAGAGAAATGGGGAATGATCAAAGGAGTAGGGTACTACACGTCCCTGGAATTTTTCAGAAATACGCACACCCTGTTGGTGGTCAGTGGTTTTCGGATAAGCAGAAGGCTACAAATTCTATTCGGAACTGAGAAGGAGCGTATTCCCATTTGATGCCTTGCTCGCTTAAGTGCAGCTTGTCGATGTGAAAGCCAGAAAGCGAAATGATTTAACGTTAAAACAAAAGATCGAAATATTAAATCGTTACGACGGGTTACCAAATAGGAGTCAGCGCAGTGCTACAGCGCAGTTAAACATTTCTCAGCCTCTGAAATGCATTGAAAGTATCGAAACGGGTTGTACAACACCGCTCCTTTGACTTTAAAAAACATGATTACGAACGATTTATCCTTGAGCTTCTCAGAAAGAATTGTAGGCACTCAACAAGGATGAATTACTTTTATTATGTAAACAATTCTTGTGTTTTAAAGGATAATATAAAGTACATAAATATAAGGTGAATATTTTCATTTAATTTTGAAATTTAGTACGTGGGAATTAAAGGGGGGATAAATTTATCTAATTTTATATATATTTTGTTATCAATCGGTTATGGTTAACAAAATCACGATGTCCAAAACGAATATCGTTTTCTTTTCGTGCCAGTCAAAAGTATATACTTTGGAAGGCCGAGGAAAACCCCGTATAGACATTTAAAAATTTCAGATATTTTAATAGATATATAAATATATATATATATATATATATATATATATTATATATATATGTAATATATATATATATATATATTATATATATATATATATATATATATATATATATATATATATGTATGTATAATATATATCTATATATATATATATATATATATATGATTTATATAAATATATATATATATATATATATATATATATATATATGTATATATTATATATATATATATATATATATAATATATATGTAATATATATATATATATATATATATATATATATATATATATGTAATGTATATATATATATATATATGTATATGTATATATATATATATATATATATATTTATAAATATATATATAAATATATATATATATATATGTATATATATATATATGTAAATATTATATATATATGTATATATATATATATATATATATATATATATATATATATGTAATATATATTTATATTATTATATGTATATATATATTTATTTTTAAATATATATATTTTATATTTTATATAGTTATATTTTTCTTTATATATTATATTATATATAAAATATATATATATATATAACTGTTCAAACTGTAGACTGTTTTCGAAAAGATTCTCTATTCTGAGTTTTTGTCAACCCTTGGATTCGTGTTTTTATATTTCCTAATCATACATAAAATATAACAAAGTTTCATGAAAAAAAAAACGATCGTGTGTAAATGGTACAACTTACAGGTATAAAATTCGGTATAGGAGTTCTTGTGAACACTTGCCGAACGATGGCCGAATGGTTAGGGTGCTGGCCTTCGGAACCGGAGTTCGTGGGTTCGAATCCCACTTTGGCATGGATGTTCGTAGCTGTTCGGAATCGGCTTTAAGCAGTAGTTCCCGGTCTCATTAGCCCTCGTGTTGCAAAATGTAGACCGTAGCACTCCAAAACCAAACCAAACCAAACCTAAACGAATAACATTAAGCGGATAACCCTAACTCATGAAAAATCCAATATGGATGCCTGTGTCCATTCCAGGTACAACCGCTTCAGAAATTCGCGGACAGACAACTTAGGCTATTAGAGGGGATTGTAATACAAAGAAAGCATAAGCGATTTGATTACGTGTTTGCGTTGAATTTTCCCCATGTGAGACACGGGTAAATGCATTGAGAGCTTAAGAAACCGTTGACATAATTGTTAATACTATTTTAAAATTACAAAACCAAGGTAAAGCACAGGTATCATTTTTATAATATTGACGTACAACTGCCGTAAAATACGGCCCACACAAAACAACGTCAAATAAAAACGCAGGAAAAGTAAAATTAAATAGAATTTTTAAAAGAAATCTTTTTTTATTGAAAAATGGTAGGGCGCTGCTCTTCGGAACCGGAATTCGCGATTTCGAATCCCACTGTTAACGTGGATGTTTATAAACCGCTCGTCGTCAGCTGTAAGAAGTAGATCCCGGTCTCAGCCTTCGGGTAGCAAAAACAGTAGGCCGTAGTGTACCAAACCAAATTTAAGAAATCGTTGGTGTAATTCCAAATAACACTATAAAGTAACAATAAGGATGTGTAATGCAGTCATCTATCTCTTATATAATAATAGCCTAAGTTATCTGTCCGTCTGTCCTCGAATTATGAAGCTGTTGGACCTGGAATGGATAAAGGCATCCATATTGGATTCTGGACGAGTTAGGGTTAGCAAAATTCAAAGTGAGTCAAGTTTAGCTTCTCCTAAACTATCGATTCGATTCTAAAATAAATTGGTATAATTTGGCTTCCTATCACAACAAACAATACTGTCGTATTCAAAACGTTAGAATTCCACCCCTTCCCCTCTTTTCGAGCGTTTAATATCATTATTTCAAGCTGTATTTACCCGGTTAAGAGCAGGCGATTCAATTTATCAATTTATCACATTATGAGTAGATGAAAATAACCTTTTTTTTCTAGCATTATGACGTCATTCCTTTCATTGAATCATTTCTTATTTTAAATTATTTAAATATCGTCTGCATTATTTTCATGCGTTTTATCCCTGAACTTAGATATAACGTAAATAATTTTCTTTTATATTTAGATTAAATAATAAATCTATTATTATATTTAGGTACATATGTGATCATTTTGAATTTGATTATCGATTATTTTTGGTTGCAATGAAAATTTTACCACCGGTATTAACAACAAATTCTTTTCGTAAAAGTCTAGGAGTCTATTCCATGGACTCATAAATATCGAGCGTTTAAGTTATATATCTCTGAAGTTTTTTCATTTGCGTGTTTGTTTTTTATACATAACCACACAGTTTGCAATCGATTCTCTCAATTAGGTGCATATGGGATAATTTTAAATTTGATTATCGATTATTTTTGATTGCAATGAAAATTTTACAACCGGTATTAACAACAAATTCTTTTCATAAAAGTCTAGGAATCTATTTCACGGACTAATAAATATCTAACTTTTAAGTTATATATCTCTGAAGTTTGTTTATTTGCGTGTTTGTTTTTTATACATAACCACACAGTCGATTTTGCAATCGATTCTCTAAATTTTGAACATTCTTCATATATACCCCGAAATAATAACTGTCAATATTAAAACCTCTGCAGTCCCTAATATGACAATTTAAAATTGAAGTTGGCAACTAATATGCGGTCATAAGATAATTAAATTATTGAGCGTGAACAGATAATTCTCAGCCAAAATCAAACCATTTTATTACCTGTTAGGGTACTTTACAGTTCTGGAAATTAATATTTACTAATCCCGTCATATGATGGGCAATATGCTATTGTAGTAATATTTATTTACAATAAACCTAAAAAATCTTATAAATAAAATTAATTGTGTATGTATGTATGTATGTTCCGCATTTCCTCCTAAACTTACGGTATTCTAAAATAAAATTATCCTTTATATCACTGCGAAAAAGACTGTCAACTTTAAAACGTTCGTAATCCATCAATTCCCTCCTTTACGAGCATTTTATGCCATTATTTCGAGCACTATTTTCCTGGTTAAGAGCAGACGATTCAATTAATCAATTTATATCCCATTATAAATAAGTTGAAATAACAGTTTTTCTAGCATTGTGACGTCATTCCTTTAAAACATCTCATTTAATGATTTCTTATTTTAAACTATTTAAATATCGTGTGCATTATTCCCTTACGTTTTATCACTGAACTTAGATATTACGTAAATAATTTTCTTTTATATTTGGCTTGAATAATAGATTAGATACATACGTGATCGTTTTAAATTGAATCATCGATTATTTTTTGATGCAAGATAATTCTCAGCAAAAAAACAAACCGCTTTTTTTTACCTGCCTAATAGGGTACTTTACAATTCTGGAAAATTAAAAATTTTACTGATCCCGTCATATGACGGGCTATATGCTAGTAATTTCAATAAATTTATAAAAACAAATTAACATTATAAAATAATTTTTATAAATTTATTTTCTTAAATCCATCTCAATCTAAAAGTATTTTAACATACCACTAAAAAAATGTGATAATTTTAAATTTTATCATCGATTATTTTTTGTTACAATGAAAATTTTATCAATTATTAGCAACAAATTATTTAAGTCTAAATTACAGGGAACATTTCTTGAGCTAATATCAGTGGCGTGCGGTCCATATGTGCAGGGTGTGCACTGCACAACCCGGCAAAATTATGAGAGACAATAATTTTCTGCACCTATGTCTACCTATCTTTATGTGGTATATAATAAATATTATTTATAATATATTAAAATATTATGTTGATTTACTTGCTTGTATTCCCTCAGTACGTGCGGTACTAGGTGCTGTACCACGTAGCGCGCAAACGAACATAGGAAGTTCTGATGTGTACGCACTGCGCACTATATTGAAAACCACGCTTTATATGTATGGGCTACTGGAGAAGAACAGCATACTATGGCACTGTGACAAGTGCAGCTATTTTTCATGCACTTGGCATTCAAAATAAAACGAAGGTACGGTTTATTAAGCGTCGTATTAGAGCGGGGACTTACGTGCTGAAGCGATTTTGATTTTTTAAGATTAACTGGCCATACGATTTTGCAGACGGTTCATGTTTAAATTTTATATATTGTAAGATTTTATTTTTATGGAAATATAAAAGAAGTATTTCATCAATAAAGGGAAATATTTTAGTGGGGTAAAGTAATTTCGGTGATGTATTATATTTATTGAAATAATTAGCTGAAAAAACAATGTTGTTTTGTTTTAAAGAAACGAATTTTAACAGATCAGTCCCAATTTTACCATTCATTGTGTCTTGCAGACAGTATATAAGTTATATCTGTAACACCATATCTCTGGTTTTGTTTTTAAAAATTGTCAAGACATGTTTCGCAGAATATATATCATTTCTAAATGTTAAAAACAATTAAAATATAAATTAATCCATTGACCGAACAAGAAACAGTTCGTTCTATTGTGCTAGCGTGCAGTGAAATCCTCTGTACATGGAATAGACATTCGGTTTGTCGGCACCGATGAGCATTCGGATGAGGCACCGCAGCGGCGGGTCCTACGTTTGCTGAACGTATAAGTTTTTCGTGAAAGCCCCCCGAAGCGTTGCTTTTTCGAAGCCAATATGACACCATACAACAAAAGACATGATTTTTACTTCAGTGCTAGTAGAATTCTCATAAGTTTAGCTGTTTTTTATAGTTATAACTCGACTACTCGTAGGTAAATATTTTATTTATTGTAATCTTTAAATTTATATTCATAATAAGTAACCCGTTTCAGAATAGGAGAACTCAGGTGGATCAATAATGAAAGATTTATTGGAAAATCCATGTTCTCTGCACACCCTGCATGAAAACCTACCCCACACCACTGGCTAATATATATCTAGTCTATATATATAAAAATGAATTTGTGTGTGTCTGTCTGTCTGTCTGTCTGTCTGTCTGTATGTATGTATGTACTCAATAGACTCAAAAACTATCCATCCAATCGCCGTGAAAATTTGGGAAATGTTTAGGTATATCCCTGGGAAGGTTTTTGTAAATTTTCAACGTTCGAAATTCATTCCTTCCCCTTTTTCGAGCATTTCATGTCATTATTCCAAGCATTATTTTCCCCGGTTAAACGCAAACGATTAAGTTTTTAATTTATCGCATCATATCTAAGGGAAAGAAGCAATGTTTCTAGCAATGTGACGTCATCCCAAGTAATTGTTTTAAACGCAGTTTTCCACGGTTAAAAGCAGGAGATTAAAATGTTCAATTCATCACATAATAAATAGGCGAAAATGATATTTTTCTTTCATTATGACGTCATTCATTTAAATATTTCATTTATTCATTTCTTATTTTATATTATTTAAAATCGTCTGCTTAGTATCTATTCGATTTGAACTGAAATTTGAGATATAAAGTGATTCACTTTCATTTCTATGTGACGCAAATTATAGCATTTTTATATGAGAACTAATTTTAAATTTAATTCTTGGTTCATTTTTATGTTACAATGAAATGCATATCAACAATATTTTAAGTACAAAAAGTACAAATTTCAGTGACTCTCATGGCCAAATAAAACCTATCATTTTATATAGTTATCTTCATATTCATATGGTTGTCGATATGAATGTGTGTTTCTGTTTCATACAAAACTATGTGGTTTGTCGTAAAATTTCCTTAATTTTAGGAAAACATTTATTACTACCAACAAAATTAGCACTGTTGCTGTCAAAACCTGTGCTTCCTATTCTATCACGTAATATGGCAAAGATCTGTTAACTTTGCTAATCAACGTACAGTAGTAATACAGTAATGCAATTTAGGGTTAAGCTTATATTTTACAATAAAAAAAGTTTGAGCAAATTTAATATAAGACAAATTCGATTATAAAAACTGAATAATGTTATAATACGCTTATGATAGAAATATATAAACATGCCAATGACTCGAACTGAACTGTGACGAATTTAGAGAGTTATTCACGAAAAATAAATCTTTGTTTAAAAGTAATATATTAAGTTCACCGTAGCGAAGCACGGGAAAACTTGCTAGTATCTAATAAAAACGAAAATAAAAGTGACTTAGAAAAGATTTTTAATAAGTCATGAAGGTAATTGAAACTACTATTTTTTAAATATAAGACTAATTTCGTTTATATAATGAAAAACAGGAAAATATAGATGTTGATAATTATTTCTACAGTTCCTTCACATATAAAAGCATATAAAAATGCAAGTTTTTCAAAAATATGCAAAAAAAAATTATATTCCCTATATAATAATAGCTTAAGTTATCTGCTTGTCTGTCCTCGAATTTGCGAACGGTTGTACCTGGAACGAATAGAGGCATCCATATTGGATTCTTGATGAATTAGGTTAACAACATTCGAAATCCACTCCTTCCCCCCTCTTCTAGCATTTAATGCTCTTATTTCCAACCCTATTTTTCTGGGTTAGGAGCAGGCTATTAAACTTATCAATTTATCACGTAATAAATATGTAAAAATAACATTTTTTGTACAATTATGACGTCATTCCTTTAACCATCTCATTGAATCATTTCTTATTTTAAATTATTTAACTATCGTCTGCACAATTTTCATCTGTTTCATCGCTGAACTTAGATATGATGTCATAATTTTCTTTTATTTTGGCTCAAATAATGTATTAGGTAAATATAGGACAATTTTAAATTTAATCATTGATTATTTTTGTTGCGATGAAAATTTTATAGCCAGTATTAACAACAAATTCAATCTACCTCAGGGTGTAGTGCAAATGATATTCGTTCCTTTACTTCCATTCATAACTGTGGAAAAAATTGGGAAGAACTTTAGACGTGTATGAAAGTTTGCATTATCTTTCTAAATGAATTCGACGTGATTCTAAACTGCATTCACAGTACCGGAAGACTTTAGAGGATGAAGTTAACAAATAATTGAGCGCGTACCAGATCATTCTCAGACTAAACACGAACTATTTTTATACCTAGGTACTTTAGAATTCTGGAAAATAATTTTTTACTAAGCCTGAATGATGGGGTATATGCTAGTTTGAAGAATATGTTACAGTATGGGCTTTACTGCGGAATGCGAAATGAAAACACACGAATAAAACTAGTGATGTCTAATCATCCATACACTCGTTCTAAAATTTAATAAGATAAAAATATAATTTCAGCCACCTATGATTAGAAAAAAAATGTCATACAATGTTTTCATATGACTTCTGCGTTTTAGATATGGTAAATCCATTAGTTCACAAATTGTTTAGGTTTATGATATTTCTTTTCTCATGTTTCTCGTGGCAAAAGTGAATCAATGTCAGAAGCATTTAGATTTTCTCCCTACATATTTAAGTTATAATGGATATCAATAACCCACAAGAATTACATAAAAAAATAAATTTCATATTCAAACCATACACTACCTCTGAAGAATACTGGATTCCTTGTTTTTAGAACACCGTAAGTACTCTACTAATACTGAAAATAATAAAGTCGTATCCAAAATAACATAAACTGAAAATTTGTTGTCAAATTTCACAACTGGGTGACAGCGAATTTTTTTTCGCTGTCGCTGACACAAGTTCTTCTAATGTTTATAGCTGATTTTCATTCTGAAACACTTTTAACATACTTGCTTAATATTTCGAAATAAATTTAATTAAAAACTGAATACAATTACTAATAAACTAAATCTAAAATACAGAGCACGAACGCGTAGTTCGAAATTCGAAGTAAACAATCCACTTGCAGAAGCTATGAAGTTGAGTAGTATCTGTCCTTCTCTTCCAGCGGGAAAAGCAAGTAAAAATAAAACCAGGGAGTTAAGCATTATGGAGTAAAATAGTAAAAATAAGCATGTACTCTGGCTTTCACACTAAACATACCATACAACGGGTCAAATGACCCATAAGGTTTCTGTAAAAAATGCGATGGGAAATGCATTAAAAATTCTTATTTTTTGTGTTTGCAATACATAAAAATTGACAGTATACAATTTTGTTTAGTTATTTGTCTATTTTCCATTTCATATTTCATCGATTTATAATCAGAAAAAAAAGTCAGGTCATTTGACCGGCTATGGTAGAAATAGGTATGTATTAAGTGTTGGTATGTTTAGTGTTAGTAGTAGGTCCGGTCTCATTAGCCCTCGTGTGCAAAACAGTAGACCGTAGCGCTCCAAAAACCAAAACCAAACCAAACGAGCACGTATGCCTGCGGAAAGAAAATGTAAGCAAAACACAGATGTTTACGGTTGTACATTTAAAGGACGTATGAATGTACAACCGTAACCTTATAAACTGTCAAAAATAATCGTCAATCTATAACTGAAAAGGCTGAAATAATGCGCATTTTTTAATGCGATTTCTTGCAATTTAAAAAAACTGTTTATGTTATTAAAATTTTAAAATAATAAAATCTATTTATTAAAGTTTTAAAGATCCTGTGTCACCTTAAAAATATAAAGCAAGGAGAAACATTTAGTCTCTTACTTTTAATAGCTGCCAATTGACGGTCATAATTTACATCCCCTCAATAAAAAAAAAGAGCCGGTCTCACCAAAGTCGTTTAGCGGCTAAATGAGATTAACCCACGCCGGTAACCAATCATGGAACGAAATTCTCCGTTTAAACAGAGATTAATCACGGTTAGCCGTAAAACGACTTTGGTGAGAACGGTCCTTAGTTATCTGCCCGTCAGTCCTCCAATTTATGAAGCGGTCTGACTAACCCACAAGAATTATATAAAAAATAAATTTCATATTCAAATCATATACTACCTTTGAAGTAATACTGGATTTCTTGTTACCTTTAGAGCACCATAAGTATTCTACTAATACTGAAAATAATAAAGCTGTATCCAAAATAACGTAACCTGAAAATTTGTTGTCAAATTTCACAACTGGGTGACAGCGAATTTTATTTCGCTGTTGCAGACACAAGTTCTTCTAATGTTTATATGCTGATTTTCACTCTGAAACTCTTTTAACATTTGTACTTAACATTTCGCAATAAAATTCATCAAAAACTGAGTACAATTACTAATAAACTAAATCTAAAATACAGAGCACGAACGCGTAGTTCGAAATTCGAAGTAAACAATCCACTTGCAGAAGCTATGAAGTTGAGTAGTATCTGTCCTTCTCTTCCAGCGGGAAAAGCAAGTAAAAATAAAACCAGGGAGTTAAGCATTATGGAGTAAAATAGTAAAAATAAAAGCATGTACGCTCCGGAAAGAAAATGTAAGCAAAACACAGATGTTTACGGTTGTCCAGTTAAACGATGTATGGCTTATAAACTATCAAAAGGAATTTGAAAATTGAAAAGTCTGAAATAATGCGCATTTTTAATGCGTTTTTTTTGCAATTTGATCAAAACTGTTTATGCATTTAAAATTTTAAAATAATAAAATATATTTTATTAAAGTTTTAAAAATCCTGTGTTACCTTAAAAATATAAAAATTATAAAAAAAAATGAGAAGTATTAAGTCATTTACTTTTTAATAGCTGCCAAATGACAGCCATAAGTTTACATTCCCTCGTAAAAAAAAAACCAAATTTATAAAAAAATAATGCTCTCACCAAAAAAACGGCATGAGTGCGGAAAAATCGGTAAGCAGCAGGTGTTTCATTAGGACGTGTGTAAAAGTAACGTAACCTCAAAACCAAAAATTCAAAAGTGTTTAAAACGGCTAAAATTAACCCACGGCGCTAACTAATCTTGTCAGAAAAATCTCCGTTTAAACAGAGATTAATCCCGGTTAGCCTTAAAACTTTGGCGAGAACTCCTTAGTCCGTTATCTAATTTATAAGATTGGCCAATGGATAGAGGTTTAGATTTATGAGTTAAAGTTAGCAATATTCAAAGCGAGTAAAGTTTACATCCTAAAATATTTTTAACAAATATTTACATTCGTATATAAAATATAAGTTAATGCCGTCAGTCCTCAATTTATGAAATGACCTGGAATGAATAGAGGCATCCACATTGGATTCTTGATGAGTTAGGGTTAGAAAATCCAAAGCGAGTTATGTTTATCCTCTCCTAAACTATCGATCCCATTCTAAAAAAAATTGGTATAAATAGGCTTCACATCTCTGTGAAAACTAATATCGTCTTTAAAACGTTCGAAATCCACACCTTCTCCCCTTTTCGAGCTTTTAATGCTATTATTTTGAGCCTTACTTTCCCCGGTTAAGAGCAGGCGATTCAATTTATCGCATAGTAAAAAAATAAAAATAACATTTTTTTCCCAGCATTATGACGTCATTCCTCTCACCATTGAATCATTTCTTATTTTAGATTATTTAAATATCGTCTGCATTATT
>CM063497.1:2240194-2242694 GCA_032207245.1 Pardosa pseudoannulata
GTGTTTTTATTTGAAGTCTTGAGGAGAAAAATCAAAAAAATATTAACAGGTGGTTTCGCTGCAAAATAACTGCCCGTTAAAGGGTTAAAGTATATAATACCGCACTCGAAATTTCTCGAACCGGTTCTAGCTCCTTTAAGTCGGTTTTGAACCACTTAGAACTGTTTTGCAGTGATCGTATTTTCTTTTTATAACATTTAAATATATCTACAGTGGACATTGCTTAATATAATCAGTTTGAGACATCGTGATTTTGATACCAATAACCGATTGATAACAATAAACGATATACAGAATTAGATAAATGACCCCCTCCCTTTTAATTCACACCTTCTATTTATGTACCATATATTATGCTTTAACACATAAGATTTGTGTATCCTATACTATAATACGAGGAATGGTTGTCAAGTCGAAAATCGCCCCAGAATTAATAAACTGTAGTAAAATTGGGGATCTGGGGTTTTTGGTCACGAGGAATCGATTGGCATCGGTTTTGACGCGCTAAGGTCACGTAGTTCGGCGCTACAGATAGGGCCGGGTTCGAACCCCGGTGCGGGCAAACTTTTTTCTCATGCGTCCAAACCAAGTGAAAATTGGTACCCGGGGGTTTTCGACCACGAGGAATCGATTGGCTGTAGTTCTGACGAATTAATAATAATAATAATAATAAAAGTCTTTATTGATTTGTCTTTATTCCTTGATATCGGTTTCCATTTTTATTTTCTATCAACTCTAAATATTAAATTAATGTAGCAAAGTATATATAACACATAAACGATATAGTAAAAAAAAAAAAAAAATAATGCAAACAAAAATTTTGAAAACCAACCACAAAAAATTAAAAAATAATGCTTCACTAACGTGCCGAAACAACCTCGCCGTTCAATTTCCAAAGCCACACTAAACACAGAGCATATAACTTATCAAAGTCCGTCGCCGCGTTAGTGCGTCGTCGGCATACCAGGAGGTGCCGCTCTGACGCGCCAGTGCGTCGGTGGCAGCGAACGTGTTAAGGAACTGATTTCGATTTCAAATCACCGTCAACAAAGTTCGACATTTCAACATTCATCAGATTTCAAGCTACATTTTCAACATGCAGAACGCACCTCTACATGAAATGCTTCAAGGAGCCGGAATTTTGGAACAACAAGCGATCAACTCAATTATACCCGCAAATGGACAACTAGAAGATACCGTCATTGTCAGAATGCTTCTCCATTACGCCGAACAAGCTTACCCGACCGTCAAAGTTGCCGTACTTCACCCTGAATTTGTCGCACGCTTCTACGTTACAACAGCGGATGATGAAGGAATGGCTCTTCTCAACGATATCAGCGACCAGAACAAGGCTTCCAACTATCTATACGGCGTTCAACAAGGATTCGACGTGCTACTCATTCCCATTCACAAGAGAGCTCAAATGGATAGAGGCGAGCACTGGATGCTAGGAATTTACGAAGCAAGCTATGGAAAACGTCAACTATTAGTCTGCGATCCAGTCGACAACCCGCTGCCCATCGATGCTGATTTGAGAAAAATACTGCGACACGTTTTGAATACCGCTGTTACGAATGAAAAGCTGAAAGGATGCATCGTGAAACCTCGCAACGCTTACAACCACCAAGATGACAGAATAGTTCCCTTTCCAAGCAACTTTGTTTAGAATAGTTTACAATGGTGCACTTTAACGGTTATCTTTTCACTAATGGTTTCACAAATTTTCTTATGGCATGTATTGTTTTGATAAATCAAAATTGAAAATTTAAATCTTCGAGTTAGCTTCGATACCTGTTTTCTCCGAGCGGAGCTCGGTCACCCGGTACTATAATTAAAAATGATAGAGTGTTGAGAAAGTCTTCAGATTTTTTTAGCAGGGTTCAAAATTTAACTGTTCGGGATATATCAGCGTTTATCAATAAATATCTTTATTTGAGAAAGTCAGTTACACAGACTGAAGAGTGGACAAGAACCTTCTCGAACTTTACCCATTAATTCTCGAGTTATTTATCCTAAATACAGTGTTTTCCTCTTAATGTGATTCGTTTTGGACACCGCGATTTTTATAACATTAACCGATTGATAACAATAAACGATAAACCAAATGAGATAGATTTACACTTCTCCCTTTAATTCACACGTACTAAATTGCAAAGCAAAATGAAAACACAAACCTTATATTATCCTGCATTTATGTATATTATCTTTTAAAACATAAAAATTGTATGCATAATTAGAAAAATTGATCTTCTGCTGACTGAATTTTTACTAAGAAGCTCATGGATAAATCGTTCGGAATCATAATGTTTTTTAATGTCATCGAAGCGGTGTTGTACTCCACGTTTCGACACTTTCGATGCATTTATTATTTCAACAATTATAGAAGAGGTCTTGATATCAAGAGATTGTTCATGTGACTCATCAGTTCCATCATTTGTCTGTTTTCCTATGACAATCTCACAGACTTCAGATTCTGTTAGTATGGAAGCTAATGAAATGT
>CM063497.1:2262694-2275194 GCA_032207245.1 Pardosa pseudoannulata
TCATATAAAAATGCTATAATTTGCGTCACATAGAAATGAAAGTGAATCACTTTATATCTCAATTTCCAGGTCAAATCGAACGGATACTACGCAGACGATGTTTAAATAATATAAAATAAGAAATGAATAAATGAGATATTTAAAGGAATGACGTCATAATGATAGAAAAATATCATTTTCACCTATTTATTATGTGATAAATTGAAAATTTTAATCTCCTGCTTTTAACCGAGGAAAACTGCGTTTAAAACAATTACTTGGGATGACGTCACATTGCTAGAAATATTGCTTCTTTCACTTAGTTATCATGCGATAAATTAAAAATTAATCGTTTGCGTTTAACCGGGGAAAATAATGCTTGGAATAATGACAAAATGCTCGAAAAAGGGGGAAGGAATGAATGGATTTCGAACGTTAAAAAATTTACAAAAACCTTCCAGGGATTAACCTAATAATTTCCCAAATTTTCACGGCGATTGGATGCATGGTTTTTGAGTCTATGAGTACAGACAGACAGACAGACAGACACACACACAAATTCATTTATATTTATATAGATAACTCAAGAATTAGAGGATGCATACAATGTATTTTTAAGCGTATAAATGTATTTAGTACATACACATAATATGTTTATATATATATATATAATAAATTTATTTTTATATTTATATATATTATATATATTATATATATATATGTGTGTATATTTATATACATATATTATATATTTATATATTTATATATATTTTTTTTATAATATATGTTTATATTTTTTATTTATATATATATTTGTTTTATATTATTTATATATTTATTTTTTATATTTAAATATATATATTAGTGTGTGTATGTGTGTATATATAAATATATATATATGTAAATATTTTTGGGTATATATTTATATACATTATATATATATATTTATATTTTTGTATATATATATACATATATATTTTATGTATATATATATTATATATATAATAAATTATATATATATATATGTGTATATTTATACATATATATAAACATATATAACATATATATATATATTTATAAAACATATATTATTTTTATATATATATATATATATATTATATATTAATATATATATAAATACATATATATAAAAACATATTGATATATATATATTAATATATAATATATATTTACATGTATACTTATATATATATATATTTTTATATATATATATATTTATTTCAAATATATTTTTATATATATATATATATATATTTTATATATAATATATATAATACATTATATATATATATACATATTTATACATATATCATATACATATATATTATTATATATATTTATATATTATATATATATTTTACAATATGATATTTATATTATATATATATATAATTTATATATATATAATATATATAACACATACGCTATTATATATGCAAATGAATCTAGATTACGTCTAATATTTGCATTTTATTTCAGGGCTGAGCACATTTTTTTTAACGATTTGTACGATATAAAATTTCGTTTGTAAATTAAGTAACCGCAATTGTATTATTTTTCTAAAAGTCAAACGTTTTGACTGTGGCTTGAAAGATTTGTTTTTCATTAAAATGGTGCTTTTGTTAACGAAGCGATGTTCGAAGGCTATATTTATGCTTTTCCGAAGAGATATATCTTATTGATATTAAACGATTGAGAGTCATAGTTTTATATTAAACAGTACTACGTCAAAAGAATAAAAAAATATTGGTAAAGTACATTATATTTAAACGAACATCTCGCTATCGAAAAAAGGTTTCGTTTGTAATGTTAAGAAAAAATCCCCATGGTAAAAGATCAGTTACAAAATCATTAAAATGCTGGGATGTAAACAAATGATAAACGTTGAATTAAATCTTAAGAAAACAAAAAACACATGTGCATGTTTTTTAAATTACCGCTGTAGGACACGAGTTGCAGAATTATGTATGAAAAAATTTATCCAGAAAAAAATGAAAAAAAATTATCACAATAGATGAATCATAGGTGTTTTAAAGGATTGTAACAAAAAATTAAAATTTATTTATCGTAAAATAGGAGAGTTTGTCTTAAGCTGTGGAAAATAATGCAAAGATTGTAGTATTTCAAGGTTTTTTTTATTGAGTATTTTAATAGGGTTATATTAAACAATTCATAAATGGGCAAAGATTCTACAAATGGAAAAGTCAAAAAATCACATTTTTAAAGATTTAAAGGAGAGTTGAAAGTGATTTGCTTTGGTTTGGAGTGCTATGGCCTACTTTTTCGACACGAGGGCTAACGAAACCGAGAACTACAGCTCAAAGCCGATTCTGAAAAAACTACGAACATCGATGCCACAATGGGATTCAAAACTGCGAACTCCGATACCGAATATCAGCGCCCTAACCATTCCGCCATTGTTCGGCAAATGAAAATGATTTGGAGTATATTTAACCTATGAAAATGCCAGCTGGGGGGATTACAGGATTACTTATTTCTTCTTCTTCTTAAGTGGCATAACATCCAGGATGGGCCATGGCCTTCTCAATAAGTTTTTTCCAACACATTCTTCTGGAGACCAAATACTTCCAGGTTTTTACCTGAAGGTCTCTTTCCAGGCAGTATGTCCATCTCAGGTTGGGTCTTTCTCCTCTTCGGTTTTGCATCGAAAACCCTTTTTTGTTGTTCGGTCATTGTCCATTCTCATTAGATTGCCTGCCCACTTTATTCTTGTAATTGGATGAAATTTATTATGTCAGGTTCATTATATTAGGTTGGAGAAAAAGAAAGCCATCATTTTTTCCTGAAATTAATGACTTTATTTAAGAAGTTTCGAATTGTCCGATTTGGGTCAAATATGTACCGTTTTGTTACATAATTTGTTGCCATTTTAAAGGTAGCTACATAATGCCTCTCTTATAGAAGTCTTGGTCTTATTGGCGAAAAACTATAGTAATCGGTTTTCACAATCTATTCTTGATCCCAATTTATTATAACTCAGGAAGTTTTGCAATGATAGAAAAAGGTGGTAATCGCTTGGTGCCAGGTCTGGAATATATGGTGGATGCATTAAAACTTCCCAACAAAGCTCCATGAGTTTCAGGCGAGTCACTACAGACGTGTCTGGCCTGGCGTCGTCCTGATGGAACACAACACCTCTTCTGTTGGCCAATTCTGATCATTTCTGGTCAACCGCTAGCTTTAAACGGTCCAGTTGTTGATAGTAGATCTGAATTTAGTGTTTGGCCATACGGAAAGCAACTCATAATAAATGATTTCCTTTCCAGTCTCACCAAATACACAGTAGAAACTTCCTGGCCGTTAGTTCTGGTTTGGCCCACCGTTTGAGCCACCTCACCACGCTTTGACCCACGACCGTTTTCGCACAATATTGTCGTATTTGACCCATTTCTCATCCCCAGTCACCATCCGTCTAAAAAATGGGTCGATTTCATTCCGTTTGGCCAAGGCTTCGCAGACGGAAATTCGATCCATCATGTTTTTTGGTGTTAATTGGTGTGGCACCCAAACATCGAACTTCTTTTTGAATACAAATTGGCGCAAATGGTTTTAAAACCATTTTACGGTCGATCTTTAAGTCTTGGATGATGTTACGACTACTAACATGCCGGTCAACTTCGATTATTTTTGTGATTTTATCGACATTTTCGACGACGGGCCTGCCTGTGCGAGGTGCATTATTAACAGCAAAAATGCCTGAACGGAATCGATTAAACCAAAATTACACTTAATTAGCTGTTACAGTATCCGCACCATAAACACCATTCACAATTTAAAAAACCTGGCTAGCATGTTCCCCTTCGTCAAAGAAAAAACTGTAAAATGTACCTAATATTCTCATCGTTGACTTCCATTTTTAACACTCTATAAATCACAACTAAATGGACCGAACAAAAAACAGTAAAAAAATTTTTTTGCCTGAAATGTCACCTTGAAAACGAGCATAAATTTGAAATTGTTTGATCGATGTTTTACGAGTTAACAATGACTACAGTCATCCACTGAAAAAAGTAATGGATTTCCTTTTTCCCCAACCTAATATAAATTATATAGCTCTAAACTTGATATCTTGAGCCATATATTTTTTGTATTCCTCCAAATAAACACCCACAGATGTAAAATGCAAAAAAAATCAACAAATATTGCTTTGATGGACACAAAATAGGCAGGAAAGTAGCATATACAATTAGGCATAAAACAAAATCAATAATTATTTACAGAAATGAAAACAATATTAATCTTTTGTAAGTTATCACATAATGTCATACTGGAGACTTAAACAGAATTATGTATAAAGGGAAAAAACAGCATAAAATGAAAAAAAGGACGTTAACAGGGTATGTGACCCCCCTCATCTGTATACAAAGTTTACAACTCGTTACCTTGCTTTCAATTAGGAGGTCAACCACTGCAGAATAAAGCCATCGCCATTCTTCTTGTACAGCAGCTCAATAAGAGCGGCTAGAGGTGGGAAAAGCGAAGATACAGCACGGCCAGAGTATCCCAAAGATTTTCAATGGGATTAAGGTCGGGCGAATATGCTGGCCACGTCATACACGCAATTCCTTAGATCTCCAGGTAGTCATCGACGATATCAGCTCTATGGAGACATGCGTTATCGTCCATTAAAACAAAATTAGGGCCAAATTCTGCAGCATAAAATCTTACAATGGCTTCTAGGACTTCATCTCGATATAGGACAGCCGTCACAGATCGCCGTTTAAAGATGTGCAGGTCTGTGAGGTATCCTAATGAAATCTCTGCACACACTATAATGCTTCCGCTTCGAAATGCGTTATGTTCGGTGATGTTTGGGGGCTGATTGAGTGTTCCTTGTTACATCATATCCTTATACGCTTGTCATCTGAATTCAGAGCAAATCTCGACTCATCAGTAAACATGACATTTCACAACTCAGAAGCAGTCCAATTGATATGTTTCCGGCACCACTTTAATCGTGCCCCTTTTGATTGAGGTGGATAGAAAAACACAAACTTGAGATACCCGGGGGCTTACAGCCTACTTATGTAATCTTCGGCTTACAGCAGCTGCAGATATCGCCTTACCAATGGACGCTACCCCCCAGGGCGCACCTCCTTTAGGTGTGTACGGGGTTCACGATCCCGGGGTGCCTGAGTGATCTTTTCCTAGTGTCCTTCCCTGGTAAAATAGCAACTTGCCTCTGTAGGTTTGTTCATTGCTGGGGTTGACCAAATTAAGCTTCGAACCATGACGGGCCTCGCGTAGGTCAGCAGCAGCTTGGTACTGTTATGGTTGCTGTTGTGATTGACTGGCGTTTCCAGTAGTTGTTGCTGCTGTATGCATGAGCCTGGGTCAGCGTAAAAGAAATTCTCTTACCAATGACGCTGTAATCTAGATGTCCCATGTGTGGAGGTTGCTCTGCGATTCCGCTTGGCTAAAATAGCAATATATCGATCTACCGCAGGGATTCTAACCCTTGGGTGACTGGCTACGGGCCTTCGGATAACTGTCTGTGTGGTTTGGAATTGTTTCCATAAACGTGAAATTACAGAATGATGAACGGCGAAGAAAAAAACGTTATCTGTGTCTTGAAAACAAATGTACGGAAGTTTTAAACACCTTCTATCGGCACTGACAATCAACTTCTGTAACACTCCCTTAACCCATCCACCGACCACCCT
Source organism: Pardosa pseudoannulata (assembly GCA_032207245.1). Lineage (NCBI taxonomy): Eukaryota > Metazoa > Arthropoda > Arachnida > Araneae > Lycosidae > Pardosa > Pardosa pseudoannulata. The sequence continues at coordinate 2,268,379 of CM063497.1, forward strand.
CCCCACCTTTTTCCCGTTCAAAACAGTCACCCTTTTCGTAAATTCCAGACGGAACTTACCGTACTATACTAGAGTTGCCGGTTAATAGTTGTCAGGCTACTTTTAAGTTATTTTCCCTGCAAGTTAAAGGAGTTCCGTTACGCAAAATTAGTTTCTTTCATTTATTATCGCTTTGCAATATTTTTTTTCCTCAAAAGTGTGCGATACGAGTTATACGAGTGCGAACGAGAAGGGGTCGACAGGTCCGTTTTCGAACAGGAATTAGCTGTCAAACCCCCGTCGACGCGTCAGTTCAGTGGGTTAAGCTGGCATCTTATAAGAGTGACTTTTTTGCATATTTCTTGACCTGAAAGCGCGATCGGCTGTTAACTAACATATTTGCATACTTCCGTCTACCTCTGCAGCGAATGGCGTCCTCTTCCAATTATGATTGGCTTCCGGAAATTAGCATTTTCATCTCTGTGCTTCACTTTTGGAAATGAGTGTACTTCTAGGGATTTTTCTTTCAAAGGTCGCCAGTATCTTTTCGTCTGACAAATTTGTTGCCCAGGTTACACGTGTATAAGTTAAAACTGATCTTATTCAACATTTGTAAAGTGAACTTTTTGTTTTCCTTTTTATTAAATTTGATTTTATATATTTTTGTAGGCCATAAAAACATTTATTTGACATCATAACTCTCCTGTTGATCTCTGTCGTAACATTATTTTTGTTGTCTACCTCAGATCCTAAATAGGTGAAGCAATAAACCACCTCAGATTTACACTCAAAAGCCAAAATATTATGGCCACCCCTACATTTTCCAATGAAATCGTCTAGAGGACGTGAAAATCACGTGATCTGGTGGAAGTGGTATTTCACTGCTGCTGGAGAGTCTGAAGAATCATTCTTTCACTTACTTCTGTGTATCATGGGAAAGACTGCGGATCTAAGCGGTTTTGATAGAGGGCAGATTGTGATGGCTCGAAGGCTCGGAACAAGTATTTCCGAAACTGCACGACTCGTGGGTTGATTCGCGATCTGCAGTTGTTAGTATTTATGCAAGGTGGATGAATGACGGTGAAACCAGCAGTAGACGACATGGTGTCAAACGTCCACACTCTATCATAGAAAAAGTCGTCGGAGACTGTCTCGAATGGTGAAGCCAAACTGGAGCCAGACAGTGGCTCAGCTGACAACCCAATACTGCAGGGCCAAGTAGAATAGTATCGGAACACACTGTTGGATATGGGGCTACGCATCAAACGTCCCACTCGTGTGCCTTAGCTGATCAAGCATCATCGCCAACTGCGACTACTCTGGGCCCGGAAACATCGCGACTGGTCCATGGATCAGTGTGAGAGAGTTGCTTGGTCAGATAAATCACAGTTTGCCATTCATCACGCCGATGGCAGTGTCAGGATACGCCGTCTTCCAGACGAACAGTTGCTCTCTATATGTACAGTAAGTCATACACAGACCAGTTGGGGCGGTATTATGCTTTAGGGGACATTCACTTGGGGGGCGTCTCTGGAACCCGTGTTTGTGGTAGAGCAGACCATGAATGCAACAGGGTATCTGAACATCCTTGCGGACCAGTTGCACCCTTACATGGCCTCTGTTTTTCCAGCTGAAAATGGAATGTTCCAACAGGACAACACCCCGTATCACAAGGCTAAATTTAGAGAGGTTACAGGAATATGATGCTGAATTCCATTTAATGTCCTGGCCGGATCTCAATCCGATAGAACCCATTTGGTATGTCATGGGACGGCAGCTCAGAGTTTAAAGACCAATATATCGGATTTGCATAACCCTTGCTTAAACATCTGGTACAATCTGTCTCCGACCATCTTACTAAGGACTTGTGGCATCCATATAAAGGCGGGCTGAAGCTGTGTTGCGCGCCAAAGGCGGGCCAACTCGTTATTGACAGTGGTCATAATGTTTTGGCTTTTGAGTGTATATCCATCCATTTCTAGATGTTCCCTTAGTTACCCAGGTTTTGTGCATGGCATATATTTTGTCTTATTTTCATTTACTTTAATGCCCATCTTAAGAGCCTCTTTCTTTAGAGATAGAAAGGACTGTGCTAATGCTATGGGTGTTATTTTTATGTCATCTGCAAAAGCCAACAGTTGAGTTGATTTGCTGAAGATATTTTACATGATTACGGAAGAGTTTGATACAAGTTTGGTTTGGTTTGATTTGGGGCTCTACCGTTTTGCTCCAGAGGTCTAATGACACCGAGACCTACTGCTTAAGGTATCCGTCTACGTTCGGAGGACTTTTTTCTTTAAACGTTGAAACTAGTCCATGTTTTTACATTTTTAGATTTATTTTTTATATTATCATAGAGAATTGCACTTAAAAAATTTATTCCTGGAGAAGTTTTTCTAAAATTTATAATAAATGAAGAAAATTTAGTAAAAAAAAACGGGGTTTTACAAAAGATCTCATTTTTTAATAAATTAAATTATTTCAACATTTTTTGATGCAACACAATTCTTATACGCTGGACTAGTGAATCACCTGAAATCTTTCATTAATTTGCATTTGGTAAAAAGTTTTGGTCCTCCAAAATCATACACATTGAATTTTTAACGAATTTTCATTACCTTTATAGCTAACTATGAGTGGTAACACCATTAAAAATTATCCAAATTTAAAGCTTTTAGGTCATTCACTAGTAAATACTATCAAAAGCATTTATAATAATTTTCAAAACAATAATTTAAGAACTTTTTGAGAAATCGCATTCAAGTTGCAACATTTTATTAAAAATACCGTTCTGAGAAAACACGCATTTGAAGATTATGAAAGCAACTTTAACTATTAAAAAATTAAAATATATGTTTAAAATTTCCCACACTTTCTTGCTTCAAAACTTTAAAATTGTCAACTTGATAATTATTGAAAATACTAGAAAAATGTTTAATCTTCATGAAAATTTAAAAAGTTTTGTCCAAAAAATGCTCGCCGAATGATGGCCGAAGGGTTAGGGGGCTGGCCTTCGGAACCGGAGTTCGTGGGTTCGAATCCCACAGTGGCATGGATGTTCGTAGCCGTTCGGAGTCGGCTTTAAGCAGTAGGTCCCGGTCTCATTAGCCCTCATGTGCAAAAAGTAGACCGTAGCGCTCCAAACCAAACCAAAACCAAAAAATGCTCTTTAAAAGTCTTTAAATTCACAACTTCCGGTTCCGAAGTCGCTACTTTCGTTTTGTTTTGACAGCTGTAACCGATGTTTAAACAGATGTCACTTTTCTTTAAAATACTGTAGAGACAAAACAAAAACAGATTTAGAAGCCTAAAAGTTGAAATTTTACAATAGAGAAATTAAAAAAATATGATTTTTGGCAAAAAATGATGTTTTTAATGTAGACGGATACTTTAAAGCCGATCCCAAATGCCCTAATCAGGCCAGCGGCGGGATTCGAACCCTCGACCTCCAGTGATCAGCACCGTAACCATTCGGACATCGTTCGGTACAATACAAGTGAAAGTCTTTTAAATACACACACACAAGCCGAATTCAAACAAGCACACATAAATATAAGTCCATTTTTGAAATTTTTTTCCAGTCCGATCTCTACTTTTCGAATGTTTGACCTACTTTCACGTTTAATACTCACATTAAACGGTAAAAGAATAAAAAAAAAAAAATTTCATTTTCAGCCCCCCTCTTTCCCTCTCGGCACTTTCGGATCACCCCCCTACCCCTTCCTCTCTCCCCCAAACGATCTTTTCCTCGAACGAGGTGCCAATAAAACGGAATCCTTAACTTCCCTCTCGAAAGAGAGTCCATCAGAAAAGAAGAAAAAAAGAACCCAAATAGAACATTCCTCGGAACATGCGAACGCGAAATAATGATAAGAATAACAGCATAAAAAAATAGAAAAATTTCGACAGAAGTGTGTGCCGGTTTAAAAAGAAAAAAAAAGCGAGAGAAAATTGACTGAATATTATTTCGATACTCTTCCCAGATAACTTCGAAAAAATTTTTTATACCCCTTCTATCGATTCCGCGTTCGAATTTTTCCAGAATCCGGCTTCGTATCTGCGGGCAGATCGCAATTCCATGCTCTTTTTTTTCCTTTCGAATTCGGGAACGCCGTTTCGCTGCGACCGTGAGAGCCAGATAGGGGGGCGGAAATGGGGCGGATAGAATCTTTTAAGTAGCCATTACGCGAGATAAGTGGGTGTCACGTGGTTCCAAAACGATTCGGGAAGGGGTGTCCGCGTCGGAGTTTGTTAGAGGGAAACTAACCCTTCGATCACTGCGAGATTTAAATTTAACATTACATTATTACACAGCCCAGTAAGCATGCGCATATATATATATATATATATATATATATATATATATATATATATATATATATATATATATATATATGTATGTATGTATGTATGCGTGTGTGCATTCGTAAATTTAAGAATAACATATAATGCAATTTTTAAAAGTAAATAGGTTTTACGTAATTAGCTTTGACTTTCTAGACCGGAGTTAACTCTACGCGGTAGCCATGATAGGTAACTGTTTACGGCGGCAAAATTGAGAAGCGGCAAAACATCTGGAACCAGAACAAAACCCCCTACCTTTCAATTTATGTTAATAAACTTGCCTTAAATCAGTTCGGGATGGCCTTCGCTTGTAGGCATAACAAGCGACAGCTTACGGTGGCAAAATTTAGAAGCGGCAAAACAGCCGGATCTAGAGCAAAAAGCTCTCTTTTAATTTATGTTTCTAAAAATGTCTTAATTCAGTTCAGGGATGGCTATCACATGTAGTCATATTAAGCGACTGCTCGTGGCGGCAAAATTTAGAAGCGGCAAAAGAACCGGAACTAGATCAAAAAATAATATTTCAATGTATGTTAATCAATTTGCCTAAATTCACTTCAGGGATAGCCAGAGCTTGTTGGTATAATAAGCAACTGCTTATGGCGGCACAATTTAGAAGCGGCAAGACAGACGGATCTAGAGCAAAAAACTACCTTTCAATTTGTGTTAATAAATTTGCCTTAATTCAGTTCAGAGATGGCCTTCGCTTGTAGGCATAATAAACGACTGCTGACGGCAGCAATATTTAGAAGCGGCAAAACAGCCGGAATTACAGATAACACAACCTTTCAATTTGTGTTAATAAATTTGCCTTAATTCAGTTCAGGGATGGCCAATGCTTGTAGGGATAATAAGCGACTGCTGACGGCGGCAAAATTTAGAAGCGGCAAAACAGCCGGAATTACAGAAAACACAACCTTTCAATTTGTGTTAATAAATTTGCCTTAATTCAGTTCAGAGATGGTCAACGCTTGTAGGGATAATAAGCGACTGCTGACGGCGGCAAAATTTAGAAGCGGCAAAACAGCCGGAATTACAGCAAAACACAAACTTTCAATTTGTGTTGATAAATTTGCCTTAATTCAGTTCAGGGATGGTCAACGTTTGTAGGGCTAATACACGACTGCTTACGGCGGCAAAATTTAGAAGCGGCAAAACAGAAGGAACTAGAGCTAGAGCAAAACAATAACCTTTCATTTTGTGTTAATAAATTTGCCTTAATTCAGTTCAGGAATGGCCTTAACTTATAGACATAACAAGCGACTGCTTAGGGCGGCAAAATTTAGGAGCGGCAAAACAGACGGTACTAGAACCAGAAACAACCTTTCAATTTGTGTTAATAAATTTGCCTTAATTCAGTTCAGGGATGGCCAATGCTTGTAGGGATAATAAGCGACTGCCTAAGGCGGCAAATTTTGAAGCGGCAAAACAGCTGGAATTACATCAAAACACAACCTTTCATTTTGTGTTAATAAATTTGCCTTAATGATAGTTCAGAGATGGTCAACGCTTGTAGGGATAATAAGCGACTTCTTATAGGGCGGCAAAATTTAGAAACGGCAAAACAGAACGGAACTAGAGCTAAAAACTGACCTTTCAATTTCTGTTAATGAAATGCCTTAATTCAGTTCAGAGATGTCCCAACGCTTGTAGGCACAATAGGTGACTCCCTTATGGCGGCACACTTGAGAAGCGGCAAGACAGACGGAGCTAGAGAAAAAAAAAACTACCTTTCAATTTGTGTTAATAAATTTGCCTGAATTCAGTTCAGAAGATGGTCAACGCTTGTAGGGATAATAAGCGACCGCTTAGAGAGGCAAAATTTAGAAGCGGCAAAACAGCCGGAATTACAGCAAAACACAAACTTTCAATTTGTGTTAATAAATTTGCCTTAATTCAGTTCAGAGATGGTCAACGCTTGTAGGGCTAATAAGCGACTGCTTAGGGCGGCAAAATTTAGAAGCGGCAAGACAGACGATCTAGAGAAAAAAAACCTAACCTTTCAATTTGTGTTAATAAAATTTGCCTGAATTCAGTTCAGAGATGGTCAACGCTTGTAGGGATAATAAGCGATAAGCACCGCTTAGAGAGGCAAAATTTAGAAGCGCAAAACAGCCGAATTACAGCAAAACACAAACTTTCAATTTGCGTTAATAAATTTGCCTGAATTCAGTTCAGAGATGGTCAACGCTTGTAGGGATAATAAGCGACTGCTTAGAGAGGCAAAATTTAGAAGCGGCAAGACAGACGGATCTGAGAAAAAAAACTACTACCTTTCAATTTGTGTTAATAAATTTGCCTGAATTCAGTTCAGAGATGGTCAACGCTTGTAGGGATAATAAGCGACCGCTTAGAGACAAAATTTAGAAGCGGCAAAACAGCCGGAATTACAGCAAAACACAAACTTTCAATTTGCGTTAATAATTTGCCTGATTCAGTTCAAGATGGTCAACGCTTGTAGGATAATAAGCGACCGCTTAAGAGGCAAAATTT
>CM063497.1:2280194-2285194 GCA_032207245.1 Pardosa pseudoannulata
ACTCCCTGAGGCACATAGACGCTGATAGCTTCTCATGGCTTTGTAAATCTCTATTTCGAAGTATTTCGTTTGCGGTAACAGATGTATCTCTAATTGCACCACTTAAATAGCTTAGATGACTTTCGTAAAAAAATATAAATCATTGTCTTAAAGAATATTTTTATTTGTACTTTTAGAAGCCATTATTTCTTATGGGATGATCTTCGAGACTTGACGAGCTTTATGTGTATTAAAAATCAACAATCTATAATGTCTATTTATATATCTATTTATAACCGGAAGTAAAGGGACAATATCGAGGGTGGGGTTCCCGTATTCCAATCTAGTCGACAAAGGGTGAAGTAAAATATCATAAAACACTTTGGTCACCGACACAATAAAAATTTTAGCGTATTTTTTGGAGACTTTTTTTCCTCGGTGTGTTCCACTCGGAGGGTTAAAGGGTTAAACGATCGAAAAGGGGGGAAGGGATGGATTTGGAACGTTTTAAAGACGACAGTATTTTTGCTGTCATAGGAAGCCTATTTATACCAATTTATTTTAGAATGAATCGGATGGATAGTTTAAGAGAAGATAAACTTGATTCGCTTTGAATTTTGCTAACTTTAAATCATGAAGATGGGAGCACTACGGTCTAATTTTTGCAACACGAGGGCTAATGAGACCAGGACCTACTGTCCATTCCTGGTAACACCCACCGTTTCCGGATCCGAAGGTTAGTGCCCTAACCATTCGGCCATCGTTCGGCTTAAATCATGAAGAACCCAATATGGATGCCTCTGTTCATTCCTGGTAAAACCGTTTCATCAGTTTGAGGAGAGACGGATAGATAACTTAGTCTATTATGATAGAGGGGATAGTGCTCTGAAGTGAGACATATACTTGAAATTGATGCAGGAAGTGGACAATTAAAAAATACCTCCTTCAAATGTATTTTGACATAAAATAAAAGATTAAATTAAGATTGTATCAAAATCTTAAATGTATTTTGATTTCTTATTTGTATTTCTATATGCTTTTAAGTCGTCATCGTTTCTTTTCGTTGTATTTAAGGGCTTCAATTCAACCAGGGCATCTAGCTATAATTTTTTACCTTCCTGTTTTCGTTCCGCTAAAAATAATAGATTTATGTTCAGTTCCAAATGAATAATCATTATTTTATGTGTATTCTTATTTGTACTAAAAATATAATTCCATCGCAAACAAAAAATGTAGTTTCATCAAAATTGAGACTATTTTATTTTTTTAATTAGTACACTTTGAGAAGTGATTCCATGAACTAGCCCGTACCATACGATCGGTGAGCAGAGAACGGCTAGCACTGGTATTGTTATCCATCATCAAAGTCGCATTCGAGGACTGAATTCGGTCTGCCTTCTACAAGTAGTATCGTGCAAAACTGAAACAGAAAAAAATACGACAGGAAATCGAGAAGAAAGGGACGGGTAAATGACATTCAATTTGAAAGTAATGATAGGTTGGTGACAGCAACAAAATGACTGAAAATATATCGAACCGAAATAAATCGATATTTTTTCGGTTCAGTTTCTACCAAAATAATAGTTTTTCCTGTTCAGTTCCGGTTTCAATCCCTGCCTTCCACTTATCTTTCCATTTCTCATGTCTTCTGCAGTTCTCTTTGACCTCCCATCCATCGTTGCTCTGTTAGTCGACTACTCTCAGTTGCCCAGTGTAGGGTAACACTGAGAATTTCCCTAGAATTCTAGAAATTAATTTTATGTCTTGATATATGCATTTTCAGTTAGATCTCAGTAGATTGGTTTGGTTTGGAGTGCTACGGCCTGCTGTTTTGATCCCTTTTTCCACTGATCTAAGTTCATTTCTCACTATTAAATTCGCTGACTACGCTGCTCTCTCCTGGGAATGTTTCCCACGTCTGTCACTGTGAGGCCCAACGTCGAATAGAGCGCCCTCAGTGTGATGAGGCGATTTAGATCAGTAATATAACTGATTCATTCATACAAGAAGTAAAATGCTCGGGATCTAAAGCTGACCTCATCACATCTTTGTAAAAAAACAGAGAACCATAAAATTATATTCTACGGATATTGTTGTCTTGTACGGTGGTCTCGGGCGGGGTTCTGATCCCAGTCCCAGATTAGAATCCCGTCTCCGTACTTGACACTAAATAAGAATGTACCTTTGTGGAGTTATTTATGAGTCCCTAAGGGACAGTGCCCAATTAGAAGGGATAAGTTTTCCACGTTCGCGGTCTCAAGGCGGGGTTAAAGTACACCAATGAGATTCTTACAACTATCCCGATTGGACGATAAGAAGGAAGAGGGGACAAGGTTGAAATTAATAAAATAAAAAAATCTAAAAATTGAGAAGATGTTCGGAAGTCCCCACCAAAAAAGGTGTTCGATAGTCGAGACTAGAGGAGAGTCCGACAGAAGGTGTGTTCGAGAGGCGAGACGAGGAGAGAGTCCGACAGAAAGTGTTTTCGAGACGATAATAGAAGGTGTTCGAGACGAGACGAGTGAGAGTCCGACAGAAGGTGTTCGAGAGTCTAGACTAGAGAGTCAGACAGAAAATGTTCGATAGTATCCGACCAGAATCCGACGGAACGATTCAAGAGTCCAGCCAAGTCCGACAGGAAGGGTTCTGCATCAAATAGCACGGCCGCACCCCAAAAACACTCAGGAGGAAGCCCCTGACTAGACCGACGAAAGATCCATAGATACCCATTAGCCAACAGTGTTAGGGCACACCATTTTCACTCCTTAAATGTACAACCTTTTACATACATTTTGAAATTGAGATTAAGTCCTCTCTCTATTTACAAAATTACTTAAGTATTAAAAAATTGTCAGAACTAATTTAGAAGATGTTGACAAAGCTTATTTTATGAAAATTAGCATCAGTTTTGTATGTACATAGATGTATATATATTATAACTAGCATATAGTCCATCATATGACGGGATTAGTAAAATTTTTAATATTCCAGAACTGTTAAGTACCCAATGAGGCAGGTAAAAAATGGTTTGTTTTTTGGCTGAGAACTATCTGGTTCGCTCTCAATAATTTATTTATCGTCACACCTCTCTAGAGTCTCCCGATCCTGTAATGCAGTTTAGAATCACGTTGAATTCATTGAGTCAAACCATGTGGTTGTGTATAATAAACAAACACACAAAAGAACAAACTTCTTAATTTCCAAATATATATAAATTAAAAGTTAGATATTTATTAGTCCGTGAAATAGACTCCTAGACTTATATGAAAAGAATTTATTGTTAATACCGGTGGTAAAAGTTTCATTGCAACAAAAAATAATCGATGATTCAATTTAAAATTATCATGTATATATCTAATCTATTATTGAAGCCAAATACAAAAGAAAATTATTGACGTAATATCTAAGTTCAGTGATAAAAGATATTAGAATAGTGTAGACGATATTTAAATAGTGTAAAATATGAAATGATTCAATTAGATGTTTAAAGGAATGACGTCACAATGGTAGAAAAAATTGTTATTTTTACCTATTTATTAAGTGATAAATGGATAAATTGAATCGCCTGCTCTTAACCGGGGAAAATAGGGCTTAAAATAATGGTATTAAACTCTCAAAAAGGAGGGAAGGGGTGGATTTCGAACGTTTTAAAGACGACAGTATTTTTTGCTGTGATATGAAGCATATTTATACCAATTTATTTTAGAATCGGATCGATAGTTTAGGAGAAGATAAACTTTATTCGCTTTGAATGGATACCTCTATCCATTACAGGTCCAACCGCTTCATAAATTGGAGGACAGACATACAAATAACTTAGGCTATTATTATATAGGGGAAATTTACTTTTTTATATTAAGCTAGTTTCGGATGCTGTTAATTTAGCTTTTAGTTTATTCTCATATCTTATGTCAGTAGTTTCTCAGAACCTGTGGTTAAATTTAGTACTAAAATACTTTTACACAACGCAATCAAAATAAAATCACCACTATACATTTGATCACAGGTAATTACTCAAATATAAACGAGGACTACACGACACTCAGGAAGCAGCCAGCTGAACTACGACCAATTTTCCTTCGGTACCGGAGTTCAAGGGTTCGAATCCCACTGTGCATGGATGTTCGTAGCCTATTTGGAATAGACATTAAGCTGTAGGTCCGGGTCTCAATAGCCCTCGTGTTTCAAAAGAGTAGACAGTAGCACTCTAAACCAAACGAAGTCGAACGATGACCGATTGGTTAGGGTGCTGGCCTTCGGTACCGGAGTTCGTGGATTCGAATCCTACAGTGGCATGGATGTTCTTAGCCGTTCGTAATCGGCTTTAAGCTGTAGGTCCCGGTCACATTAGCCCTCATGTTTCAAAAGAGTAGACCGTAGCACTCTAAACCAAACGAAGCCAAACGATGGCCGATTGGTTAGGGTAATGGCCTTCGGTACCGGAGTTCGTGGGTTCGAATCCTACAGTGGCATGGATGTTCGTAGCCGTTCGGAATCGGCTTTAAGCTGTAGGTCCCGGTCTCATTAGCCCTCGTGTTGCAAAAATTAGACTGCAAAAAGCACTCCAAACCAAACGAAAGCAGGAAGAAGCCTACCCTATTAAGTGTACGGCTTGCAAGTGCTGCCCGAGGAATATTCTACCCCGGACTCAAAGCCGAATAAGAATTTAAAAATTACAAATAATAAATAAATAAATAAATAATGAAAAAATATTTAAAATAAAAAAAGGAACTATATAAAATAAAAATAAAATAGAATTAATAGAAAATAAGCTGATTTACTTTCAAAGATTTAATGTAAGTTAATAGCAGGGTAAAGGCTGATTCGGTATGGAATCTTCAAAGATACTTTCTATTTAAGTTCTGGGTATAACGCTAAAGTAATAAAGGGGTAAAGAAAATAAGACCAATTTTAATAATAATACAGTACACTCCGCTTAATGGGATAGCGGTCTTCAGTCGCTTATTGTTATATTATCACTGGGTCCCGATTTCACGTATATGTTAAAATTATCGTTTTAT
>CM063497.1:2330194-2332694 GCA_032207245.1 Pardosa pseudoannulata
ACATATATATACATACATATATATACATACCTATATATACATATATATATATAATATACACATATATAAACATATATATATATACGTATACATATATACACATATATATATATATGTATATCAATACTTATATATATATACAAACACACACACACACACATATATATATATATATATATATATATATATATATATATTCATATATATATATACATATATACATATACATGTTTCTCATATTGGTCCATCTATATACATATACGTGTGGTTATATAAATGTGTGTATGTTTATATATGCATATATTATATCTAAAACTATGTATATTTATATGCATGTATGTATAAATCTACTGCACATAACCGGTAAGAATTTATAAAAACGTCGATCGCACAGGCGCACTTCTAACTATAATATGTTTTATATTTGTTAAATATCACCTTAACGGTGTTTTTAATATTTAAACATTTAAATTTTAAACAACGTCAGAGAAATTTTGAAAATCTAAATTTATATACGTTCCCCCTTATCCAACCATTATGTTTAATAAAAAGACGAAAATCAACTGTAACCCAAACATCAAATAATATATATATATATATATATATATATATATATATATATATATATATATATATATATATATATATATATATATATTATATATATATATATATATACACTCATGTCCATAAATTAAGGATAATTCAGAATCACACAGAAATTTAGCTCTAAAATAAAAATTTCACCTGTAGAATTATCACGCACATGTTGAAGAAGAATATGCAAATTGCAGGAAACCACCAGATGGCGCGGATAGTACGTCACAATGACGAGAGTGTATGAAAGGGGTATATAAGAAATGGTAACAAAGAAGTAAAATTGTTCACAAGCCCCCGAGTTACTACGCCGAATGATGACCGGTATTTGGCAGTTACTGCCAAAAGAAACAGACAGAGCACAACATCAGACCTGTCTCGTCAGCTCTCTTCAGCTACCGGTACGACAGTTTCAAGGCAGACCGTGTACAGACGCTTAGGGAACATTGGTCTATATGCTCTTAGGCCTGTCAGATGTGTTCCCCTTACCGCAACTCACTGTCGCCTGCGATTATGCTGGGCTAGAGAGCATGCATTGTGGACACCGCAACAGTGGTCTTGTGTGATGTTTTCCGACGAGTCCAGGTTCAGTTTACATTCTGATTCTCGCCGGACTTTCATATGGAGAGCGCCAGGTACCCGTTACCACCAAGAGAACACCATTGAACGACACCATTACGGTGGTGCAGGATGGCTCGTTTGGGGAGGAATTATTCTTGGTTCCAGAACTGACCTGCATGTTCAGAGTGTAACGATGACAGGCCACATCTATCGGGATGTCATTCTGGAACAACATGTAAGTTTGTTTCGGGGCGCCATGGGTGCTGAATTTCTGTATATGGATGACAATGACCGACTTCACCGTGCAAACATTGTAGACGAATGTCTTCAATCGTAGGATATCATCCGTATGGATTGGCCAGCACACTCACCGGATTTGAATCCAATAGAGCATGTGAATCCAATAGAGCATGTGTCCATCAACCCCTCCCAACTGTCTATCGGAACCTCGGAGGGCATTGCTTGATGAGTGGTGTAATTTTCCCCAAGATCAGATTGATAATCTGATACTCAGCATGCGTAGGCGTTGTAACGCTTGTATTGCATCGTCCGGGAGACATACTCCGTATTAACCATCATACTAACCATGTTATACTGTATTCTGTAAATAGGTTATTTTTTGAAATTTGCTCCAGGGAGTAAAAATCGCAATTTTTATCAATTATGTCAAACATATAGAATCTTTTTTGCTCTTTACCTTTTGTTTAATAAATAGATTTTTCAAATAAGTCAAATTTGTTTTGCTTTTGTCTCTTTCATTGCCTGAACTTCATTATCCTTAATTTATGGACATGAGTGTACGTGTGTGTGTACACATGCATGTTTGATATATGTGTGTGTATATATACATATTCATATATATATATATATATATATATATATATATATATTATATATATATATATATATATATATATATATATATATATATATATATATATATATATATATATATATATATATATATATATGTGCGTGTGTGTGTGTTTGTGTGTGTATATATATGTATATATCTATACGTTATACATATGTATCCATATATGTATATATATATATATGTATATTTTACTTATGTCTGTATATATAAATATATATGTGTGTTTGTCTGTGTCAATATGTATATATCTATATGTATGTATGTGTGCGTGCATATGTGTATATAAATAAATATATATATATATATATATATATATATATATATATATATATATATATATGTGTGTGTGTGTGTGTGCGCATATATGTTTTTATATATGTGATGCGTATATGTCTATGAGGCGTATAAGTCTGTGTTTATGTAAGTTTTGGAACAATGTGAAAAGCAAAACAATAATTCCTTGCT
>CM063497.1:2337694-2345194 GCA_032207245.1 Pardosa pseudoannulata
TGTGAAAAATAATTTAGATGAGTTTCGGTGAGAGAATTGGAGAGAATTTACACATCATAACAAAAGTATGAGGAGTTACATTAACAATTCTCCCCATCTTTATAAAAATGTGGGAAATAATTTAGACGAGTTTCGGTGGGAGAACTGTGGAGAATTTACACATCATTATAAAAATATAGAGAGTTAAATTAATAATTCTCCATATCTCTATAAAAATGTGGAAAATAACTTAGATAAGTTTCCGTGGGAGAATTGTGGAGAATATACACATCGTTAAAAAAGTATGGGGAGTTAAAATAATAAATCTCCACATCTTTATAAAATGTGAAAAATAATTTAGATGAGTTCCGGTGGGAGAATTGTGGAGAACTTACACATCGTTACAAAAGTATAAGGAGTTAAATTAATAATTCTCCACATCTTTATGAAAATGCGAAAAATAATTTAGATTAATTTCGGTGGGAGAATTCTGGAGAATTTACAAACCATTACAAAAGTATGAGGAGTTAAATTAATAATTCTCCACATCTTTATAAAAATGTGGAAAATAATTTAGATGAGTTTCGGTGGGAGAATTGTGGAGAATTTACACACCATTACAAAAGTATAGGGAGTTAAATTAATAATTCTCCACATCTTTATAAAAATATGGGAAATACTTTAGATGAGTTTCGGTGGGAGAATTGTGGAGAATTTACACATCGTTACAAAAGTATGAGGAGTTAAATTAATAATTCTCCACATCTTTATGAAAATGTGGAAAATAATTTAGATGAATTTTTCGGTGGGAGAATTGTGAGAATTTACACATCATTACAAAAGTATTGGGAGTTAAATTAATAATTCTCTCTTTTATAAAAATGTTGAGAACAATTTAGATGAGTTTCGGTGGGAGAATTCTGGAGAATTTACACATCATTACAAAAGTATGAGGAGTTAAATTAATAAATTCTGCACATCTTTATAAAAATGTGGAAAATAATTTAGATGAGTTTCGGTGGGAGAATTGTGGAGAATTTACGCATCGTTACAAAATTATCGGGAGTTAAATTAATAATTCTCCACGTCTTTATAAAACTGTGGAAAATAATTTAGATGAGTTTCGGTGGGAGAGGAGAATTTACACATCATTACAAAAGTATGAGGAGTTAAATTAATAATTCTCCACATCTTTATAAAAATGTGGAAAATAATTTAGATGAGTTTCGGTGGGAGAATTGTGGGAGAATTTACACATCGTTACAAAAGTATAGGGAGTTAAATTAATAATTCTCCACATCTTTAAAAAATGTGGAAAATAATTTAGATGAGTTTCGGTGGAAGAATTGTGGAGAATTTACACATCAATTACAAAAGTATGGGAGTTAAAATAATAAATCTCCACATCTTTATAAAATGTGATAAATAATTTAGATGAATTTCGGTGGGAGAATTGTGAGAGAATTTACACATCGTTACAAAAGTATGAGGAGTTAAATTAATAATTCTCCACATCTTTATAAAAATGTGGAAAATAATTTAGATGAGTTTCGGTGGGAGAATTGTGGAGAATTTACACACCATTACAAAAGTATAGGGAGTTAAATTAATAATTCTCCACATCTTTATAAAAATATGGGAAATACTTTAGATGAGTTTCGGTGGGAGAATTGTGGAGAATTTACACATCAATACAAAAGTATGGAGTTAAATTAATAAATCTGCACATCTTTATAAAAATGTGGAAAATAATTTAGATGAATTTCGGTGGGAGAATTGTGAGAGAATTTACACATCGTTACAAAAGTATGAGGAGTTAAATTAATAATTCTCCACATCTTTTTAATAATGTGGAAAATAATTTAGATGAGGTTCAGTGAGAGAACTGTGGAGAATTTACACATCATTATAAAAATATAGAGAGTTAAATTAATAATTCTCCATATCTCTATAAAAATGTGGAAAATAACTTAGATAAGTTTCCGTGGGAGAATTGTGGAGAATATACTTTTGTAACACATCGTTACAAAAGTATGGGGAGTTAAAATAATAAATCTCCACATCTTTATAAAATGTGAAAAATAATTTAGATGAGTTCCGGTGGGAGAAATATGGAGAACTTACAGATCATTACACAAGTATGGGGGTTAAATTAATAATTCTCCAACTGTTTATAAAAAAATAAGGAAAATAATTTAGATTAATTTCGGTGGGAGAATTCTGGAGAATTTACAAACCATTACAAAAGTATGAGGAGTTAAATTAATAATTCTCCACATCTTTATGAAAATGTGGAAAATAATTTAGATGAGTTTCGGTGGGAGAATTGTGGAGAATTTACACATCATTACAAAAGTAAGGGGCGTTAAATTAATAATTCTCCTCATCTTTATAAAAATGTGGAAAATAATTTAGATGAATTTCGGTGGGAGAATTGTGAGAGAATTTACACATCGTTACAAAAGTATGAGGAGTTAAATTAATAATTCTCCACATCTTTATAAAAATGTGGAAAATAATTTAGATGAGTTTCGGTTCGAGAATTGTGGAGAATTTACACATCGTTACAAAAGTATGGGGAGATAAATTAATAATTTTCCACATCTTTATAAAAATGTGGAAAATAATTTACGTGAGTTTCCGTGGGAGAACTGTGGAGAATATTCACATCAATACAAAAATATGGGGAGTTAAATTAATAATTCTGCACATCTTTATAAAAATGTGGAAAATAATTTAGATGAGTTTCGGTGGGAGAATTGTGGAGAATTTACGCATCGTTACAAAATTATCGGGAGTTAAATTAATAATTCTCCATATCTTTATAAAAATGTGGAAAATAATTTAGATGAATTTCGGTGGGAGAATTCTGGAGAATTTACACATCATTACAAAAGTATGAAGAGTTAAATTAATAATTCTCCACATCTTTATAAAAATGTGGGAAATAATTTAGATGAATTTCGGTGAGAGAAACTGTGGAGAATTTACAAACCATTACAAAAGTATGGGGAGTTAAATTAATAATTCTCCATATCTTTATAAAAATATGGGAAATAATTTAGATGAGTTTCCGTGAGAGAATTGTGGAGAATTTACACATCATTACAAAAGTATGGGGAGTTAAATTCATAATTCTTCACATTTTTATAAAAATGTGGAAAATAATTTAGATGAGTTTCGTGTGGAGAATTTACACGTCATTACAAAAGTATCGGGAGTTAAATTAATAATTCTCCACGTCTTTATAAAAATGTTGAGAACAATTTAGATGAGTTTCGGTGGGAGAATTCTGAAGAATTTACACATCATTAAAAAAGTATGAGGAGTTAAATTAATAAATCTCCACATCTTTATAAAAATGTGGAAAATAATTTAGATGAATTTCGGGAGAATTGTGGAGAATTTACACATCATAACAAAAGTATGAGGAATTAAATTAACAATTCTCTCTATTTTTATAAAAATGTGGGAAATAATTTAGACGAGTTTCGGTGGGAGAACTGTGGAGAATTTACACATCGTTACAAAAGTATGGGGAGATAAATTAGTAATTTTCCACATCTTTTTAATAATGTGGAAAATAATTTAGATGAGTTTCAGTGAGAGAACTGTGGAGAATATACACATCATTATAAAAATATAGAGAGTTAAATTAATAATTCTCCATATATCTATAAAAATATGGAAAATAACTTACATAAGTTTCCATGGGAGAATTGTGGAGAATATACACATCGTTACTCAAGTATGGGGAGTTAAAATAATAAATCTCCACATCTTTATAAAATGTGATAAATAATTTAGATGAGTTCCGGTGGGAGAAATATGGAGAATTTACAGATCATTACACACGTATGGGGGTTAAATTAATAATTCTCCACTTATTATCAAAAAATAAGGAAAATAATTTAGATTAATTTCGGAGGGAGAATTATGGAGAATTTACAAACCATTACAACAGTATGAGGAGTTAAATTAATAATTCTCCACATCTTTATAAAAATGTGGAAAATAATTTAGATGAGTTTCGGTGGGAGAACTGTGGAGAATTTACACACCATTACAAAAGTATGGGGAGTTAAATTAATAATTCTGAACATCTTTATGAAAATGTGGAAAATAATTTAGATGAATTTTGGTGGGAGAACTGTGGAGAATTTACACACCATTACAAAAGTATGGGGAGTTAAATTAATAATTCTGAACATCTTTATGAAAATGTGGAAAATAATTTAGATGAATTTTGGTGGGAGAATTTACACATCATTACAAAAGTATTGGGAGTTAAATTAATAATTCTCCACGTCTTTATAAAAATGTTGAAAACAATTTAGATGAGTTTCGGTGGAAGAATTCTGAAGAATTTACACATCATTACAAAAGTATGAGGAGTTAAATTAATAATTCTCCACATCTTTATAAAAATGTGGAAAATAATTTAGATGAGTTTCGGTGGGAGAATTGTGGAGAATTTACACATCATTACAAAAGTATGAGGAGTTAAATTAATAATTCTCCACATCTTTATAAAAATGTGGAAAATAATTTAGATGAGTTTCGGTGGGATAATTGTGGAAAATTTACGCATCGTTACAAAAGTATCGGGAGTTAAATTAATAATTTTCCACATCTTTATAAAAATGTGGGAAATAAGAATTAGATGAGTTTCGGTGAGAGAATTGGAGAGAATTTACACATCATAACAAAAGTATGAGGAGTTACATTAACAATTCTCCCCATCTTTATAAAAATGTGGAAAATAATTTAGATGAGTTTCGGTTCGAAAATTGTGGAGAATTTACACATCGTTACAAAAGTATGGGGAGTTAAATTAATAATTCTCCACATCTTTATGAAAATGTGGAAAATAATTTAGATGAATTTCGGTGGGAGAATTGTGAGAGAATTTACACATCGTTACAAAAGTATGAGGAGTTAAATTAATAATTCTCCACATCTTTATAAAAATGTGAGAAATAATTTAGATGAATTTCGGTGGAGAATTGTGAGAGAATTTACACATCGTTACAAAAGTATGGGGAGTAAATTAGTAATTTTCCACATCTTTTTAATAATGTGGAAAATAATTTAGATGAGGTTCAGTGAGAGAACTGTGGAGAATTTACACATCGTTACAAAAGTATGAGGAGTTAAATTAGTAATTTTCTCCACATCTTTATAAAATGTGGAAAATAATTTAGATGAGTTTCGGTGAGAGAACTGTGGAGAATTTACACATCATTATAAAAATATAGAGAGTTAAATTAATAATTCTCCATATTTTATAAAAATATGGAAAATAACTTAGATAAGTTTCCGTGGGAGAATTGTGGAGAATTTACACATCGTTACAAAAGTATGGGGAGTTAAATTAATAATCTCCACATCTTTATAAAATGTGAAAAATAATTTTAGATGAGTTTCGGTGGGAGAATTCTGAAGAATTTACACATCATTACAAAAGTATGAGGAGTTACATTAATAATCCTCCACATGTTTATAAAAAAAAATAAGGAAAATAATTTAGATTAATTTCGGTGGGAGAATTCTGGAGAATTTACAAACCATTACAAAAGTATGAGGAGTTAAATTAATAATTCTCCACATCTTTATGAAAATGTGGAAAATAATTTAGATGAGTTTCGGTGGGAGAATTGTGGAGAATTTACACATCATTATAAAAGTAAGGGGCGTTAAATTAATAATTCTCCACATCTTTATAAAAATGTGGGAAATAATTTAGATGAGTTTCGGTGGAAGAATTGTGGAGAATTTACACATCGTTACAAAAGTATGAGGAGATAAATTAATAATTTTCCACATCTTTATAAAAATGTGGAAAATAATTTAGATGAATTTTCGGTGGGAGAATTGTGAGAGAATTTACACATCATTAACAAAAGTATGAGGAGTTAAATTAATAATTCTCCCCATCTTTATAAAAATGTGGGAAATACTTTAGACGAGTTTCGGTGGGAGAACTGTGGAGAATTTACACATCGTTACAAAAGTATGGGGAGTTAAATTAATAATTCTCCACATCTTTATGAAAATGTGGAAAATAATTTAGATGAGTTTCAGTGAGAGAACTGTGGAGAATTTACACATCATTACAAAAGTATGAGAGTTAAATTAATAATTCTGCACATCTTTATAAAAATGTGGAAAATAATTTAGATGAGTTTCGGTTCGAGAATTGTGGAGAATTTACACATCGTTACAAAAGTATGGGGAGATAAGTTAATAATTTTCCACATCTTTATAAAAATGTGGGAAATAATTTAGATGAGTTCCGGTGGGAGAAATATGGAGAACTTACAGATCATTACACAAGTATGGGGGTTAAATTAATAATTCTCCACGTGTTTATAAAAAAAATAAGGAAAATAATTTTAGATTAATTTCGGTGAGAGAATTATGGAGAATTTACAAACCATTACAAAAGTATGAGGAGTTAAAATTAATAATTCTCCACATCTTTATAAAAATGTGGAAAATAATTTAGATGAATTTCGGTGGGAGAATTGTGAGAGAATTTACACATCGTTACAAAAGTATGAGGAGTTAAATTAATAATTCTCCACATCTTTATAAAAATGTGAGAAATAATTTAGATGAGTTTCGGTGAGAGAATGGGGGGGAATTTACACATCATTACAAAAGTATGGGGAGTTAAATTCATAATTCTTCACATTTTTATAAAAATGTGGAAAATAATTTACGTGAGTTTCCGTGGGAGAACTGTGGAGAATATTCACATCAATACAAAAATATGGGGAGTTAAATAAATAAATCTGCACATCTTTATAAAAATGTGGAAAAAAAAGTAGATGTGTTTCGGTGGGAGAATTGTGGATAATTTACACATCATTACAAAAGTATGGCGAGTTAAGTTAATAATTCTCCAGATCTTTATAAAAATTTGAGAAATAATTTAGATGAGTTTCGCTGGGACAATTGTGGAGAAGTTACACATCATTAAAAAAGTATGAGGAGTTAAATTAATAAATCTCCACATCTTTATAAAAATGTGGAAAATAATTTAGATGAATTTCGGGAGAATTGTGGAGAATTTACACATCATTACAAAAGTATGGGGAGTTAAATTCATAATTCTTCACGTTTTTATAAAAATGTGGAAAATAATTTAGATGAGTTTCGGTTCGAAAATTGTGGAGAATTTACACATCGTTACAAAAGTATGGGGAGTTAAATTAATAATTCTCCACATCTTTATAAAAATGTTGAAAACAATTTAGATGAGTTTCGGTGGGAGAATTGTGGAGAATTTACAAACCATTACAAAAGTATGAAGTTTGGTTTGGTTTGGTTTGGTTTGGAGCGCTACGGTCTACTGTTTTGCACACGAGGGCTAATGAGACCGGGACCTACAGTTTAAAGCCGATTCCGAACGGCTACAAACATCCATGCCAGCAGCGGGATTCGAACCCATGAACTCCGGTTCCGAAGAGCAGCGCTCTACCATTCGGCCATCGTTCGGCACAAAAGTATGAGGAG
>CM063497.1:2350194-2360194 GCA_032207245.1 Pardosa pseudoannulata
TGTAAAAAACTGGGTCCATCATTTAAAAAATTAATTTTAAATTCACGTGACATCAAAAAGCTCCGTGATTGGTTGTGATGTCATCGTTCATGCAGACCAATATTTTTGTATTGCTTTTAAGCGCGCACTATTTTCCGATTTTGTTTTTGCAAGTTCCTGAAATTTTCTAGCTATCAAAATTTATTTTTATTTAAACCTGAAGGTTTATTTTATCGATCTAGATAGCTTAGTTATCTCAATTTGTCATAAATGTCTCTTCTACCTGGATTTACCAATCAGACAACCTCCCGAAAATTGACAGCATGTCAATGTTTTCTTTCTTGGCAAAAAACCCGGATTTTATGGGAGCAGAAATACGAGGAATTAAAACCCAAAGGTGTGTAAAATCATTTATATTTTTTTTCCAATTTTACTTAACATGTATTAATACTTTATTCATGCTAAACACAGCTCTTTTGTTTGTAAACACAAACAAGTCAAATAAATATACATATATCATATATATACACATTTGTAGTTGCATCGTTTTTTATAAATAGAGACGTATGTAATATTAAAATAAAAATTAGAGGAGGTATTTTTTGTGAGACCGGTCTCATTAGCCTTCGTGTTGCAAAAAGTAGACCGTAGCATTCCAAAACCAAACCAAAACAAAATCAATTCTTAGATATTTTAAATATGATGAAAAGAAATTTAAAATCTTTAAATGGCTTTACTTAATTTAATAACCATTCCTCGTGTTGATTGCGTGATGTTTGTGTAACTGTTGTTGTTTTCGTTTCAGCTACGCGGCCGCGGACGCTACTTTCCGGTCGATGAAAGATCGCAACATAGATCAGAGCGTCATCATCACGGGAGAAAGTGGCTCTGGTAAAACAGGTCAGTCTGTTTGTCACTTTTTTCGCAAAAGCAGCCTTACTTTAGATCGCAACTAAACATATTCACAAGTTATAGGCGTCTGTGAGATCGGTCGTCAGTGAGCCTTCATAAGTAAAAGGGATCAAGAAGTCAAAGAAATCGATTTTACTTCTGCACCAAGTAAAGGAAGCAGTGCGTTCGAGAAAATTTCGACGTTCCAACTTATCCATAAGACGTTTAATCAAACTTCCCTACTTATATACAGTCTGTTCTATAACAGCATATCTCTCCTAACTCCGTCAATAGATAGCGCGCAGATACCGGCTTAATGGAACATGTTCTTCAAACATGAGAGAAGAATGTTTTATGGTTCTATTCTTTATTCGATCTGTTTTTGCTGTGTTTCAATCAGAGCTTCGAACCGTAATTTTTTTTTGTTCCGGTTTTCGTTCCGGTTCAACTAAAAAATTAATATCGGTTCAGTTCCGGTTTTCGCTCCGCCAAAAATAACGGTTTTCGGTTCAGTTCCGTTTTTCGCTCCGCCAAAAATAACTGTTTTCGTTTCAGTTCCAAATGAATAATTTCATTTTATGTATATTCTTATTTGTACTAAAAATATAATTCTATCATAAACAAAAAAATGTAATTCTATCAAAATTTAGAAGATTTTATTCTTTTTTTATATAGGTACACTATGTGAATTGATACAAACAGCAGGTACGATAAGAGCGGCGAGCATTGGCATTGTTATCCATTATCAAAATCGCATTTGACAACTAGGTTCATGATTACCCACATTCGTCGTTTGACTCTCACATCGTGCACTTGGCCTTGCAATAATTATGTAAAAAATATATTATTTATTTAACATATGAAAATTGCCTCTAATTATTAATATATCTTCTAACGTGGTTTCACTGAGATTACTTCTGTTGTCTCGGAGAATAAATTTCAAACCTGAAAACGCTCTTTCAACAAATATCAAAATAGGAAATCGAGAAGCAGTATACATGTAATGATAATTATAAAGTTGACGTTAAATTAGAAAATATTGATAAGTTGGTAACAGTAACAAAATGACTGAAAGATATATCGAACCGAAATAAACCGATATTTTTTTCGGTTCAGTTCCGGTTTTCGTTCCGACCAAAATAACGGTTTTTTCCGGTTTTCGGTTCAGTTTCGGTTCGAAGCCCTGGTTTCAATCAACCATTCCAAAATGAGTGCCGTGTTGAGGCAGTGTTTCTGTGCCACCATCCAAAAGGACCCAAAATGTCATGTGCCGCTTCAACCCGGTACACGAGAAATTCGTAGTCATTCGTAAAGAAGTGGGTAGCACGTTAAAAAGCGGTACAAAATGATGACGACAACGTCCAAAGCGAATGATAAAGGGATTCTTGCCTAATCGATAATAATGGGGAATGGACAACTCATTAGGTGAAATGCATTTCAGTTTAATATGTATAATACACGGCACAAATGGATTTTTAATCATTCTTCTGTTTCAGATAAATAGACGACGAGATCTTGTGGAACACACTGTAAAATTGATCAAGCAGAAGTTAAAGAAATCGATTTTACTTCTGCACCAAGTAAAGGAAGCAGTGCGTTTGAGAAAATTTCGCAGTTCAAACTCATCCATAAGACGTTTATTCCAATTTCCCTACTTATATACAGTCTATTCTATAAAAGCTTTCTCTCATAATTTCGTCAACAGGTAGCGCGCAGACACAGGCTTAACCCTTTGACAATTTCATTTTTTTCCAGAATTTGGTCAAAAAAATGTCGCATTTTTTTATTGCCTATTTTTGCTCAATTTTCATTTTTAAGTAAAGATATGCTATTAAAATTAACATTTCTAATATTTTTAAGCATTTATTACAACTTTTTTTTCTTTCTACGAAAGCATCGTAGAACTGAAGTTTACCTTTAGTCTCGTCGTATATCCAAGTTCATTTTTGGAATTCCACCGAAAGCGAATCTAGGAGGAGTATCCGAAGGATTATCACAATTAATTTTAAAATATTGTCTCGCTTGACCGATTCCATCTGTACTACTATCAGAGTCACTACTATCCAGGTCGTCTAGACAACTTTCGCTACTATCATTTACAGACAATTCAGTTTCTGATTCCGAGTCCCAAGAAATGAGCTCCATACGCTCTGAATTACCCATTATTTAAAAGTAAAAATATATTATTCAACTCTTACATCAATAAAATGATCAGGCGGTTAGTAAAATATAACCAGAAAGCTATACACGGAAAGATAACAATTCGTCTTCTCATACAAAACGTGCGAAAAAACCCGCGCTTTTGAACCAATCAGATTATAAAATGCAATAAACTGCAAACTATCATTTACTGAACATTTATACAAAAATTGTGTTACTAAAATAGGAAAAAATACGGTCGAAACAGTGCAAGAGAAATAGAAATCAGATTGCCCGTACGCCGTACGGGAAAATCAGTAAAGGCCCGAAAGCTGTGCCCGTAATCTAGATTTTCAATGTAAAACGGAAAACCTTTAAGTTAGGATTTTACTTTCATAGAATTTTATTATTACATTATATATAAACATACATTACAACAAATTATATATACATTTTACATTTATACATATATGTTTATACACTCACAGACATATATATATATACATATATATATACATATATATATACATATAATATATATATTATAATATATATATACATATATATATACATATATAATATATATACATATATATATATATATACATATATATATATATATTATATATTATACATATATATATACATATATAATATATATACATTTATATATACATATATATATACATATATATATACATACTTATATATATACATATATATATATTATATATATATATATATTATACATATATATATATATATAATACATATTCATAATATAAAAATATATATATATATATATCCATATATAAATATAATATATTATACATATATATATTTAACATTATATATACATATATATATATACTAAAAATATATACATATATATACATACATATATATACATATATATTCATATACACATCTATATACATATATATATATATATATATATATATATATACACATATACATATAATTTATATATATACAATATTTATACATAAAATATTTCATATTTAACATACATATATAAAAGAAAAATATATATTTATACATATATATATACAATATATTTAAATATATATATATATATATACAAATACATATATATATTTACAAACATATTAATACATATCAAATATATACATACATATATATATACATACATATATAATATACATATATATATTATATATATATATACATATATATATTATACATATATACATATTCATTGTTACTATATATATATCATATATATATACATATTTATACTATACATATATAAATACATATATATACATAAATTTATATATATAATATAAATCATTATATAATATTATAATATACATATATAAATATACAAATATATACATCTATATATAACATATATATATATTTTATATATATATTATATATTATACATATATATATATACATATATATATCATATACATATATATATCATATATATACAAATATATATACATATATATTATATATATATATATATATATATATACTTATATATATACTTATTTATATATACATTCTATATATATATAAAATCATATACATATATACATAAACATATATATACATCATATAAATATAAACATATATAAATATATATACATATATATATTTATACATATATATATACATATATATATATATATATATATATATATATAACTATACATGTATATATACATATAATATATACATATATATATAATACATACATATATATATATACATATATATATATACATCTATATATTTATACATTATATATACATATAATTTATATACATATATATATATACATATATATACATATATATACATATATATACATATATAAACAAATATATCATATATATACATATATATATATATATACATATATAGTACATATATATATACATACATAACAATAGTTACATATATATCTATATACATATATAAAACATATATATATATATATCTACATATATAATATCATTATACATTATATACAATATACATTATATAAATATTTTTACATATATTTTACATTATTTTTGTACATATTTTAATATTATACATATATAATATATACAATTTAAATATATTATACACATATATTATATACATATATATACATATATATACATAATATACATAATATAATATAATACATAATATTCATATATAAACAATATATACATAATATACAATCAAAATACATATATATGAACAAATATTTCATATATAATTCATAAAATATATATATATTATTTATAAAATATATAAACACAGGTGGCCATAATTAATACAGCTCACTTGTTCTGTTGCGCGATCTATTTGAAAATGACGTCACATTTTGTAAAGATTAAACAAGACACATTCACGAGAAAATAAATGAGTTCCAAAAGTCAACGCTATTTTCATCTGTGTATAGAAAATATTTACATAATACGGAAATTAATTCTTAACCATGCCAATGGATGTAACTGAAATTTAATAAATAACTTCTTTTCTCTCAGCTCATGGATATGCAGACGCGAACTTTATCTTTATGTAGATTTTACGCTTTTTTAGTGTTACCATATGGCACTTGAACTAAATCAAAAATGTTCATAACATGGTAATTTTATTCCGTATTAATTTGCATTTGTTAACATCTATTTTCTATAAACACAGTATATTACTAGCGGTGATTTTCGGAATAATGTTTTTTTTTTTCGCTTCCTACAAAATGTGGTTGATTCTCGCAAATAATCGCTCTACAGAACACTGTGCACTGTCATTAATAATGGCCAGTATATGTATACATGTATATATATGCGCAGTTGTTGCTATGTGTATTTGACCATGTGTTTTTCTTTTCGTTTTCAGAGGCATGTAAGTGTGTCATGCAGTACCTCGCCATGGTGTCCGGGTACACGACCGACATGGAGTGCATCAAAGAACAGCTGCTACAATCAAATTTCGTTTTAGAAGGTAAGGACCTCGTTCCCGTACTCCAAGAGCTACACCTACTGCTAAAACTAAGATACTCTGATGCTTGACTGCACTCGAAACAGTAGCGTTGCGTTTAGCAAAGATAATTCGGATTTTAAAAAACTACCAATGCAGAAACTCTATATTTCGAGATAGAAATGGTGTACAGTAACATGCAGTAGCATCTTTAGAGAACATAATAGCGTGCCGGATAGACATATATACATATAAATAAATATATATATATATATATATATATATATATATATATATACATAATAAATAAATATATATATATATATATATACATATATATATACATATATATATAGACATACATAATAACATACATATATATATATATACATACATATATATATTATAAATAATTAAATAAAAAATTTAATAAAACATTATATATACATATATATACATACATATATATTATACATATATATAAACATACATATATATACATATATATTCTTATAAAATACAAATATAATACAATATATTCATATAAAAAACATATATATATATACATAAATATATACACATATATACATAAATATATATATATATATATATATATTACATATATATATATATATATATACAAATATATACATATATATATATATATATATATATATATATATATATATATATATACATATATATTACATATATATATATATCACATATATATATACATATATATATACATATATATACATACATATATACATACATACATACATATATACATACATACATACATACATAACATATGATATATATAAACACATATATATACATATAATATACATATATATGCAAACATATATACATATATATACACATAAAACATATATATATATATTTATATATATACATATATTTATGTAATATAGAAATTCTTTTTTTACCTTGATACATTAGAAATAATTTTTTAATTATTTAAATATCTAAAATATTATAATATAAATTTTCTTATATATATCTATATATTTTTTATATATATATATACATATATATAAATTAATATATATATATAATATATTATATATATACATATATATATAATATATATATATATATATATATATATAAATATTATATTTTGTTATATTGGGTACTGATGTGTGTTTTTGTGTTTCAGCCTTTGGTTTGTGTTTCAGCCTTTGGCAACGCGAAGACTCACAGGAACGACAACTCCTCAAGATTTGTAAGTAAGCAAGGACTTTTACCTCTCTTCGAACGGTTGACCATGTATGTGTCCTTTCACCTAACGCTTCTCTCTTGCAGCTGCGTGCGTGAAAATGGCGAGCTCCTACACAAAAACAGTGGTCCATATTTTAAGCATACAACTATATAATGCACCTACATTTGCAAGTACACTCATATGTATGTACAGATATTAACCTTTAACATATATTGTTCCCAAAAGGGAACATAATATTAATAAAATTATTTAAAATTAAAATTTCATCAATATTGATACAAAAAAATTAGCAAATGTATGAAAAGAAATATTCGATTTTTTTAAAATAAAAGCTATATTTCTATGATTAATAGAAAAATGTGTAACAAATCATATTGACCCTTTTCATCATTTTCTACAGAGCACATTTTAAAAATTTACATGAATGTAAAAAAACATCTAATGCTTCTAAAATCCGATTGGTATCCTTAAAAAAAACTTTAATTTATTTTAAAAATATGAAATTCGACATTAACCCTTTGACGGTTAGGGAAACGAGAAGTTTTCGTTTACTTAATTCGCGCAGCATTACGAGTAAACAGTAGTCGAAAGTGGCAGCTGTTTTCCCCAGCCGTTCTTCCGAAAATGTCACCCTTCTCTGGCGATGCCGTAGATAGCTCGCCTCACGCGTTTTAAAAATTTCTTAAAGTATTTGTAGTACATAAATAACAGTTTTTACGCACTTTAAAATAATTAATAAATGATAATTATTAAATAGTAAATTATAAATGATTATAATCAATTATATAAATAATAATAGCTAATTATAAATATTAGACAAATATTAAATTGAAAGGACTAAATAAATACAACTAATGTAAAACTTTATGAAGCTTGAATCGTCTTCTGAGCTTGATATACTGTGACCAAAGTCTTCATCAGACTCAAAACTTGATAAGCTTTTTGTATCACAATTATAATCCTCATCATAATTATGTAACTTTCGATTTTGAGCCATTTTACTTTACAAACACCCTAAAACACGCACCAAAATAACGTATAAGAAGAAGAAGGTAAAAAAAAATCCCCCTTCATTATGAAAAGAAATTTATGGAACCCGTACTGCCATGTGTAGGCAGTAAAACTAACTAAATTTCGCGAGTCGGAATCGTTTGTAACATAATCAATGCAGAATAATAACGGTGAACGAGCTCAGCTCGTCAGCGCGCATTGGGGAAAATTTTCACTACGCGAGTAGTGCTCGTTTCTAACCATTTCGGTCAAAATTTTGCCCACGAGTGGAACTCGTTTGCGCGCATTATGAAGCAAGATTCGATTGCGAGCTGAACTCGTTCATAACCGTCAAAGGGTTAACATTCAGAAACGTACCTGGATAATTTATTAATTATTGATGTTCCCAATTGGGAACAATGGACTTTTGCCACTGTACTCGACGAAATAATTTCCTCTACGGAGAGCAAGCATTGAAAGGGGTAGGAAATGATGGGGAATTCCCTAATTTTATGAAAGGGCATTTCGATTCTATAAGCAGTCTATTGCGTTCGCTTCTCATATATTATTTTGAAAGGTTTTTAAATGTATTTTGTCTGTGAACTACAAGTTACAACCGCTCTTTTAAAAATTGCACCAAGGAAAGTTTGGCCTTAAACTGGACCCAAAGTTTACAGCCATATATCACAGAGAAAAAGTGATGGCCATTTTCTTGTTCAAACAACACAAGGTAGATGTGCACAGTGCACATTAAATGCAAGATTAGCTTGCAACGAGTGCAAGAAAAAATTGCATCTCCATTGATTTCCAATATATCATGGAATAAAGATAAAAACTCATGTTTTTGATATTTATTTAAGAAAATGTTTTGTTCATTTAAATTTATAATTTTTAAACTTTATTGATATCTATCCTAACATTTTAAAATAAATTTTAAATTCATTCTAATTATTTATCTTATTATTTAATATTTAATATATACATCATTCTACTCAATTTGAGAATCCAGTGTATAGTCAGAAGTCGCAAATGTTCCCAATTGGGAACATCATGAAAATCGTAAAAGAAAATTTTTTTCCACAATTAAATGACTAATATACATTAACTGAAGCATTAGAAGGCAAGATATGCAAAAAACTAATGTAAAATATATCTGGATCTGAATTCGGCCTCTAAAAGGTTTAATATAAACGTAGTATATATTTATACATACGTGGTGCATCTGTATATAATTTACAAATCCCAGTATATGATTAATGTAAATACAAGGGGAACAAACTTCTCTGCATTTCAAAAAGTTTATTTTTGTACTCTTCAAAGTTTTGGTTGGTTTACAGTGCTACGGTCTACTTTTTTTGCAACGCGAGGGCTAATGAGATAGGGACCTACAGCTTATAGCCGACTCCGAACGGCTACGTACGTCCATACCACAGTGGGATTCGAACCACCCGAAATGGCCATCTTTCGGCGCTCTACAAAGGAAAAAAATCCAATCGATTCTGTCACCTTATACAAAATTAGAATATAGCCCGTCATATCACGGGAACATGGAAATTTTTAATTTTTCAGAATTCTAAAGTATCCTATGCTTTTTGGCTGAAAATTTTCATTGCAACAAAACACATTCGATGATGAAATTTAAGGTTATCGCATATGTACCTCATCTATTATTTAAAGGAAATACAAAAGAAAATTATTGACGTAACATCTAAGTTCAGCGATAAAACGTATGAAAATAATACAGACGATATTTAAATAATTTAAAACAAGAAATGATTCAAT
>CM063497.1:2372694-2390194 GCA_032207245.1 Pardosa pseudoannulata
AGCTACTTGAAGAAATTCATTTAGGTATGATATAAGGTTCAATATCCTATTTATGACTAAGAATTGTTGTAAGAACCAGCTGTACCTCAGTGTAGTTACACGGAAATGAAAGATAAAAAGTGCATGTCTTTAATATGCTTAATTTAATAAAACTGCGTCTGGTGGTATTCGAACTACAGCGATCCCTCGCCACTTCGCGCTTTATGTTTTGCGGCTTCAAGTGCTTCGCGGGTTTTTCCCCAAAATATTCTTCAAAAAATAAAAATTAAAAAATACAACCCTGTCGGCAGCCACATCGCTGAAAGGAGCGTTGTTTCATGTTGATGAGGAAGAGAGGAGGATCTCTGCATGTCTAACAAAAAGATGAGTTGACTCAGAGCACATACCACGGGCTCTCATAAAGGCGAGTGCTTGATTTCCGGTCTCATCGGATAATGAGAGTACTAGTGCATCCCTGTGTCTTTTCCATGATGTTAACAAGTCATTGACGACAATACAGTTCGAACTGTCGTGTTCAGCAATCGCGTTGACGGGCTTATGTCCTTGTGCAGGGGAATTTTGAAGGAAAAATAAAAACAAAGACAACAACTACCCATCACCCTGTTTCTCTCCAAGGTAAAGCCCCGTGGCTCTACCGTCAGCACCTCCAGCAGAAGAGTCTCCGAGTGGGCCTAAAACTTCTAAGAGTCAAATAAGAGCCTCTCCTCTGCCACCAACGCAAGACTCTTAGCCCCTCTCAGAAAGCAATAACAAACTGAAAAGCGTGGCCTTACCCTGGAGAATCTGCAACAATTGTGCAACATGACAAGAATTTGCACAAGACATTGAAGACAATAGGGTTCGATCTGTCGAGTTCAGCAATCGTGTTGACGAGATTATGTCCTTGTGCAGGGGAATTTTGAAGGAAAAGAAAAAAACAAAGACAACAACCATCCATCACCATGTTTCTCTCCAGGGTGAAGCCCCCCTGGCTCTACCGTCAGTGCCTCCAGCAGAAGAGTCGAGTGAGCCTTAAACTTCTACGAGTCGAGTGCGAGCCTCTCCTCCGCCATCAGCACAAGACTCTTCGCCTCTCTCAGAAAGCAATGTCGATTAATGTCTATTACTCTATAAGGTTTTGTAATTAACCTTATTAATGAGCACTGAAATATTTAAGTAAATACGCAAACTGTTGTCATTTTTGTCTTAAATGTGTAAAGTATAAACACTGTTTACATATTTAAAACATTCGTCTACCCGCATACATTAAAATTCCTAGGAACCAATCCTACTTTGTGGTTTTTCAGCTATCGCGGAAGGTTCTGGTCCACATTAACCGCGAAAAACGAGAGATCGCTGTACTGCTTTCACTCCTCTTTGTTAGGAACTTTACTACCGAGCCAAATTAACAACAATCAATTAAATTGCTGGGAGACACACACGGAGATTTTAAACTTTATGGAAAAAATACCCAGAGTCTAATTCTATGTTATGCAAAATTTCAAGCCAATCGGTTCAATACTTTCAGTGATTTAGGGTTACGAAGAAACATTAGCATTTTTCATTATATAGATTATATCGTTTTTATTTATAATAAATTCTAGAAATAGACTCGTGTGGGTATTAATATAGTATAAGATTTACTCCTTAGTTATTGGTTTTTCAGTTAGTTCATAGATGGCGTTACTGTAAAATTGTTACAATGTATACGTAGTTCTCGACGCATACTCATAACGTTCATCTTTATTCGGAGAGCGGAATGTAATGCAGTAATTGTGCTTTAAGCTGACCCATCCGAAGACATACAGCAGCAACTATTGATGACCGTGCCGCAACAGTGACCCATAAATGGCTACCAAGCCACCGCTGACCTACGAGAGGCCCGTCATGGTCCGATTTTAATGTGGTCTAACCCGGTAAATAGCAAGCACTACAGAGGTAAACTCATGACTACCAGGAAAAACGCTCGAGAAAGATCACTCAGGTACCCTGAGATCGTGAACCCCGTACACACCTAAAGGAGGTGTGGCCCTGGGGGCGAACGTTAATGCAGTAAGTTAAACTAGGCAGATTAAAGAACGGTATCATTAAAGGTCGTTTAACGGCTAACCGCGAATAACCCTTGGCGCCAACCGATGGTGGTACACAATTCTCCGTTTGGGTTTGATCTTGTTTGGAGTGCTAAGGTCTACTTTTTGCAACACGAGAGCTAATGAGACTGGGACCTACAGCCGATTCCGAACGGCAACGAACATCCATGCCAGTTTGGGATTCGAACCCACGAACTCCGGTACCGAAGGCCAGCACCCTAACCAATCGGCCATCGTTAGACCAATTCTTCATTTAAAAAAGGCAATCTCGGTTAGCCGTTAAACTGCTTTGAAGAGACCGGCCTTAACCCTGCCAAAAGCTCTCAATAGCAGGTGGTAAATATTAAGGAGATGTGTGAAGGCAGAAGAAACGATTTAATTCACGTAGGCCTATTGCAATGAACGCAAACGGACAAGTGTCACATTATGATAGTGTAACTTGAAGAGGTTCCCAAGGGAAAATAATGTATAACCCTAGGATACGTCTAGGGGAAGATCCAGAATTTCATAGCAAACAAAAAGCGAAAGGGTCACACTCAATAATTATTACTATGAACAAATAAGGCTGGATCTGCATAACGATTGGGCGTCAAGGAAATGAGAGAGAGAGAGAAAATCTTCTGGTATAAGAAGATATTTCTGACGATGAGATGATTCTAGAGTCATCTTATCGTCTAGAGGACAAGAGGAGATTTTTTGAACGTGATACCCTAGCTGCCCTGTTCAAAGTCCCTTCGATTAATGCCTCAATTCACGCCTGATTCATTCTTTGACGGACTTGTCTTCAATGTTCCCCATCTTCCAACTTCGTCAGAGTAAGTCAATATTGACTGCTTTTACGACTGGTAGAGTCAACACCTCTCCTATTTAGATAATTTAATCGTTAAATGCTGCGTCCTTAATCAGGGTTGCAATTTTAAAAGTTCAAAACTGATTTTGACCAGGATACTGGATAAAAGGGGTTTTAACCGTCCAAAACTGGTCAAAAGCTGTCAGAACTGTCCAAAATAGTTTAAATCGTCTTAATTTTAATATATAATATCTTTTGTAATTAGAAGTGACTTTTAACAAGCAATAAAAAGAGTAGTGCAGTGAAACAAAATGTGACACTTACAAGTTCATGAGATTTAACATGCTTATATAGTACAATAAGAATGTTTGTATTCTAAAAATTAACCATGCAATTGTAAAAATGTAATCCAGTGGCAGTAAAAAACATAAAATAGAAGTTACAGTTAAAAACATAAAACATGACTTACAGTTGAAAACATAAAAAATGTGTTACAGTTAACACTAAACATACCACATAACGGGTCAAATGACCCATAAGGTTTCTGTAAAAAAATGTGATGAGAAATGCATTAAAAATTCGTATTCTTTGTGTTTGCAATACATAAAAATTGACAATATGCAATTTTGTTTAGTTATAATAAAGTTTATTTATCTATTTCCTTCCGATTTTCATATTTCATACATTTATAATAAGAAAAATTAAAGTCCGGTCATTTGACCGGCTATGGTAGAAATAGGTATGTATTAAGTGTTGGTATGTTTAGTGTTAAAAACATAAAACATGAGTTGAAGTGAAAAAAATAAGTTGTAGTTAAAAGCATAAATTTTAAAATTAAAACAAATAACATGACATTTTACTATTAAAATTGTTATTAATTTATAATCATTTTAACTGCAATCACCATAATTTTGTTATAACTGTTCTATTATTATTAAATGTATTGAAAAGTGTATTTCAGTAGTCAAGACTAGTCAAAATTGATATTGAACAGGACGGTTAAAAACACTGGTTAATTTTAACCCCATGGTTAAAACCGATACAACCATGGCCTTAATACTATCCTGATTGGATTAGTTATAAAATTGTAAACAATAAATAAGTATTAAAATATTAAGTTTTCATTCCAAAGTATTAATCATTATTTTGGCGCAAGGTCATAATCTGGGTTAGATCTATAGGTAGCACAACGTTATGCGTAGTAAGCTACACGTACTCTGTAACAAAAACTTATAGAAATGTCATGATTTCTTAGATTTACGATGTCTTCTTCTTAGAATCATTTAAGACAGCTCTTCCTCTCTTTCATTTCCATGAAGAATGTGACCCCAGTTATATTTTTATTTTCCCTGTAGAGAGGATTCATCTATTTCCATCACTTTCATGGGGCCGCCGAAAGGTTGTCTCTCTTCGAACATCTCTACGATATCAAGGCACAAATTGCACCAATCGCACACAGTGTGATGTATTTTACCAGTTAACTTTTGAGTAGTTAATTGAGTATAATAACTCCAATAATAACAAAGTTCCAAAATTTCTGATAAAGAAAAGTTGATTTTACAGCGACTTCTAAGATGTTTGTTGTTTCTTCTTGGGTGATATGCTTGGCATGCTTTACGGAAACATCTTACGCCCTATATTCTTCACCATTTTTATTTTCCCTTGTTAATTCTCGGGTTTTTAACCACACTTTAGGGAGCTAGGAAGGCTATTATCGAATAAGTTTATTTGGTTTGTAGCGGTACAGTCTACTGTTCGATCTACTGCTACACTAGGGCTAATGACACCGGGACCTCTTGCTTAAAGCCGATTCCGAACGGCTACGACCACCCATGCCAGCAGCGGGAATCGAACTAGCGAACTCCGGTACCGAAGAGCAGCGCTCTACCATTTGACCATTGTTGGACTATTTTGCGATAGGAGTTAACCGTATTGGCAAAGAAATTCAATATTTCTTTCCTTGGTAGCTATGACTTGTTAAATTAAGTAGCATTCGTATCCGAAAGTGAGATAAAGAACGGTGGATTTTAAAAGTAACGCAAAAAACAAATAGTAAAACACGACACGATAAATGTTTTATGTGGAGGAGCTATATTCATAGTTATCAACAGCTCAAATTCTGCGCCTGTAGCGCCCTATATGAACTAACTGAATAACTTATAGATAAATAGTATGCTACATTAATATCCTCATTCGAATAACCCTTTTGTTGATTTTTCAAACACTTTTGGCATACTTTTTGATATGAAAGCTAACTCGTATAATTACTAAAATTATATATAAGTTTAAGATAAACTTATTGTTTTAAAATATAATGCAATATATCAAGATAACTTAGAACTTAAATTTGTATACATTTAAGATACATACATATTTTTTTAAAAAATATTTGAAAAAAGGGAATTTCTTTGAAAATAAAATAAGTATAGCAAAAAAAATATTTTGAGAAATAAACAAGAAAAGTTCAATCGGATGAAAACTATACTATATACACCCTGTAAAAATTTCATGAAAAAGTATTAAAAACTGCTTGAGGTGTGAGGAAATATAATTTTACCTTATATAAAAGGACATTGTTTCAAGGATTTTTTAAACCATATATGTACTTAATGTTTCTCTCAATATTAAAACGATTTGAATTGTTCTTCATAATATTTTAGAGGATTTGAAGATATGCAATCAAGACTATATTAAAATGTTAACTTATTTTTAATTGCAAAATAGTCCTATATATCTATGAATTGAAATATTTTTTCGAATGTATTTTCCCGTTTACGAAATTTTAATCGATTGAAAAACTTCGATTGTTCGAAGTTTTTCAATCTTCGAAGTTCGAAGTTTTTAAGTGTATTCGACTGTATATACATGGAGGTGTAATTAAGTGTTCTGTTTGTGCAGCGTGCGTTCGACGTTTTGGGCTTCACGGCCGAGGAGGTGCACTCGACGTTCCAGGTGGCCTCTTCCGTGCTCAAATTGGGGAACATCCAGTTCCAACCCAGGGCCAACATGGACGGCACAGAGAGCTGCTCCCTCATCAACGAGTACGGTGAGTGAAACCCAACACCCTTCTTATGTTTCGCCACATTCTTCTACACGGAAGTCTTTACTTCTTGGGAACAAATTCTCTGATAGTAAAATGATTAGAGCGCTACGGTTTACTGCTTTGTTACGCGACGGCTAATGACACCCTGACTGCTGAAAGTCGATTCCGAACATTTTGCACCGGCAGTGACGTCATACTTTGTTTTTCGTATTTTTCTCGTAAACTATGAATCTTACATTAACGCTTTTTTGGGCAAGTTTGATGGACTCCCAAAGAGGAATCTAGCTGTGCAGAGTTGATGCGGTCGTTTGGGGACACACGGTATACATATATTACTGACTTTCAATATGCTGTGAAGTCTTCCCTTCGTCCGAGCATTCGCCAAAACAGCTGACCGGAGTACACCTGTTTACCTGGACAATAGCGTGGCGTCGCAGAGTCTGGGATTTTAACAATCGGACTGAATAGACGAATACGCCCCTGATGGATCTCCTTAATGAATGCTCGGATATTTCGTGAAGGGACAGCCAGCTAATGAGAATTCAGCTAAAAAATATAACTGTAACTTTAGCTGGAGTTGTCAAGTAACTGGGATCTTAACTGACCCCAAAAACAATTGGCGGAACCGTAACTGACCCCCCCAGGTATAAAAAGCCTACATATTTGCTACTCAGGGCTTTTCGTCCTTTTTTACGTAGGAGTGTTGACCTCGTGGAGGCTTTCGCGCTTTGTTTGCGAGTTTGTCGAGTTTCGGATACCGAACGGGGGATAAATTGGATTTGATTGCACCCTGAAAACCTCCCCATTTGTAAGAGATTATTAAATCTCTTGTTTTTCTTTCGACTGTGATCGTCGTGAGGAAGTTTTACCGGCAACCCTCCTTTACAGTTCAACATGATTTGGAAATTAACATTCTTTTGTAAACAGCCGTAGTTAATCAAGAATAAAAGTAAAATATTCCCAATTTTATCTTTAACTGTGATCCATTCTTCACGTTACCTCTCACTTGAGAATATTGAAAGCGTCACAATGCGTATCAAATTGAGAGACAATTACACGATGTCTGGATTTTGACTGTCAGTCGTGCTTCAGTACAACACCTATCTCAGTTGGACTACGATAGGGGACAAGACAAACCTGTACGTTTTTAGATCTCCTCGTACGGCTTTCTTCTGGACACAGTGCCCATCTTATGTTTGGGTCGACGGAAATGAAAGGGACGACTACCTGGTTAGGGAGAAGGGGGTAAGCCCTTGTGGGGCTCTCAAGAGGGAATTAAACCAACTTGGAAGGTTCTTCCCAATCACCTGTGGTATTTTGAAACAAGCCCTGGTGGTCCTTTCGGCTTTGCCCTAGAAAATATGAAACAGCCTTCTCGCAATTCAGGAGGGGTCATATCAGAGCACTGACTTTCATTCAGGGACAGAAGATCTTTCCTGGGTGTCAATGGTGTGGAGCTGACAGGGTGACTCCCGCCCATACTTTAGTTTCCTTGGATTTTAAACAGAACGAGGTCCTTCAGGATCTTCTATTGTTTTGGAACTTTTTGTGTATTTATGGATATTGTCTAGCTATGATAGATAATCTGGGATTAGTAGCAACATATGTGTGAACATATTCCTTTTACCCACTCCTGAATGAAGCACTACAACTCCAGATTAGCAGAGTCCATCTCTAAGTCGTCAATTCCACTTCGTGATTTGGCAACAGTTGGGTTTTAGAAAGAATGTATACAGAGTTCAGAGTTCTGAGTCACGCGTGTGGAAGAGAGGAATAATTTGATGAATCGAGCCATAATTAATTAAGTTTATCCATAGACCCCTTGTAAAAATAATGTTACGTTTACGTAGTGTTTGAGAAAGAAGAAATTAAAACTCATTAAGAAACGCATGGACAGATATGTCTTGATTAAATGAATTTAAACAATTAAATAAATGCCTAAGGAATACAACTGGAATCGACTTATCATTTGCAGATATCGAACACGATGCTCTCGAGTCGGCGTCGCCCCCCCCCAAAAAAAAATGGTGATGGTTTTCCTCAAAAGGTCTAAACCTCAAACCGCGGATGCCAGCAGCTTTCACCTTCTACTGTCCTCTGGTCACAATCTTATCCTCTAAAAAAATCAGATTGCCTCGGGGAGAAAAACAGGGGTTCACTCCAGAACGGCGGGGGGGGATCAGAATCCCCCAAACCAACAGATCCTTCTATTGGTTGGGAGAAGGCCAAAGTTTCTTTCTAGTTCAAACCGGTCCTGTTCTCGTATGTCTTTGACGATGACTCAGGGAAGAGGTAAAAAGAGCTGAACCGAACTTAACTTATTCTTACACCCCTTTGTATATAACTCCCCTAAATGTTTATAAAAGTAATGGTCGTATTAAGAGTTATTCTTCTGAGTCCTCAATCTCTTTCCTTCACATATATTACTGAGTAATAGAGTAATATGGAGTAGACTTTCATACTTTGAAGTGGCATAAACTCGTCGTCAAGCGTGCAACTTATTCAGGGATAGAAGGTGTGGAAAGGTCATTTTTGTATAGTAATAAACATTGTTGCTTTTGTTTTCAGAGGTGTACGAGATCAGCGAGCTGCTCCAGGGCGACGTGGCCGTGCTGCAGGCGGCCCTCACACAGAGGACTGTCGAAACGAGGCACGACGTCATCGTCACAGACCTCTCAGCCACCGAGGTAAGACCAAACCTACATCAACAGTAACACGACATTCTATACGCATGTGCGTGAAATGTCTATATACAACCTAAATAAAACTATCCTATTTGGCGATGCGGTTTGGCACCAATCATTAAAAAAACTAAACACTTAAATTCAAAAATACTGCGGGACATAAAGGTTAAATACAAGGTCCGGCTATTCATTTAAAGGACTCATGGAATAACTCAGAAGAAAAAAAGGTTAAACACATAGCCATTTAATAGGATTCGAAGTATTCCCCATCAGCCGTAAAGCACGTTTGTGCTCGGTGGAAATAAGTTTTAAAGTCCTCTTTTGGAATGATCTTTAATAGTGACGGTTACAGTTTACTTGATGGAAACTCCTGATGTGACTTGATGGATTACTCCTGAAATCTTGTTCCCTTCAGCGAATTTTTCAGCGTAGGCAACAGGGAAAAATCTTCTAGTGCTAGGTCTGGAGAGCATGGTGGATGCTGCATCTCAACGACATCCTGCTGGGCTAAGAATCGCCTCAAAGGCAACGCAATGCGTGGGCAGGCATTGTCATGTAGCAGGGGATTTCTCCCATTTTGTTGAGAATGAGGCTTCCCTGTACGAATTCGTTTTCGAAATCGGACAAGAACTTCCCTGTAGAACTGTCCCTTGATAGTCATGTTAGGAGGAAGAAATACATGGGGAATGAGTCCATCGCAATGGAAGAAAGCGATTAACATGACCTTGATTTTGGACTTTTCAACGCCTGATGCGTTCCTCGACGGACTTAGTGGACGCCCTAATTGCCTTCAATGTTCCCGATCTTCCAACTTCGTCTGAGTAAGTCATTATTGACTGCTTTTACGACTGGTAGAGTCAACACCTCTCCTATTTAGATAATTTAATCGTTAAATGCTGCTTCCTTAATCAGGGTTGCAATTTTAAAAGTTCAAAACTGATTTTGACCAGGATACTGGATAAAAGTGGTTTTAACTGTTCATAACTGGTCAAAACTGGTCAGAATTGTTAAAAATAGTTTTAAATGGTCTTAATTTTAAATATATAATATCTTTTGTAATTAAAAGCGATTTTAACAAGCAATAAAAATAGTATTTCAGTTAAACAAAATATTACACTTACAAGTTCATGAGATTTAACATGCTTATACAGTATATTAAGAATGTTTGAATTCTAAAAAATTAACCATGCAATTGTAAAAATGTAATCCAGTTGAAGTAAAAAACATAAAATAGAAGTTACAGTTAAAAACATAAAACATGACTTCCAGTTGAAAACATTAAAAAAATGTGTTACAGTTAAAACTAAACATACCACATAACGGGTCAAATGACCCATAAGGTTTCTGTAAAAAAATGTGATGAGAAATGCATTAAAAATTCGTATTCTTTGTGTTTGCAATACATAAAAATTGACAATATGCAATTTTGTTTAGTTATAATAAAGTTTATTTATCTATTTCCTTCCAATTTTCATATTTCATACATTTATAGTAAGAAAAAATAAAGTCCGGTCATTTGACCGGCTATGGTAGAAATAGGTATGTATTAAGTGTTGGTATGTTTAGTGTTAAAAACATAAAACATGAGTTGAAGTTAAAAACATAAGTTGTAGTTAAAAGCATAAATTTTAAAATTAAAACAAATAACATGACATTTTACAATTAAAATTGTTATTAATTTATAATCATTTTAACTGCAATCACCATAATTTTGTTATAATTATTCGATTAGTATTAAATGTATTGAAAAGTGTATTTCAGTAGTCAAGACTAGTCAAAATTGATATTGAACAGGACGGTTAAAAACACTGGTTAATTTTAACCCCATGGTTAAAACCGATACAACCATGGCCTTAATACTATCCTGATTGGATTAGTTATAAAATTGTAAATAATAAATAAGTATTAAAATATTACATTTTCAGAGCAATGTGTTAATCATTATTTCTGCCCTAAGATCATAATCTGGGTTAAAGCTATAGGTAGCTCAACGTTATGCGTAGTAACCCACACGTACTTTGTAGCTAAAATTTATAGAAATACCATGATTTCTTAGACTTACGATATCTTCTTAGAATCATTTAAAGACTTCCCTTCTTCCATTTCCATGGAGAATGTGACACCTGTTATATTTTTATTTTCCCCTTATAAAGGATTCATCCATTTCCATCACTTTTAGTTGGCCGCCGCAGGGTTGTGTCTATTCGAACATCTCTACGACATCACAGCACAAATTGTACCAATCGCACACAGCGTGATGTGTTTTACCAGTTAACTTTTGAGTAGTTAATTGAGTATAATACCTCCAATAATAATAAAGTTCCAAAACTTCTGATAAGAAAGGTTGCTACTACAGCGATTTCTAAGATCCTTAAAAGTAAAGCGTTTGTTGTTTCTTATTGGGTGATACGCTTGGCATGCTTTACTGGAACATCTTAAGAGCTATATTCTTCCCTATTTTTATTTTCCGTTGTTAATTCTCCGGTTTTTAACCACAAGTTAGCCAGCTAGAAAGGCTATGTTTGGATGGTTTTTGGTTTAATTTGTGGCGGTACGGTCTAATGTTCTGCTATACGAGGAATAATGTCACGAGGAATATACTACTGCTTAAAACATATTCTGAACGACTACGAATATACATGCCAGCAGAGGGATTCGAACCCGCGAACTCCGGTACCGAAGATCAGTGCCCTACCATTTGACCATCGTCCGGCTATTTTTGCGATGGGAGTAAACCATATTGGCAAAGATATTAAATATTTCATTCATTGGTGGCTATGACGATAAAATTTATTAGCATTCATATCCGAACGTGCGATAAAGAACAATTAAATTTAAAGTCACTCGAAAAACACAACGTGAAACACCACAAGATAAATGTTTTATGGGGAGGAGCTGTATTTGTAGTTATCAATACCTAAAATTCTGCGCGAGTAGCGCCCTCTATGAAATAACTAAATAACTTATAGATAATTCATACGCTTCATTGATACCCTCGCTCGAATAACCTTTTTGTTGATTTTTCAAACATTTTTGGTATATTTTTGGATATGAAAGCTAATTCGTATAATAACTAAAATCATAATTAAGTTTCAGATAAATTTAGTGTTTTAAAACATAATACAATAGCTCAAATAACTTAGAATTTAAATTTGAATATATTTAAGATACATATATATCCTTAAAAATATTCGATAAAAGGGAATTTCTTTGAAAATAATATAAATATCTTAGCAAAAAAACATATTTTGAGAAATACACAATAAAATTTATATTCAATCAGATAAAAATTATATTCGATACAACTTTAAAAATTTCATGAAAAAATATTAAAAACTGCTTGAGATATGAGAAAATATAATTTTACCTTATTATCATATTAAAAGGACATTTTTTTTTAAGTTTTTTTAATCCATATCTGTTCTTAATGTTCCTCTCAATGTTAAAACGATTTGAATTGTTCTTCATAATATTTTAGAGGATTTGAAGATATGCAATCAAGACTATATTAAAATGTTAACTTATTTTTAATAGGAAAATAGTCCTATATATCTATGAGTTGAAATATTTTTTCGAATGTATTTTCCCGTTTAAGAAATTTTAATCGAATGAAAAACTTCTTAAGTGTATTCGACT
Organism: Pardosa pseudoannulata; assembly: GCA_032207245.1. Classification (NCBI taxonomy): domain Eukaryota; kingdom Metazoa; phylum Arthropoda; class Arachnida; order Araneae; family Lycosidae; genus Pardosa; species Pardosa pseudoannulata. The sequence continues at coordinate 2,384,917 of CM063497.1, forward strand.
GTATATACATGGAGGTGTAATTAAGTGTTCTGTTTGTGCAGCGTGCGTTCGACGTTTTGGGCTTCACGGCCGAGGAGGTGCACTCGACGTTCCAGGTGGCCTCTTCCGTGCTCAAATTGGGGAACATCCAGTTCCAACCCAGGGCCAACATGGACGGCACAGAGAGCTGCTCCCTCATCAACGAGTACGGTGAGTGAAACCCAACACCCTTCTTATGTTTCGCCACATTCTTGTACACGGAAGTCTCTACTTCTTGGGAACAAATTCTCTGACAGTAAAATGGTTTAGTTTGGTTTAGAGCGCTAGGGTCTACTGCCTTTGTTACGCGACGGCTAATGACACCCTGACTGCTGAAAGTCGATTCCGAACATTTTGCACCGGCAGTGACGTCATACTTTGTTTTTCGTATTTTTCTCGTAAACTATGAATCTTACATTAACGCTTCTTTGGGCAAGTTTGATGGACTCCCAAAGAGGAATCTATCTGTGCAGAGTTGATGCGGTCGTTTGGGATCACCCGGTATACATATATTACTGACTTTCAATATGCTGTGAAGACTTCCCTTCGTCCGAGCATTCGCCAAAACAGCTGACCGGAGTACACCTGTTTACCCGGACAATAGCGTGGCGTCGCAGAGTCTGGGATCTTGACAATTGAACTGAATAGACGATTACGCCCCTGATGGATCTCCTTAATGAATGCTCGGATATTTCGTGAAGGGACAGCCAGCTGATGAGAATTTAGCTAAAAAATATAACTGTAACTTTAGCTGGAGTTGTCAAGTAACTGGGATCTTAACTGACCCCAAAAACAATTGGCGGAACCGTAATGGACCCCCCCCCAGGTATAAAAAGCCTACATATTTGCTACTCAGGGCTTTTCGTCATTTTTTACGTAGGAGTGTTGACCCCGTGGAGGCTTTCGCGCTTTGTTTGCGAGTTTGTCGAGTTTCGGATACCGAACGGGGGATAAATTGGGTTTGATTGCACCCTGGAAAACCTCCCCATTTGTAAGAGATTATTAAATCTCTTGTTTTTCTTTCGACTGTGATCGTCGTGAGGAAGTTTTACCGGCAACCCTCCTTTACAGTTCAACATGATTTGGGAATTAACATTCTTTTGTAAATAGCCGTAGTTAATCAAGAATAAAAGTAAAAAATTCCCAATTTTATCTTTGACTGTAATCCATTCTTCACGTTACCTTTCACTTGAGAATATGAAAAGCGTCACAATGCGTATCAAATTGAGAGACAATTACATGATGTTTGGATTTTGACTGCCAGTCGTGCTTCAGTACAACACCTATCTCAGTTGGACTACGATAGGGGACAAGACAAACCTGGACGTTTTTAGATCTCCTCGTACGGCTTTCGTCTGGACATAGTGCCCATCTTATGTTTGGGTCGACGGAAAAGAAAGGGATGACTACCTGGTCAGGGAGGAGGGGATAAGCCCTTGTGGGGCTCTCAAGATGGAATTAAACCGACTTGGAAGGTTCTTCCCAATCACCTGTAGTATTTTGAAACAAACCCTGGTGGTCTTTTCGGCTTTGCCCTAGAAAATATGAAACAGCCTTCTCGCAATTCAGGAGGGGTCATATCAGAGCACTGACTTTCATTCAGGAACAGAAGATCTTTCCTGGGTGTCAATGGTGTGGAGCTGACAGGGTGACTCCCGCCCATACTTTAGTTTCCTTGGATTTTAAACAGAACGAGGTCCTTCAGGATCTTCTATTGTTTTGGAACTTTTTGTGTATTTATGGATTTATGGATATTGTCTAGCTTTGATAGATAATCTGGGATTAGTAACAACATATGTGTGAACATATTCCTTTTACCCACTCCTGAATGAAGCACTACAACTCCAGAGTAGCAGAGTCCATCTCTAAGTCGTCAATTCCACATCGTGATTTGGCAACAGTTGTGTTTTAGAAAGAATGTATATAGAGTTCAGAGTTCTGAGTGACGCGTGTGGAAGAGAGGAATAATCTGATTAATCGAGCCATAATTAACCAAGTTTATCCATATACCCCTTGTAAAAATAATGTTACGTAGACGTAGTGTTTGAGAAAGAAGAAATTAAAACTCACTAAGAAACACATGGAAAATAGGCCTTGATTAAATGATTTTATACAATTAAATAAATGCCTAAGGAATACAACTGGAATCAACTTATCATTTGTAGATATCAAAGACGGCGTCTGCCCCAAAAAACAATATGGCGATGGTTTTCCTCAAAAGGTCTAAACCTCAAACCGCGGATGCCAGCAGCTTTCACCTTCTACTGTCCTCTGGTCACAATCTTGTCCTGTAAAAAAATCAGATTGCCTCGAGGAGAAAAAACAGGGGTCCACTCCAGAACGGCGGGGGGGAGGTCAGAATCCCCCAAACCAACGGACAATTCTATTGGGAGAAGGCCAAAGTTTCTTTCTAGTTCAAACCGGTCCTGTTCTCGTATGTCTTTGACGATGACTCAGGGAAGAGGTAAAAAGAGCTGAACCGAACTTAACTTATTCTTACACCCCTTTGTATATAACTCCCCTAAATGTTTAATAAAGTAATGGTCGTATTAAGAGTTATTCTTCTGAGTCCTCAGTCTTTTTCCTTCACATATATTACTGAGTAATAGAGTAATATGGAGTAGGCTTTCATTCTTTGAAGTGGCATGAACTCGTCGTCAAGCGTGCAACTTATTCAGGGATAGAAGGTGTGGAAAGGTCATTTTTGTATAGTAATAAACATTGTTGCTTTTGTTTTCAGAGGTGTACGAGATCAGCGAGCTGCTCCAGGGCGACGTGGCCGTGCTGCAGGCGGCCCTCACACAGAGGACTGTCGAAACGAGGCACGACGTCATCGTCACAGACCTCTCAGCCACCGAGGTAAGACCAAACCTACATCAACAGTAACACGACATTCTATACGCATGTGCGTGAAATGTCTATATACAACCTATAAATAAAACTATCCTATTTGGCGATGCGGATTTGGCACCAATCATTTAAAAAACTATATGTTTAAATTCAAAAATAACTGCGGGACATAAAGGCTAAATACAAGGTCCGGCTATTCATTTAAAGGACTCATGGAATAACTCAGAAGAAAAAAGAGTTAAACCCATAGCCATTTAATAGGATTTGAAGTAATTCCCATCTGTCGTAATGCACGTCTGTGCTCGGTAAAAAGAGCTTTTAAAGTCCTCTTATGGAATGATCTTTAATAGTGACGTTACAGTTTTCTTGATGGCCTCGATATCCTGAAATCTTGTTCCCTTCAACGAACTTTTCAGATTAGGAAACAGGGAAAAGTCTTTGGGTGCTAAGTGTGGAGAGTATGGTGGATGCTGCATCTCAACGACATCCTGCTGGGCTAAGAATCACCTCACAGGCAATGCAATGCGTGGGAAGGCATTGTTATGTAGCAGGGGATTTCTCCTATTTTGTTGAGAATGAGGCTTCCCTCTATGAATACGTTTTCGAAGTCGGACAAAAACTTCCATGTAGAACTGTCCCTTGATAGTCATGTTAGAAGGAAGAAATACATGGTGAATGAGTCCATCGCAATGGAAGAAAGCGATTAACATGACCTTGATTTTGGACTTTTCAAATCGAAATTTTTCTGCCTTGGTGGACTTGGAGACTAACATTCGGAGCTTTGATGCTTGTCTTCAGGGTCATATTGATGACATTAAGACTCGTCTCCCGTGACTGTCCTATCCAGGAAAGCAGGGTCAGCATCAGAGTTGTCGATAAGTTTGCCACATGCATCCAGTTTAAATTGCTTTTATTCGTCCCTTAAATGGTGAGTAACGAATCTGGAACAAGTCTTGCGTTTGCCTAGGTCTTGCGTCAAAATTCGCTAAACCGTCTCTTTGTCCATGTTCAATTCGTTGGCGAGTATTCGATTTATCAATCAACGATCACATTACACCCTATCGCGAACTTTTTCAATTGCTTCCGGCCTGCGTGCGGACTGTGGCCGACCTGTGTGTGGATCCCCTTCGACGCTTTAGCTCCCGTTTAAATCATTCAAATGTTCTTGAGCGGATAATGCTTCCTCGCCTTAAACTTGTTTTAACACTTCGAAGGTTTTCGCAGCTGTCTCGCCCAATTTGAAGCAAAATTGAATGCTAATTATTTGTTTCATTTTCACTACGACAAGAGAAATTTAAGAGCTACGTTGTAACACGTCTTTCCACGAGAACCACTGACTTGAGAATGGCGCCGATGGCACTACACATGCGCAAGAAAACTGTCTTCAATATGCACTCATTAGAGCCCTCTTCCGGCTTTTCGTACTCCTACAGTCCTGGAAATTAATAGTTGAACCTTGTAATTTTTAAACGATAGAACTGTTAGCGATGGAATAAGATTGAAGTCTAAATTGGACTGATTGTAATCACCAACCTTAATATAGGCGAGATCGTTCAGAATACATAGTCAAAAACCTCTCTCAGACACCCAGGTAAGCCCAAACCTACATCCATATTACCGCTAGATGAAATTCTATACATGCATGTGTGTTCTATTAATACCATAACTAATAGCAGTAATAATCTAGTTTTACTTATTCTAATAACTGATTTTTTCACTGATTTTCCTTGTTATTTTTTCTCTTTGCAGGCCAACTACGCAAGAAATGCCTTATGCAAAGCTTTGTATAGTCGTTTATTTAATTGGTTGGTTAATAGAATCAACGACACAATCAGGGTGAGTACAGATCTTTGTCTTTTCCAAACAAATATTTCATTTAACACCTCTTTCGTATCCATAAAAATATTATTAATATCGCCTTCTATTCCATTCGTTTGTTCGGACACATGCTTTTCCTCAAAATTTCGTCCCATTCACTGAAAACTAGTGTCTTTGAAGTTGTGTTCCGATTTTGCCGGGCATATTTTAAAATAATATAAACGAAATATTTTCATTAATCCGACACATCTACACACACTGGACAATCAATTACGAGGGTTGGAATATTAATAGTGGCAACACTGCTGTAAAAACGCTAGGCAACAAAACCAAAGAATGTCGCTAGTACCACACGTGATATTACCTACGTTACCTCTCAGCAAAAAGACTCGTCCTTCCTACGTCGTAGGAATGCGGAGTGACCCGAAGAACTGACCCTTGTATTAGCTTGCGGCCAAAAGTAAGTGTTCTCAGACAAGAACTACGAAAATGGATAAAAGTTCAATGTCTCAGAGGTTGTACGTCCCAACAATGTCATCGAGGGCTTCAAGAGGCTTGCGGGGAATCTGCATCAACTTACAGATCTGTAGCA
>CM063497.1:2395194-2400194 GCA_032207245.1 Pardosa pseudoannulata
AAAGATTCGTTCATTATTACCATAGTGTAAGGGGCTACTACCAAAGATTCGTTTATTATTAACATAGAACATGGGGCTACTACCAAAGATTCGTTCATTATTAACATAGTATATGAGGGGACTACCAAAGATTCATTCGTTATTAACATAGTGTAAGGGGTTACTACCAAAGATTCGTTCATTATTAACATAGTGTAAGAGGCTACTACCAATGATTCGTTTATCACTAACATAGAACATGGGGCTACTACCAAAGATTCGTTCATTATTAACATAGTGTAAGTGGTTACTATCAAACATTCGTTCATTATTAACATAGTGTAAGAGGCTACTACCAGAGATTCGTTCATTATTAACAGTGTAAGGGGCTACTACCAACGATGCGTTTATCACTAACACAGAACATGGGGCTACTACCAAAGATTCGTTCATTATTAACATAGTATATGAGGGGACTACCAAAGATTCATTCGTTATTAACATAATGTAAGTGGTTACTACCAAAGATTCGTTCATTATTAACATAGAGTAAGTGGTTACTACCAAAGATTCGTTTATCACTAACACAGAACATGAGGCTACTACCAAAGATTCGTTCATTATTAACATAGTATATGAGGTTACTACCAAAGATTCATTCGTTATTAACGTAGTGTAAGAGGGGTTACTACCAAAGATTCGTTCATTATTAGTGGTTACTACCAAAGATTCGTTCATTATTAACATGCATATGGAGCTATTACCAAAGATCCTTTCATCATTAACACAGCATATGGGGCTACTAAACATGTATTTATTCTCTGAATTAATCGCCATGTAAAAACTCACGTATAAGATTTTTGGTTTGGTTTGGTTTGGTTTGGTTTGGAGTGGTACGGTCTACTTTTTTGCAACAAGAGGGCTAATGAGACCGGGACCTACAGCTTAAAGCCGATTCCGAACGGCCACGAACAACATCCATGCCACTGTTGGATTCGAACCCATGAACTCTGGTACCGAAGGCCAGCACCCTAACCAATCGACCATCGTTCGGCTCTCACGTATAAGAAAAATATGTTCAACTACAGGGTGTCCCAGAAAGATCGCATAAACTCTACCCAGCTATATTACTCGTTGGGAGTACATAAAAAGTGTCCAAACGTTCCTGTACGATTCATAGTTTACGATAAAAATGCGAAAAACAAAGTATGACGTCACTTCCGGTGCAAGAAAAACACTTTATTGGACATATCAACAGCAGTATATGCACATCTTTCAAGACGATAATGTTTAAAATGTTCGCCACGCATATAGCGTCAAGGAATGACATTAAGTTGCCATTGAATTAGTATTTAACACTAGAATTACGGAAGGGGTCATTTTGAAACTCAGCGAACTTTTATCTCTGACAGCTATTCTATTTCGTTTGCAAATATCTTAATCCTTTCTATACTTTTCCCAAATCATTCTGATTTACGAAATAGTAAAAATGTCAAGAAAATCATATTTTTATTTTAGCCCTAACAAATGATTTATACCTAGAAATACGGCAGGCAATATACTGATGTTGAAGACAAGCGTACCTTCATAATGACTGTTTCACTATTTTATTAGCAGAACTGGAAGCATTCATAGCGTTGTTGTACGTAAGGGGGCATTAGAAGCCAAGGGCTTACCAATTCTTATTTGTGTCCAAGACTTGGGGACCAAAGTTTTTCACGAAACTGTGAGTACAGATAGGTTTCCGGAAGTTATGAAATTTCTTCGTTTTAAAAATAAACTAACAAGGTCTTCACGTTTGCAGCGTGATAAATTTACACTAATATCCGAGGTATGGAGTACTTTTATAGAAAACTGTAAGCTTCGCTACAAACCAAATGAAAATGTTACGTTTGATGAAGAGTTATTCCCTACAAAAACGAGACGCCGTTTTTTGCAGTATATGCCTAACGAGCTCGATAAATTCGGAATAAAATTTTGGCTAGAAGTAGATGTTAGGACAAAATACTTATTAAACGGATTTCCATATATAGGAAAAGATGAAATGAGACCAAGTGATCGAAGTTTAGGAGAGAACGTAGTAAATCGTTTAATGGATCCTACATACCTGCAAAGTCCGTATATTTTTAAAAACAAACTGTAGCTGTCATAATGTGCGTTATTTTAATTTATTTTTCACAAATATATTATATCATATAGAGAAATATGCTGATCTATTATCAAGGGGTCAAAATGACACCCGCCGTAATTCTAGGTATACAAAGACCACCGTAATACTAGTGTTAAAATGCTGCATCTTGCAGTTACCGGTAGTCTTCGTATTCTGTTCGTGACATGTACCTGATGTAAAGGAAGTGCCTTACGAACTGTTAGGGAGTATGCCCGTCGATATCTGTCCAGTCGTTCTCCAGATGTCAACATCGTGACAACACCAATGGAATTAGTTGATCGTCTGCATGCTGCTTGTACTTTTGTGGACCCCGCGATGCTGCAACGTGTTATGACAGCCATTTCACGGCGTGCTGTTGTCTGCCTCAACATGCACAGCAGACACTTTGAACATCTTTAAATTGTGCATATACTGCTGTTGATATGTTCAACAAAGTGTTTTTTCTTTCACCGGCAGTGACGTCATACTTTGTTCGTATATTTCTCGTCAACTATGGATCGTACAGGAACGTTTCTATGGGCAGTTCTTATGGACTCCAATCGAGGAATCGAGCTCTGCAGTGTATGCGGTCATTTTGGGGCACCTTGTATAATTTTTTAACAACTCACGAAATTCGAGACAGACAGGTTTAACTATATATGTATTTTTCTTTCTTTCCACAGTTCAATTCGTTCGAACAGCTCATCATCAATTACTGCAATGAAAAGCTTCAACAAATTCTAATAGAACTTACGCTCAAGGCAGAGCAGGAGGAGTACATCAAAGAGGTGAGGCGATTACTTTTATTCTAATGAAACTTATAATAGAACGTTTTTCAGGTTGCTTTAAATGTTGAACGCTCTCCTGAACACATTTTATTTTTTGGGGCTACTATCAAAGATTCGTTCATGATGAACACAGTATACCGGGCTACTACCAAAGATTCGTTCATTATTAACATAGATGCTACTACCCAAGAACCGTTCATCATTAACATAGCATATGGGGCTACTACCAAAGATTCGTTCATTACAACATAGTATAAGGAGCTACAACCAAATATTCATTCATTATTAACATAGTATATGGGCTACTATCAAAGATTCGTTCATTACAACATAGTATAAGGGGCTACAACCAAACATTCGTTCATTATTAACATAGTATATGGGGCTACTATCAAAGATTCGATCATAATTAACATAGCATATGAGGCTACTACCAAAGATTCGTTCATCATTAACATAGCATATGGGGATACTACCAAAGATTCGTTCATTACAACATAGTATAAGGAGCTACAACCAAATATTCATTCATTATTAACATAGTATATGGGCTACTATCAAAGATTCGATCATTACAACTTAGTATATGAGACTACTACCAAAAGATTTGTTCATCTTTAACATAGTGTAAAGGGCTACTACAACAGATCCGTTCAATATTAACACAGTATACGGGGTACTACCAAAGATTCGTTCATCATTAACATAGCATATGAGGCAAATAGATTCGTTCACCATTAACATAGCATATGCGGCTACTACAAAGATTCGTGCATCTATTAGACATAGTATAAGAGGCTACTACAAACAGATCCGTTCAATTATTAAACACAGTAAACGGGGCTACTACCAAAGATTCGTTCATCATTTACATAGCTATATAGGGCTACTACAAAAGATCCGTTCAATATTAACAGAGTATACGGGCTACTACCAAAGATGTGTTCATCATTAACATAGTATAAGGGGCTACTACAACAGATCCGTTCAATATTAACACAGTATACGGGCTACTACCAAAGATTCGTTCATCTTTAATATAGTATATGGGGCTACTACCAAAGATTCAATCGTTATTAACATAGTGTAAGGGGCTACTACCAAAGATTCGCTTATTATTAACATAGTGTAAGGGGTTACTACCAAAGATTCGTTCATTATTAACATAGTGTAGGGGGTTACTACCAAAGATCCGTTTATCACTAACATATAACATGGGGCTACTACCAAAGATTCGTTCATTATTAACGTAGTATATGAGGTTACTACCAAAGATTCATTCGTTATTAACATAGTGTAAGGGGTTACTACCAGAGATTCGCTCATTATTAACATAGTGTAAGGGGTTACTACCAAAGATTCGCTTATTATTAACATAGTGTAAGGGGTTACTACCAAAGATTCGTTCATTATTAACATAGTGTAAGGGGCTACTACCAAAGATCCGTTTATCACTAACATATAACATGGGGCTACTACCAAAGATTCGTTCATCATTAACATAGTATATGAGGTTACTACCAAAGATTCATTCGTTATTAACATAGTGTAAGGGGTTACTACCAAAGATTCAATCGTTATTAACATAGTGTAAGGGGCTACTACCAAAGATTCGCTTATTATTAACATAGTGTAAGGGGTTACTACCAAAGATTCGTTCATTATTAACATAGTGTAAGGGGCTACTACCAAAGATCCGTTTATCACTAACATATAACATGGGGCTACTACCAAATATTCGTTCATTATTAACGTAGTATATGAGGTTACTACCAAAGATTCATTCGTTATTAACATAGTGTAAGGGGTTACTACCAAAGATTCGTTCATTATTAACATAGTGTAAGGGGCTACTACCAAAGATTCGCTTATTATTAACATAGTGTAAGGGGTTACTACCAAAGATTCGTTCATTATTAACATAGTGTAGGGGGTTACTACCAAAGATCCGTTTATCACTAACATAAAACATTGGGCTACTACCAAAGATTCGTTCTTTATTAACATAGTATATGAGGTTACTACCAAAGATTCATTCGTTATTAACATAGTGTAAGGGGTTACTACCAAAGATTCGTTCATTA
>CM063497.1:2402694-2407694 GCA_032207245.1 Pardosa pseudoannulata
TTAGGATGCTTCTCGTAATAATCTATGTTCATTATTATGCGGATAACACGTATACTCGTGGAGAAATTAAGTTTTTTATAAAAACAATCCCACATTTCTACACGTTTTTCGTTTCTAATTGCCAGAGTTCTCGATATCAAATAATTTATAATAAGCTATTTTCAGGACGCATGTCGAAAGACATTGTACACAATATTTTGCAATCGAAGTTGAAAAATAATAAATATTGGATGAAAGAGGAGCAGGTGTACTAAATAATGTTTCACTGCCATCAAAATATAATATGCATAATACATTAGCTAATTGTATAGAGCGATTTTTGTGAAAGCCCCCAAAACGCAGCTTAAAAATTCTGAAAGTGGTCGTCGGTAGAATAAGTGTGTTTTACGCTGACCCATCCGAAGACATACAGCAGCAACTAATGATGACCGTGCCGCGACAGTGACCCCTAAATGGCTACCAAGCTACCGCTGACCTATGAGAGGCCCGTCAAGGTAAAACTACAGAGGTAAGCTCGAGACTACCAGGAAGAACGCTAGAGAAAGATCCAGGGCTTCGAACCGTAATTTTTTTGTCCCGGTTTTCGTTCCGGTTCAACTAAAAAATTAATATCGGTTCAGTTCCGGTTTTTGCTCCGCCAAATATAACGGTTTTCGGTTCAGTTCCGGTTTTCGCTCCGCCAAAAATAACTGTTTTCGTTTCAGTTCCAAATGAATAATTTCATTTTATGTATATTCTTATTTGTACTAAAAATATAATCTATATATATAAAAATGAATTTGTGTGTGTCTGTCTGTCTGTCTGTCTGTACTCAATAGACTCAAAACTATGCATCCAATCGCCGTGAAAATTTGGGAAATGTTTAGGTATATCCCTGGGAAGGTTTTTGTAAATTTTCAAAGTTTGAAATTCATTCTTTCCCCCTTTTTCGAGCATTTCATGTCAGTATTCCAAGCATTATTTTCCCCGGTTAAACGCAAACGATTAAGTTTTTAATTTATCGCATCATATCTAAGGAAAAGAAGCAATATTTCTAGCAATGTGACGTCATCCCAAGTAATTGTTTTAAACGCAGTTTTCCACGGATAAAAGCAGGAGATTAAAATGTTCAATTCATCACATAATAAATAGGCGAAAATGATATTTTTCTATCATTATGACGTCATTCATTTAAATATTTCATTTATTCATTTCTTATTTTATATTATTTAAAATCGTCTGCTTAGTATCTATTCGATTTGAACTGAAATTTGAGATATAAAGTGATTCACTTTCATTTCTATGTGACGCAAATTGTAGCATTTTTATATGAGAACTAATTTTAAATTTAATTCTTGGTTCATTTTTATGTTACAATGAAATGCATATCAACAATATTCTAAGTACAAATTTCAGTGACTCTCATGGCCAAATAAAACCTATCATTTTATATAGTTATCTTCATATTCATATGGTTGTCGATATGAATGTGTGTTTCTGTTTCATACAAAACTATGTGGTTTGTCATAAATTTCCTTAATTTTGGAAAACATTTATTACTACCAACAAAATTAGCACTGTTGCTGTCAAAACCTGTGCGTCCTATTCTACCACGTAATATGGCAAGATCTGTTAACTTTGCTAATCAACGTACAGTAGTAAAACAGTAATGCAATTTAGGGTTAAGCTTATATTTTACAATAAAAAAAGTTTGAGCAAATTTAATATAAGACAAATTCGATTATAAAAACTGAATAATGTGATAATACGCTTATGATAGAAATATATAAACATGCAAACGACTCGAACTAACTGTGACGTTAGAGAGTTATTCACGAAAAATAAATTTTTTAAAAAAGAAATTTAAGTATTCACCGTACGAAAAAACTTCTATCTATTATAAACAAAAAATGTAATTCTATCAAAATTTAGAAGATTTTATTCTTTTTTTAATTGGTACACTATGTGAATTGATACAAACAGCAGGTACGATAAGAGCGGCGAGCATTGGCATTGTTATCCATTATCAAAATCGCATTTGACAACTAGGTTCGTGATTACCCACATTCGTCGTTTGACTCTCACATCGTGCACTTGGCCTTGCAATAATTATGTAAAAAATATATTATTTATTTACCATATGAAAATCGCCTCTAATTATTAATATATCTTCTAACGTGGTTTCACTGAGATTACTTCTGTTGTCTCGGAGAATAAATTTCAACACTAACTTGTGTAGCTGGAGCTGCCAAAACCACCATTGCAATCTTATACAAGTGCGGATATGTAATTATAAAGTTGACGTTAAATTAGAAAATATTGATAAGTTGGTAACAGTAACAAAATGACTGAAAGATATATCGAACCGAAATAAACCGATATTTTTTTCGGTTCAGTTTCGGTTTTCGTTCCGACCAAAATAACGGTTTTTTTCCGGTTTTCGGTTCAGTTCCGGTTCGAAGCCCTGGAAAGATCACTCAGGTACCCCGTACATACCTAAAGGAGGTGTGCTCCTGGGGGCTCGTCGATAGAATAAGCTCGAAATCCGTGGATTCCAAAAAGAAGCAAAAAGATGAGGACACAGTGAATTTAGACTCTGCTATGGAAGATGACAGCCCTAACCATTCAACCATCCTTCGGCTCCAAAGGTCATAAGGGAAAATTTAAGTCGCGAAAATTTCTCCCCTTAACTCCACTCACTTCACCGAACAATCTTCGAAATCAAGGTCCAAATAACGAGCGCTTAGACCCTGAATCCAGTTGCCCGTATTTACAACCCGTTCTTTTTTCTCTTTCAGGGTATCCAGTGGGAGCACATTGACTATTTTAATAACGCTGTTATATGTGATCTAATAGAAAAAGTAAGTATAAAGACACTCTTCTTATAACAATAGGATGCTTATTCAATATTCACTGGGACAAATTACAGATTTACAACTTTGACAAATTCTAAGTAAAACACAAATCCTGTCACATCAGGGTTTGGAACACCATTCCAGGTCTCCGAGTACCCCAGCCTCTTTTCTCAAATTCCGGTGTGAAGTGAACCGGAGGTAAACAAGATTCCTAAAATCACACCGTATCTTCAGTCAGACGATCACTTTATTAAGCACAACCCTGTAGTCGGAAAATCCAACTACCCCTCTTTCCCCTACTACCTATACAACCTCTTTCCCTACCACCTCTTTCTCTCCTCACCAAGGAACGTCTGTACTAGAGATTGTATCTCTCCTCCCAACTTTCACCTTCGTCCTTGTGAGTATAGTGAAGCACTTGGTGAGAATCTGACGCTAGAAAAAAAATCATCACATTGACTTTTCCACCAGACCTGGAATGGACAGACGTATCCATATTGCATTCTTCATGAGTTATTGTTAGCAAAATTCAAAGCGAGTCAAGTTTATTTTCTCCTAAACGACCTATCCGATTCTAAAATAAATTGGTACAAATAGGCTTCCTATCGCAGTGAAAAATGCTGTCTTTAAAACGTTCGAAATCCACACCTTTCCCCCCTTTTTGAGCTTTTATTGCAATCATTTCGAGTCCTGTTAATATGCTATATAATTTATTCATTTATCACATAACAAATAGGTAAAAAAGTCATTTTTTCTTAGCATTATGACCTCTTTCTTCTCACTGAATCATTTCTTATTTTAAATTATTTACATATCGTCTGCATTATTTCCCCCCATTTTATCGCTGAACTTCGATATTACGTTGATAATTTTCTTTTATATGTGTCTTAAATAAGAGATTAAATACCTACGGGATCATTTTAAATTTGATCATCGATTATTTTTAGTTGCGATGAAAATGTTATCCCCGGTATTAACAATAAATTCTTCTCATCAAAGTCTAGGAGTCTATTTCACGAACTAATAAATATCTCGCGTTTAAGTGATATATATTTGAAAATTAAGAAGTTTGTTCATTTTTTATACATAATACAGCGGTTTGCAATCGATTCGCTCCATTTTGGACATCATTCCTAAATACCTCCAAATAACCACTGTCTCTATTATTAAAACTTTTGCTGTCCATCTTATAGCAATAAATTTCGACGTAGCTAAGAAAATTTTGTATATTCTTTCTAAATGATTTCAACGTAAATCTAAACTGCATTTACAGTATCTAGAGAATGTATAAAGATAAATTATTGAGAGTGCACCAGATAACTCTCAGCCAAAAAACAAACCATTTTATTAAAGTTATATATCTTTGAAAATTAAGAAGTAGGTCAATAATCCCTGTCCATATTCAAACTTCTACTGTCCATCCTATCACTTAATATGACAAGATAAATTAAAGTTGGCAATTAACACGAGGTCAGTAAAGATAAACAAAATATTGAGCATGTACCAGATCATTCTCATCCAAAAAACAAACCATTTTTTTTACCTGCCTCGCAAGGTACTTTAGACGTCAGTCATCTCGTGTGCCAAACGACACTTTGTCGTCTGCCACAGACATCGGGCAGCATTATATTAAATCATAATTTTATACCGTTACTTAATTATTGTACATTAGCATCCTATATAAATCTCATTCAATGCCACATAGCAATACCAACTTAAAAATAAAACTTTCCCTTTCTTAACACAAAATTGTTCAGATGAGCCAGAACTAAATAGTATTTTTCGGACACTTCAGATTCTGTTATAACACGAGGTCAGTAAATATACACAAAATATTGAGCATGTACCAGATCATTCTCAGCCAAAAAACAAACCATTTTTTTACCTGCTTCACAAGGTAGTTTAGACGTCAGTCATCTCGTGTGCCGAAGGACACTTTGACGTCTGCCACAGACATCGTGCAGCATTATATTAAATCATAATTTTATATTGTTGCTTAATTATTTTACATTATCATCCTACATAAATCTCATTAAATGCCACATAGCAATACCAACTTAAAAATAAAAACCCTCTTAACTTGCACAAAATTTCAGATGAGCCAGAACTAAATAGTATTTTTCGGACACTTCAGATTCTGTTATAACACGAGGTCAGTAAATATAC
>CM063497.1:2427694-2440194 GCA_032207245.1 Pardosa pseudoannulata
GTAGTAGCAAAATTTGCGCAACCCGCGATATCCGCGGGCATGCATTTTAACCGTCTATTTAACTGTGCAACCCGCTCTTTCTCCGTTTATTCTTTCATTTTGACCTTACTGTGATTTTTAACTGTTTATTTATCGGTCAACTAGCAGATGGCTTTAAATGCCCACATTTCTGCCAAATATAGAAGACTTTTTTGTAGCATTTTGTGTGCGCTTTTAATAGCTGTCCGGCAGGAAGCGTTACTTGGGTGATATAACCTATACTCCTGACGATATTTCCGACATTGATAGCACTTCTGACTCTGATTTCAAGTATATTGAAGATAGTTATAGTGAAACTGATGAGAATTTCTCAGATTCCTCGGCGGATAGTGATGAATCCGAAAATTCATTTTCTATTCAAAAAGTTCGACAGTGGTGCAAAATTGATATGCAAAATATTCTTCCAGTTCCTGCTTCATTTCTTTTCCTTGGAAATCCCGGATTAAATTTCACTATGGCAAAAAATGCAACTGTTTTGGACTATTTTGTATTTTATTTTGACGATGTTATGTTTCAAGTAATAGTAAAAGAGACCGACAGTACATGAGAGTAAGAGACCCATGAGACTAACTGCTCGACACTTTGCTAGCCATATACACCCAAATCCCATCAAGAAAGAGCCTCGTAGATAGTGTGCTGTCTGTTGTTAGTTGGAACAAAAAATTCGAAAAGAAATGCGAATTTCGTGCAAGGATTGCGAGGTAGGACTTCGCATCGAGCCTTGTTTAGAAATTTATCCTACAAGACTTCATTTCTATTAATGTTTTGTAAGTCTTTTGCATTTTTAATTAGTATATACGTTTTGCTTTTGTATTTTATAAAATAAATGATAATTTAACCAAGATTAATTTTTAAAAATTTAGCTGTTATATCATTATTCTTCAGTTTCATTATTCTGAACATCTTTTTTTTAGGACCTAATTCTATATTAAAAAAAAACTTTTACAAAATTTTTTTGTATATTTCAACTCTAAAATGTATATAGATTTGAAATATGTAGTAAAAAAATTACGCAATTTTTTTACCTATTTTGATAAAATAAATACGCAGCGAGAGGGTTAATGCTATTATTTCAAGCTTTATTCTCCCCGTTCAGAGCAGACGATTAAGTTTATCATTTTGGATATCATTAATATATACCACCAAATAATCACTGTCAATTACTAAAACCTCTGCTGTCCATTCTATCACGTACGCGACCCTTATATACTCTAATTAGTTCCCTCACCAAGTGTAGTAGTAGCACGCTCGGTAGATTGTCTGCCCATTTGATCCACGTAATTCTGGGGTTGACGGTTCTGTCCCCGAAGCAGCCGAGTTTTTCTAATTGTCTAATTAATTTAATATTTTATGCTTTTTTTAATTCTTATTCTTAAAGTTGTTTTATTATTATTAAAATAAATTTTTACTATTTTTTTTTAACTTTTTATGATTCGCTGAAAAAAAGAGAGATGTCTCCAAGTATAAATCAGAAACGATTAACCGATTTTTCATATCCAAAATAACATTCTCTCGCTGAAAAAAAGAGAGATGTCTCCAAGTATAAATCAGAAAGGATTAACCGAGCGTTTCATATCCAAAATAACATTCTCTCGCTGAAAAACAGAGAGATGCCTCCAAGTTATAAATCAGAAAGGATTAAACCGAGCGTTTCATATCCAAAATAACATTCTCTCGCTGAAAAACACAGAGATGTCTCCAAGTATAAATCAGAAAGGATTAACCGAGCGTTTCATATCCAAAATAACATTCTCTCGCTGAAAAAACAGAGAGATGTCTCCAAGTATAAATCAGAAAAGATTAACCGAGCGTTTCATATCCAAAATAACATTCTCTCGCTGAAAACAGAGAGATGTCTCCAAGTATAAATCAGAAAGGATTAACCGAGCGTTTCATATCCAAAATAACATTCTCTCGCTACAAAAACAGAGAGATGTCTCCAAGTATAAATCAGAAAAGATTAACCGAGCCTTTCATATCCAAAATAACATTCTCTCGCTGAAAAAAAGAGAGATGTCTCCAAGTATAAATCAGAAACGATTAACCGAGCGTTTCATATCCAAAATAACATTCTCTCGCTGCAAAACAGAGAGATGTCTCCAAGTATAAATCAGAAAGGATTAACCGAGCGTTTCATATCCAAAATAACATTCTCTCGCTGAAAAACAGAGAGATGTCTCCAAGTATAAATCAGAAAGGATTAACCGAGCGTTTCATATCCAAAATAACATTCTCTCGCTGCAAAACAGAGAGATGTCTCCAAGTATAAATCAGAAAGGATTAACCGAGCGTTTCATATCCAAAATAACATTCTCTCGCTGCAAAACAGAGAGATGTCTCCAAGTATAAATCAGAAAGGATTAACCGAGCGTTTCATATCCAAAATAACATTCTCTCGCTGAAAAACAGAGAGATGTCTCCAAGTATAAATCAGAAAGGATTAACCGAGCGTTTCATATCCAAAATAACATTCTCTCGCTGAAAAACAGAGAGATGTCTCCAAGTATAAATCAGAAAGGATTAACCGAGCGTTTCATATCCAAAATAACATTCTCTCGCTGAAAAACAGAGAGATGTCTCCAAGTATAAATCAGAAAGGATTAACCGAGCGTTTCATATCCAAAATAACATTCTCTCGCTGCAAAACAGAGAGATGTCTCCAAGTATAAATCAGAAAGGATTAACCGAGCGTTTCATATCCAAAATAACATTCTCTCGCTGCAAAACAGAGAGATGTCTCCAAGTATAAATCAGAAAGGATTAACCGAGCGTTTTCATATCCAAAATAACATTCTCTCGCTGAAAAACAGAGAGATGTCTCCAAGTATAAATCAGAAAGGATTAACCGAGCGTTTCATATCCAAAATAACATTCTCTCGCTGAAAACAGAGAGATGTCTCCAAGTATAAATCAGAAAGGATTAACCGAGCGTTTCATATCCAAAATAACATTCTCTCGCTGAAAAACAGAGAGATGTCTCCAAGTATAAATCAGAAAGGATTAACCGAGCGTTTCATATCCAAAATAACATTCTCTCGCTGAAAAACAGAGAGATGTCTCCAAGTATAAATCAGAAAGGATTAACCGAGCGTTTCATATCCAAAATAACATTCTCTCGCTGAAAAAACAGAGAGATGTCTCCAAGTATAAATCAGAAAAGATTAACCGAGCCTTTCATATCCAAAATAACATTCTCTCGCTGAAAAAAAGAGAGATGTCTCCAAGTATAAATCAGAAACGATTAACCGAGCGTTTCATATCCAAAATAACATTCTCTCGCTGAAAAACAGAGAGATGTCTCCAAGTATAAATCAGAAAGGATTAACCAAGCGTTTCATATCCAAAATAACATTCTCTCACTGCAAAACAGAGAGATGTCTCCAAGTATAAATCAGAAACGATTAACCGAGCGTTTCATATCCAAAATAACATTCTCTCGCTGAAAAACAGAGAGATGTCTCGAAGTCGCAGGCCTGAATCCAACTGCCCTCTCTTGCAGATCTTCTCTCCCATCCTCGCAGGGGAGGGGGGTAATGGCAATTAATCCCTACTCCTGAAAGGGTTTAACCAAAATAAACTTGACCACCAAAAACCAAAACACAGGAAAATCCCATGAAGAAAAAAATAAGAGCAACAACGTCACCACGCTTTGTGGCGACTACCAAACAGAGACTGTAACTGAAAACAGGGTATGAGGGGGGTCAACATTCTCGAAACTTGATCCCTGCCAAAAAGAGAAGTCCACCCTTCCAAATGTACTGCCGGCCTGCAAAAACACCAACAAACGCCCCCGAAAAACCTTATCTGCTCCCCTTTGCCGGCCAGCTCCTATTTCCTCAAAGAACACCGGGTGGAAGGGGTCAACGGGTACGATTTTGCAGAGATCAAGAAAGGCACACATATGCTGAACACTGGTCGTGAGGACCAAATTCTTTACAAATACCAAAGTGAAGAGTAGTGCAGAAGGCTTGAGGTGCCCAGTTTGAAGGAGTAAGGTTTCTCCATGTTTCCTTTTTGTAGGAGGGGGAGTGCCAAAGGAAGTGGCAACAAATAGTACATCTCTGCTGATTTGACTGATGGGAGCAGAGGACGATCCGAAATGAATGCCTATACAAAGGAAAACAAATAAAAGCAGAAAATTAGGAGGAGAGGAGGGGTGCAGTCGAGCTTCTGAGGACGAAGTCGAGAATCTTCGGTTCAACCAGGACACCACCAAAATATCAATCGAGACACTTCCCGAACTACTCTTTGGTCAGAAACATCGAACCAATGCCTCACGAAGGAGGCCGAACTTTTAACCCATAGCATTCAACCCCGTGCTTCAACCTTACGGCAATTTTACCTATTAATGCAATAGCTAAAAAAATATTATTGAAACCCTATTTAAAAATTTCGCTCTGAACGTGATCGGTTACCTTAACCCCTTCCCTGTTTTGCCCGTACGCCGTACGGGCACAGCTTTCGGGCCTTTACTGATTTGCCCGTACGGCGTACGGGCAATCTGATTTCTATTTCGCTTGCACTGTTTCGTCTGTATTTTTTCCAATTATAGTAACAAATTATTCGTATAGATGTCCAGTAAATGATAGTTTGCAGTTTATTGTATTTTCTTCTCTGATTGGTTCAAAAGCGAGGGTTTTCTTCGCATGTTTTGTATCAGAAGACGAATTGTTACCTTTGAGTGTATAGCTTTCTGGTTATATTTTACTAACCGCCTGATAATTTTATTGATGCAAGAGTTGAATAATGGATAATTCAGAGCGTATGGAGCTAATTTCTTTTAATTCGAACTGTGATTCGGAATCAGAAACTGAATTATCTGTAAAGGATAGTAGCGAAAGTTTACTAGACGACCTGGATAGTAGTGACTCTGATAGTAGTACAGGTGGAATCTGTCAAGCAAGACAATTTTTTTTTATTAATTGTGATAATCCTTCGGATACGCCTCCTAGATTTGTTTTCACTGGAATTCCAAAAATTAACTCGGATATCGATGAGACTAAAGGTAAACTATGATGTTTTCATAGAAAGAAAAAAAGTTCTAATAAATGTTTAAAAATATTAGAAATGTTAATTTTAATAACATATCTTTACATAAAAATATAAAATAAACAAAAAAATGTGACAATTTTTCGACTGAATTCCGTAAAAAAATTAAACTGTCAAAAGGTTAAATACAGAGGTCCTCAACCTAGCAGTCAACAAAGTATTTTTTGGGGGCTGTGGAGGGCTTACAGAGCTTTCTTAAGGGGTTGTTTAATACCATCAGGTAACAAACTGTGTAGGAGATTCTTCTACTTGTAGTAACATATCTTCGGTAAATGGAGTTGGAATTACTGCCATTTCTCACCGGTGTTAGTTGATACGAATTCCCACTGTAGGCCTGATCGTTCGTAGCTGTTTAGAATTGACTCTAAGCAGTAGGTCGTGGTCTCATTAACATTTGTATTGTAAAACAGTAGACTGTAGTATACCAAATCAAACCTACAGAAACATGTTTTTCAATCTATGCCACCAGACATATCCAGACGATTATGGGCATTCTTCCACGAAACTGGTTCTGCACGTGGCCTATATAAGGCGTGTATCAATTTTCTGTCTCCTCGCTCAGTCTGCTTTTCTTTACTCTGAGATCACTCGCATTGATAGTGTAGGTTATTTACAGTTGTAAAATAACTGCTTGCGTTCAAACCTTGTCTGTCTTAGCTTTAATTTTATAAGTATCTGTTCAAACCCAGTTTCGGGAGGGGGGAAGAGTAATTGCTCGGCAAAGAGTATGCGTGCGTGCGTGTGTGTGTGCGTGCGATATGTGTTTGCTGCGCGTTAGTAATCCATGTGTGTCCTTCTTGTGTAGGGGAGATTGGGGATGATGGGCAGAGCCTGCACACGGCCATAACCACCTCCGTAAAAACAGTCTATTGGCTCTCGATTGAAGGTATTCAAACCTCTTTTCTCTATCCTTCAATGTCCGAAAACATCTTCTTGTCTTGCATTGTTTGCCTTTAATTTTCTTCTTTCTCTTAGAAGCATGTGAGCGCACACACCCATATGTCCCAGATGTCCTACTTCAGAAACGGGTGCCACTTGGCAAATGCGGCGACATTATTGGCGATGTTTGCTGAAACAGCAAAGATATTCCAACCGAACATTGTATTCCTTGCTTTTATTGGCGACTTAAATGGATACAAAGTGCGACATCATAATAGAATTATATACTCTAACTTAATTAACCAAAACCACTTAGAAACCTGGCATTTATATTTATGGGCAATTCATCCTTCAACAGGTTTATAAATCCAACAGCTTTAAGGTATCCGTCTTCGTTCGGAGAACTTTTTTCTTTAAACGTACAAACTAGTTCCTGTTTTTACAGTTTTAGGCTTATTTTTTATATTATCATAGCGAACTGCACTTAAAAAATTTATTCCTTTAGAAGTTTTTATAAAATTTCTAATAAATGAAGAAAATTGAGTAAAAAAATTGGGTTTTTTCAAAAGGTCTAATTTTTTAATAAATTAAATTAATTCAATATTTTTTGATGCAACACATTTCTTATACATTGGACTAGTGAATCACCTGAAATCTTTTCTTAATTTACGTTTGGTAAAAAATTTGGGTCCTTCAAAATCATACACATTGAATTTTTAACGAATTATCAATACCTTTATATCTAACTATGAGTGTAACGTCATTAAGAATTATCCAAATTTAAAGTTTTTAGGTCATTTACTAGGAAATACTATCGAAAGCATCCATAATAATTTTCAACAAAATATTTTAAGAACTTTTTGAGAAATCACATTTCAAGTTTCGACATTTTATTAAAAATACCGTTCCGAGAAAAACACATTTGAAGTTTATGAAAGCAACTTTAACTATTAAAAAATTAAAATACATGTTTAAAATTCCCCACACTTTCTTGCTTCAAAACTTTCTAATTTGCCAAGTTGCTAATTATTAAAAATACTAGAAAAATGTTTAAACTAATCTTCATGAAAATTTTAAAAGTTTTGTCCAAAAAATGCTCTTTAACCCCTTAAAGCATTTGCCCGTGTCTGACACGGGCAAAATTCAAAATAAACATGCAATCACATTATTTACACTTTGTTTGAGTAACAATTTTTTTATAACTTTTAACTCTTTTTCCACTGTAGTCACCCCCTCCCCCAGATCTAAAATTGCAAAAAAATAATCTATTCTATACCTATATATTTTTTTCAGTCATAAAATGTATCATTTTTTATCAGTTTTTCCGAAAAAAATTCGTGCTTTAAGGGGTTAAAAGGATTTAAATTCCCAACTTCCGGCTCCGAAGTCCGTTTTGTACTTCCGTTTTGTTTTGACAGCTATCACTGATGTTTAAATAGCTGTCACTTTTCTTTAAAATGCCGTAGAGACAAAACAAAAACAGATTTAGAAGCCTAAAGGTTGAAATTTTACAATAGAGAAATAAAAGAATTATGATTTTTTGGCAAAAAATGATGTTTACAACGTAAACGGATACCTTAAACTATTAAAAATTAACCATAGTGAACCATACATGATTCAATATATTTAATTTTTAAGCAATACACACATTTAATATAGAAGAAAAGAACTGCAGAAGGAGAGCTGTATACCAATGTAATATAGATCAAAATATATACGGAGATTTTTTGGACACGGCGAGATCTGAAGAAAATGTTAAGCTACCATGTTTAGAGCTTTATCGCCAAGTTGGCGGGGGCACCCTGTTCTGATGTTAAATCCTAGTAGTGATTGAGTTTTTACTCACTGAATGTTTTTTTTATCCAAAAATCGAAGTATACATTGTTTTATCGGTATAACATAGGGTAGTAGTTATTAAAGTAGATAAAATTAAACAATTAAAGCAAATCTGATGAAATAATCAGCAAAAATGGGACAGATGCATTATAGACGCTGTTCTTTTTTTCGCCAAATTTGGCAATTTTTTGGAGTTTTTATGGGGCGATGAGTATGTTTGTGTGTTTACCCTGACATTGTTAGTATAAACAGCTTGACTTACCCCACTGCACTGATTCTGACATAACCGATACTATTCGAAATATCTGCATGTTAGCCGAATAATGCTATAAATTGTAAATCTACTGTGTTCTTTTTTTTTAAGTTTAGTTTTGTTAATTGTTATGTTTCAAATATGCCATACGACCGCCGCCATAGTTACTGATCTATTACTGATACTAAATATTACTGATCTGTTACTTATTTTTAAATAACGTAAGATATGATAATTATTATGCTAATTTTATTTTAATAATGCTATAATTTATGAATCTCCTGTGTTCTTTTTTTCTGGGAGGGGGGTAGCTTAGTTTTATTGTCGATGTTCAAATATGTCATGTGACAGCCGCCATTTTTTTTTTTGTGTGTGTGTGATCTTTCTGAAAATCGCCTCGTTTTTTTTACTTGGCGATTTTTCAAAACACGCGTTTTATGCAAACACATGGAGTAGGCCGGCGTCTATAATGCTAGTGCAAAAAATACTTAAAACTTTCTATTATAGCTGTTTTTTAGAAAGAAAACGAGAAAAAATTTAAAAAATAGAATAATCCCGCCGTCGCATTTATGGTCCTGGTTTTTTTCTGGGAGGGGGGTAGCTTAGTTTTATTGTCGATATTCAAATATGCCATGTGACCGCCGCCATTTTTTTTGTATGTGATCTTTCTGAAAACCCATACCCCCGCCTCGTTTTTTTACTTGGCGATTTTTCAAAACGCGTTTTTCTGTTGCTCGCCAAAAAAACATGGAGTACAAGGCCGGCGTCTATAATGCATCTGTTCCGCAAAAAGATACTTAAAACATTTCTATTATTTTAGCATGTTTTTTAGCTAGAAAACGAGAAAAAGTTTAAAAAAAAAATAGAATAATCCCGTCGTCGCCATTTATGGTCACAAGGCTCGAGGAAATTCAAAAAACGGTTTAAAAAGTATATTTCAACTTTGACCTCGGATATATTTTACCTGCTTAAAGCTTTTCAGGGACTGGACCTGGATTTGCCACGCGAAATGTCGCCAATATTAAACCAGCTGGTTCGGAATTGGTAAAGAACATAGTACATACATAGGAAGGATTTTATTTATGTAGATGCATTTCAGAAATTTTTAAAGTTTGGAATACCATTCGTATAGCTGTGAAATCCAACATCTACCTTTCAGATGTTTCTTCTGGTTGTTTATATTCCCCAGATAGAGGTCTCTCGCAGATTGGTTCATGTTATTGGTTTGCCACGTGAGAAATAAACATATATTGGAACAGATGCATTACAGTATTCCCTCGCCAATTCGCGCTTCATGTTTGGCGGCTGCAGTGCGGGTTTTGCCAAAATATTCATCAAAAAATAAAAATGAAAAAATACAACAGTTCAGCAACCACATGAAAGGAGTATTTGTTTCATTTGATGAGCGAGAGAAGTTTTTGTGTCAAAAAAAGATGAGAGTCTCAGTCTTACCAATCCTGCTCTTTCAGCGCGTGACTGTCTCGGTGAGCGACATCGCCCAATGAGAGTCAGTGGATTTACCCCCTGAGATTTGTTTGCGCCTCATCAGAAGCAATTCGTGCCTTACCTTGTATCTTGCCAGTCTTGTCCATGATGTTAACAAGACACTGAAGATAATAGGGTTCGAACTGTCGAGTTCAGCAATCGCGTTGACGGGGTTGTGTTCTTGTACAGGGGAATTTTGAAGGAAAAGGAAAAACAAAGACAACTACCCATCACCCTGTTTCTCTCCAAGGTAAAGTCTTCTGCTCTCTTCCGTCAGCGCCTCCAGCAGAAGAGTCTCCTAGTGAGCCTAAAACTTCTAAGAGTCAAATAAGAGCCTCTCCTCTGCCATCAACGCAAGACTTTTCGCCCCTCTCAGAAAGCAATAACAAACTGAAAAGCGTGACCTTACCCTGGAGAATCTGCAACAATTGTGCAACATGACAAGAATTTGCACAAGACATTGAAGACAATAGGGTTCGATCTGTCGAGTTCAGCAATCGCGTTAACGGGGTTATGTCTTTGTGCATGAAAATTTTGAAGGAAAAGGAAAAACAAAGACAACTACCCATCACCATGTTTCTCTCCAAGGTAAAGTCTTCTGCTCTTTTCCGTCAGCGCCTCCAGCAGAAGAGTCTCAGTAAGCCTAAAGCTTCTAACAGTCAAATGAGAGCCTCTCCTCTGCCACCAACACAAGACTTTCCGCCCCTCTCAGAAAGCAATAACAAACTGAAAAGCGTGACCTTACCCTGGAGAATCTGCAACAATTGTGCAACATGACAAGAATTGGCACAAGACATTGACGACAATAGGGTTCGATCTGTCGAGTTCAGCAATCGCGTTGACGGGGTTGTGTTCTTGTACAGGGGAATTTTGAAGGAAAAGGAAAAACAAAGACAACTACCCATCACCATGTTTCTCTCCAAGGTAAAGTCTTCTGCTCTCTTCGGTCAGCGCCTCCAGCAGAAGAGTCTCCGAGTGAGCCTAAAACTTCTAAGAGTCAAATGATAGCCTCTCCTCTGCCACCAACGCAAGACTCTTAGCCCCTCTCAGAAAGCAATAACAAACTGAAAAGCGTGGCATTACTCTGGAGAATCTGCAACAATTGTGCAACCTGGCAAGAATTTGCACAAGACATTGAAAACAATAAGGTTTGATCTGTCGAGTTCAGCAATCGCGTTGACGGGGTTATGCCTTTGTGCATGAAAATTTTGATGGAAAACGAAAAACAAAGACAACTACCCATCACCATGCTTCTCTCGAAAGTAAAGCCCCCTGACTCTACCGTCAGCACCTCTAGCAGAAGAGTCTCCGAGTGAGCCTAAAACTTCTAAGAGTTAAATGAAAGCCTCTCCTCTGCCACCAACGCAAGACTCTTCGCCTCTCTCAGAAAGCAATGTCGATTAATGTTTATTACTCTATAAGGTTTTGTAATTAACCTTATTAATTAGCACTGAAATATTTAAGTAAATACGCAAACTGTTGTCATTGTTGTTTTAAATGTGTAAAGTACAAATACTGTTTACATATTTAAAACATTCGTGTACCCGCATACACGAAAATTCCTAGGGGCAAATACTACTTCGCAGTTTTTCAGCTTTCGCGGCAGGTTTTGCTCTCCCCATTAACAGCGAAAATCGAGGAATTACTGTATAGACGCCGGAAACAACCGCCAGGGGTTTTTTTTCGACCAACAGAAAAGCATGTGTTTTGAAAAATCGCCAAGTAAACAAACATGGCGGCCGTACGCGTTTTTTCAGAGATCACCAAAAAACATGGCGGCTGTTGCATGGCATATTTGAAACACAACAATTAAGAAAACAAAACTTTAAAAAAAAAGAGTCACAATTTATAGCATTAATAAAATAAAATTAGCCTAATAATTATCATTTTTTACTTTATTTAAAAAATAACAGATTAGTAGTATTTATGATATATATCATCGCAGGATAAACACAATATATATCATTTTAATAAGCACTAATATTATAAAAAAGCTAACATGTGAGGGGGGTCCACCTACCCCCCCCCCTTTGTAATAAAAGAACTGTAAAATAAATTTAATAACAGATGTTAATTTGAAAGGGGTAAACTACTAAAGTCAGGGTAAACACACCAACCTATTCATCGCTCCATAAAACTGTTGGGCTTAGTAGCAGAGTGATATGAAACAAGAATCGCACAGTAGAATCTTAGACAACGTTTAAAGAAACGCTCACGGACAATTACACACAACACATTACGCACATTACAAGTACAACTACACTATTGAGTAACAAAATGTCATGCGCAGTACCATGCAAGGTGTGGCTCTCCAGTTGAGTTGGGATAATACACTTCATATCAAGGTAGAATAAATAACGAGGCATTGACATAAAGATAAAATACAAGTATAACCTAAAGAAAATCGCCAAGTTTAGCGAAATAAAACACGGCGTCTGTAATGCATCTGCACCCATCTATTTAAGGTACTATTAAATCTATTGCTGTCTTACTCCAGTTCTTACCACTAAAATTTACTACCCTTCTTTTCTAAGAATTGACTGGTTTGTGGTGACGCTAAGCTTGGTATTTTAGAAATGTTGAGATTCACAGGGAAATTAATCTCCCCTCTCTTTATTCCCCTCCTCAAAATTGTAAACTTGCTACTAAATTTAATAACAAACTTAGAGTTGATCACTTAATAGAACTAGCTTAGTAGGACTATGCAGACCTCCTCCTATATAAAGGGATAGTTATAGGGCTCCTTAGCCAGACGGCATTTCAAGCTGAATAAGTTTGTAAATGAGGCCTACATGCGAGATGCGGTCGAAAGCCTTTGCGATGTCGAGAAAGAGTGCACCAGTTGGCTTGCGTGTTTGTCATCCCTCGCTAGCGAGTTCTACTACAAGAAGCAGCTGATGAATAGTGTTGAGCTGGTTAAGAAAACCAAATTGCTCCGGAATTAGCACATTATTTCCCT
>CM063497.1:2445194-2475194 GCA_032207245.1 Pardosa pseudoannulata
GCGAACTCCTGTTCCGAAGATTAGCGCTCTACCATTCGGACATCGTTCGGCACACAGTTCTTTAGTGAAATGAGATTTCATTTTGTTAGGTAATTGCAGTTCAGATTATAAGTTATGAGTATATCTTCGTGAAATTTTTAACAGGCATTATAAGATTAACAGATATATTTTCGACCGAATTCTGGAAAAAAAAATGAAACTGTCAAAGGGTTAATCCAGAACATAGTACAAAATTAACTTAACACTAAAACCGAGGTATGGCTCATTTTGATCCAAGCCACTTTATGTTATCTTAACAGATTTATTTTTTTTCAGACAGTAATAACAGAAATCCCCCAATTAATAAAAGCTCAAATTATCTGTCTGTCTGTCTGTCTGTTCTAGAATGATTGGAAAGGGAATGGATAGAAGTATCCATATTGGGTTCTTTATGAGTTAGGGTTAACAAAAATCAAAGCGAGTAAAGTTTACCTTCTCTTAAACTATCGATCCGATTCTAAAATAAATCGGTATATGCCCTACAGCGTCATTATACGTTACATTGAATGCTTTCTCCTAAATTCCTCCAGTAAAATTTTTCTCCTAAACTATCGATCTGATTCTAAAGTAAATCGATATGAATAAGCTTCCCATCACAGCGAAAAATACTGTCGTCTTTAAAATCCACACTTTCCCCCCTTTTTCTCGAGTAGTTAATACCATTATTTCAAGCTCTATTTTCCCGGGTTAAGAGCAGACTATTAATTTTATCACATAATAAATAGGTAAAAATAACATTGTTTTTCTAGCATTATGAAGTCATTCCTCTCATTTAATCATTTCTTATTTTAAATTATTTAAATATCGTCTGCATTATTTTCTTCCGTTTTACCGCTGAACTTAGATAGGACATCAATAATTTGCTTTTATATTTGGCTTCAATAACAAATTAGGTACATATGTGATAATTTCAAATTGAACCATCGATTACTTTTTGTTGAAAGGTAATTCTCAGCTAACAAACAAACCCTTTTTTGACCTGCATTATAGGGTACTTTACAATTTCGGAAAATTAAAAATTTTAAGGATCCCATCATAGGTCGGGCTCTATGCTGGTAATATAATACTCAAATATTTCAACTCTAACACTCATATATTTTCAAAATTTATCCTCAGAGAGAATTTTATAAAAAATTACATTATTTTTTTATTACTATCTAAAAAAGAATAAATTTTAAGATAACACAAAAAATTTTGATGTCAAAATGACCATTCACGTGTTATTAGGGTTTAAACACTATACGTACACTGTCTACGAATAGGTATTTGAACACCTGTGATAAAAAAGAAAAAACTAACTTTTTTCAAAAGCATTAGTTGGTAGAGCCTGCACGACAGACAATTACAGCGTGAACACTGAAGGGGCATACTTTCCACAAGCCTTTCTATTACAGCTAGTGCTATTGTCTGCCACTCGGCTTGGAGTAGACATACAAGTTTCTTCATCGATTTTGGACGGATAGTGCACCCCTTAATTCGGCGATTCAACTCGTCCTAGAGGTTCTCGATAGTGTTTAGGTCTGGTCATTCGATGAACTCCATTGGCATCGTACAAAGCCTTGGTTAACCTCGAAACATGACAACTGGCATTGTCGTCCTGAAAGTAACAGGGGTCCAACCCGTAAAACTGCCACAACGTAGGAAGCACATTGTCATCCAAAATAGTGCAGTAGGCATCGGCGTCGAGCTTACCATGAATGGCGACCAGTCCATACCAGCAGAAACATCCCCAGACCCTAATTCCACGTCCGCCGAACTTGACTGTTGGCACAATGCATTCTGGTAGGAGACGTTCTTCAGGCAGACGCCAGACCCAGACCTTGCCATCCGAACGGTAAAGGGTGAACCTTGATTCGTCGCTCCAAAGAACCCGTTTACACCGATCTACGGTCCAGTTTCGATGTGCTTTGCACCACATTAACCGAGCAGCACGGTTGGACTTTGTGATCAAAGGCTTATGGGCAGCAGCACGACCATGAAAACCAAGCAGATGTGCTTCATTACGGATGATATTCATTGAAACAATACTCCCGGATGCCTGTTGAAACTTCTTGTGCATGAGGGCCATCGGTTGGGTGCCGTTCTTCCGGATTTCTCTGGACAGCACTCGTCGATATCTATCTCCCAATTCCGTTGGTCTGCCGACTCGGAGCACATTCCGGCAATCACCGCTCACTTTCCACTTCTTAATCACATAGGCCACTGTCGATTTTGGGTACTTCAGATCGCTAGATATGTCCCTTAAGGATCGGGCACATTTGTGATACCCGATAATTATACCTTTCTCGAAATCAAAGAGCTCCGAACTGCCCGGCATCTTGCATGCGACTAATGCCGATGCTGTTTCCTACACGATGTATACCGGAGGAGGTCGTAACGTACCTCAGGACCGCAGATATCGTCATTTGCATAGGTGTCCAAATACTTATTGGTAGACAGTGTATTAACATCTACCTCATGTATATAATCAGGAAAGAAATTTTTAAAAACCCATGCTTGAAATCTTCAATATTGGTAATTTAAAAACAAAATCCAATCACTACTTGAAATGAAAAAACTGAATGAACCTGTAAAGCAGTTTTTTTCTCTCAAGTCTCATGGATACCACTTCTAACACTTTCAGTTTTACATCATCTTTTATATTATCGTTTTACATTATTGCGCTTTCCCTGTGTCTATATTCCGTGGCCAGGTGTTTTTCAATAGAAGCGATGAAGGAAGTACGTGGAGAAGCAAACTACTGATTCTGCTTCAACAGAGATTGCTGCCAGTCAAAAATGTACACTTCTCCATTAATTGTAACAGAGATTTAATGTTAAATTTTTTCATTAGACACTTTGATCGTGGATTCCTGTGTATGATTGCTAAAGTCCAAGCAAGATTGGAAGATATTTTATATTTTCGAGTAGAAGCAATCGCTTCTGAAACAGCATCAGACTTGCAGAAGTAAATATCTTCCTACGTACCTCCTTACCCAGATAGTATGAATACTTGCAGAAAGTTTGATTTTTTCTGGATAGTATCTTGTCATAACAAATTGGATACAGCAAAACGCCTGCAAGTTACACGGAACATAAAGCGACCGCTATTTTGCTACAAAACTGGGGCAACCTTGTCATGACAACCTTGAAGCAAGCGAAAATTCTCAGAATTGCTGCATTCTTGTTTCAAATTTGCAGACTTGCCATGCTGAACTTGGTGCAAGTTTGCAGGCTTGCAAAGCAAGACTGCTACAAATTTGATGCAAACTAAATTTGCTATCCCATTATGCAGCCTCGGCACTATGGCCAATTGTTCCCCACTTCCTGATGGTGACCTTGAACGATGGTTCACGAGTTGAATATACAGGCTGGGCCACTCAATGAGCCAAGCTCGGGGATTCGTACATAAGGTCTACTGCGCACTTTAGTTGCGCATGTGGCTGCTTTTGATCTTTCGAGAAAAACCGCCACTGAAGCGATCGTCCACCAAGGCGTCGGTCACCATTGACCACGATTAGCCATACCCCCTCCAGATGGTGGTAATGGCTTTCAGTGGACCATACTGTCCAGGGGTCTTTACACGAGGGGCCTTAACAATTTGCACATTATGGCCAATTGTTCACCACTTCCTGATGGTGACCTTGAACGGTGGTTCACGGGTTACATCCACACGCTGGGAAACTAAACGAACCGAGAGAGTGGATTCGTCCATAGGGTCTACTGCGCACTTTATTTGCGCATGTGGCTGCATTTGATCTTTGGAGAACAACCGCCTCCGAAGACATTGTCCGCCAAGGCAATTTTATCGCCTGCACCATCGACCACGATAAGCCATACCCCCTCCAGACGGTAGTAATGGCTTGCAGTGGACCATAGTTTGGGGGGATCGTTAAACATTTCTTTTAAACACCAAGCGACCGAACGCAAGGTAAACAGGTAAGGAAAAAGCGGATGAGGAATAGAAGATATTATAAGAGTCTTTAATGAAAGATAGAAGCCCAATGGCTAATAGTACTATGTAGCTAGTACTAGCCCAATAGCTAGTATGAAGACCCCTCCACACTATGGTCTACTGCAAGCCATTACCGCCGTCTGGAGGGGGTATGGCTTATCGTGGCCGATACTGGCAGACGATAAAATAGCCTTGGCGGACGATGGCTTCGGAGGCGGTTATCCCACAAAGATCAAAGACAGCCAGATGCGCAAGTAAAGTGCGCAGTAGACCCTATGGACGACTACATGCGCTCGGCCCATTTAGTGGTCCAGCGTGTGGATGCAACCGGTGAACCATCGTTTAAGTTAATCATCAGGAAGTGGTGAACAATGGGCCATAGTGTGGAGGCTACATTAGAGTAGCAGTTTGTGTTCAATTGACAGTTGTCCGGGGCTCTGGTCATGGTTGACTCAGCTTTCCATCCTTTCAGCGGGTAGACAAATAAAGAACCAAGTATGATTGTGAACTAAACATGGTTCCGCGTTAGGATGACCAAATAACCGTTAACATATTGTTCGCGGCCCCCCAGGGCATTTGGTCTCGAAAACGGAGATTACGCCTTAGGCCACAACAGCCAAGTAGTTTAGTTTAGCAAATGAGAGATATCAAAACTTTAGTCATTTCTGAGTGCTCTACAGCGTCAATATACGTTATATTGAAATACCTTCGAGAAAACTAAAAAGATCATAGAATGGAAAAAAAATAATCGCTTATGACCGCATAACTGCACAACCCAGTTGAAAAATCACTGAAATATCCCTCGACTCCTCAGATATGGCATTATCAGGAACAGGTCCTCTTTAAAGCTTCCCGATATTATTATCTCCGAAACAACACTATCAGACCTTATTGTGTACCAAGTCATTCTAAACATCGGCCTTTCGACGTTGCACTCATATTGAGTACATAACATAGGTACAATCTAAAAATCCCCTCTATAATAATAGCCTAAGTTATCTGTCCGTCTGTCCTTTAAATTATGAAGCTGTTGCACCTGGAACGGTTTATTTTAATTCGGTTTTGGAGTGCTACGGTCTGCTTTTTGCAACACGAGGGCTAATGAGACCGGTACCTACTGCTTAAAGCTGATTCCGAACGGCTGCGAACATCTATGCCATTGTAGGATTCGAACACACGAACTCCGGTTCCGAAGGCCAGCACCCTAACCATCCGGCCATCGTTCGGCCGCACCTGGAACTGATAGAGACAACCAAAACGCGAGTAAAATTTATATTCTCTTAAACTATCGATCTTGTTCTAAAATAAATTGGTATAAATAGGCTTCACATAACAGCAAAAAGTACTGTCGTCTTTAAAACGTTCGAAATCCAACCCTCTCTCCCTTTTCAAACGTCTAATGTCTTTATTTCGATCAATATTTTCCCCGGTTAAGAGCAGGCGATTCAATTTATCAATTTATCACGTAATAGGTAGCTAAAAATAACATTTTTTGCTAGCATTATGACGTCATCCCCTCTCATTTCATCAATTTTTTATTTTGAATTATTTAAATATCGTCTGCATTATTTTCACACATTTTATCGCTGAACTTACATAGGACGTCAATAATTTTATTTATATTTGGCTTCGATAATAGATTGGGTACATATCTAATCATTTTAAATTGAATCATCGACTATTTTTATTGCAGTGAAAATTTTACCACCGGTATTGGCAACAAATTCCATCTACCCCCAGGGTGTAGTGGAAATGATATTTTCGTTCTTTTACTTCCCATAATAAATAGGTACTATCTCATAATAAAAAGGTAAAAATTACATTTTTACCTATTAATTTTAACAAAAAATTGGGAAAGAACTTAACGATCATTTCGACGTAGCTAAGAGAACTTTAATTTATTTTTCTAAATGAATTCGAAGTAATTCTAAACTGCATTCACATTATTGATAGACTTTAGAGGAGTATGAAGATGAACAAATTACTGAGCGAGTACCAGATAACTGTCAGCCACAAAACAAACCATTTTTTTTATCTGCCTCATGGGGTACTTTACGTGTGTGGAAAATTAAAAGTTTTACTGATCCCGTCATTTGACTTGCTATATATGCTAGTATCTTCCAGAGTATAAATGGTGGATTGAATCTAAATATCTGTATCTCTTCCCGCAGGCAACCCCAGACGGACAACCCTCAAAAGACCCACCACCACGGCAACCCAGTTCCGGATCTCCGTCGGTGCACTCATGAAGAGTCTACAAGGAAGGAACGCCACCTATGTCCGGTGTATAAAGGTAAGATGGTCACTCCCAGGTTATCAGGAATCGATTAACACTTGGCATGCGGTTAGACTTCGCCGCCAACTTAACGCGTGCAGCGTACGTTTTTTCGTGAATCGCGCGAAAGTTGAGTTGTTCAGAAAAATCGCAGTCAATCAAAAACTACTTTGTTTTTATGAACGAAACCTTTTTTATTTTACACTTTAATATATACTGTATGATTATTAACCCTTTGACGGTTATGAACGAGTTCAGCTCGCAATCGAATCTTGCTTCATAATGCGCGCAAACGAGTTCCGCTCGTGGGCAAAATTTTGACCGAAATGGTTAGAAACGAGCACTACTCGCGTAGTGAAAATTTTCCCCAATGCGCGCTGACGAGCTGAGCTCGTTCACCGTTATTATTCTGCATTGATTATGTTACAAACGATTCCGATTCGCGAAATTTAATTAGTTTTACTGACTACATATGGCAGTACGGGTTCCATAAATTTCTTTTCATAATGAAGGGGGATTTTTTTTTTACCTTCTTCTTCTTATGCGTATTTTGGCGCGTGTTTTAGGGTGTTTGTAAAGTAAAATGGCTCAAAAGTGAAAGTTACATAATTATGATGATGATTATGATTGTGATACAGAAAGCTTATCAAGTTTTGAGTCTGATGAAGACTTTGTTCACAGTATATCAAGCTAAAGTTTTACATTGGTTATATTTATTTAGTCCTTTCAATTTAATATTTGTCTAATATTTATAATTAGCTATTATTATTTATATAATTGATTATAATCATTTATAATTTACTATTTAATAATTATCATTTATTAATTATTTTAAAGTGCGTAAAAACTGTTATTTATGTACTACAAATACTTTAAGAAATTTTTAAAACGCGTGAGGCGAGCTATCTACGGCATCGCCAGAGAAGGGTGACATTTTCGGAAGAACGGCTGGGGAAAACAGCTGCCAGTTTTCGACTACTGTTTACTCGTAATGCTGCGCGAATTAAGTAAACGAAAACTTCTCGTTTCCCTAACCGTCAAAGGGTTAATAAAAAAAACAACAATATATTTACGAAATCACAAAAATAAACGATTTTTAAAATGAAAATCCAATAATCTGTTAGCGCCTATTTCTTTGTCACAACGGCTCATTTTACCCATTTTGTATTCAACAATATAACACCAAGCTTCCAATGGACAAAACAGGACTTGGAGCTAGGAATTCGATGGAAGACGAAATAACGCAACAAAAGACCGAGTCACTCAAATATCCTAACTTGTGGAAAGAAAAAATGCAAACAACACGCATATAATGTCACACATACATATAATTATACGTATTCAGTAGATTTGTGGTGGTTAGCGCGTATCCACCACCAATCTACTAAATACGTATTTTTACGTGACCCGCGCTCCAGTGACAGACTGCTAAAAACGTAAAAATACGTTTCCCGCACGCGAAGTGTTAATAACACTGCGTTTAATGGGATTCGAACCACCTAACCTGTGGAAAGAAAAAATGCAAACACGCATATAATTTCCCACATGCATATAATTATACGTATTGAGTAGATTTGTGGTGGTTAGCGGGTATCCACCACCAATCTACTAAATACGTATTTTTACGTGACTCGCGCTCCAGTGACAAACTGCTAAAAACGTAAAAATACGTTGCCCACACGCGAAGTGTTAAAATAGCAATCAGACCTCTGATTAGTTACTAAGGAAAGTTTTGATTGGCTGAGTCCCCCGTGTTCCAATCTCCAGTTCTAACAAAACTATTCATTTCTGATCGAATTGCCGTTATACAAGAATGTCTCTGGCCAAATATAAGCCCAACTTACATGTGCCCCAATAAAGTTATCTTCAAGTTTCCGGTTTAAAGAGACTTTACTTAGAGGGTCAGAAACACCCGTTTACATTAGCCATGATTTCAACTCTCCTTTTTGCCAGGATCGTCCTCGGAAGTCACGTGATCCTACGGGATGTTTTTACTATTTTTAATGACTATTGTGCTAATTCATTAAATTATGATAAAAATTTTAGAAGCAGAGACGAGTAAGATAATGAGTAAATTTTGATCCGCTAGGACAGTCATTATGAGTTGTATTTAAGATCTTATAAATATACAAATTTCACTGTTGTTTCAGAAAATGGCTGATCGAGACACAGGAGAAGAAAAAAAACATGAATCTCTTCCCAAATCGTGGAATATCGGCTGTAAATGTGCGTATAGGGGAACCATTCAATGCAGAGATATTGCACTATATATACAGTTGGGAGAACGATGTGTTTTTGATAGGAACTAAATGTGAATGTTCCTGACTTTTTCGATTTAAAGTTTCTGATGTCACGGCTTAATTTCTGAGAAGTGTCCTTGGCCAGAAAGTCTGGAAAAAAAAAATAATTGGGGATAATCGAGTATATATTTTTAATTATACCTAAAGTTATAAGCATAATTCGCACTGTTGCCCTTTGCCGAAAAATGCTTGTAATCTATACATAAATGGTTTGATAACATAACTGTGCAGTTCCAAACAGATAAACAAATACGAGCCTCTATTTGGAGCCTGTTTCATTAATGTCAAATAATTGTGAAAGTTTTTATATATATATATATATAAATATATATATATATATATATATATATATATATATATATATATATATATATATATATATATATATATATTATAAATGTATATATATATATATATATATATATATATACATACATATATGAGTGTGTGTGTATATACATATGTGTATATATAAATATATATGTGATTGTATATATATATACAGTGGATTCCGCTTAATGTGATCGAGGTTAATGTTATTAATCGTTTATTCTTATCGAAATCACTGTGTCCCCATTTTCTCTATTCATTTGCATGTTAAATTGATCGCTTTATGGGATTATTACATCGGTTAACGTTATCAGTTTTCGAACCTCATTTTAACTGGCAAAGGAATATTCACAATGTGTTCAGAAGGAAACCATTCTTTCCTTCCCCTTCACTGTTTGAATTTCTGAGAATATCCCCCTTCCACCTAGGGAAATGAATGAACAAAGGAGTGGGGTAGTACACAATTCTGGTCAACATCTGTGGAATAATATCTGTAGAAAAATCTGTCTCCGACAGCGTGCATCTCTCCTTTTATTTGGAAATTTCCTAAATTGT
Organism: Pardosa pseudoannulata; assembly: GCA_032207245.1. NCBI lineage: Eukaryota > Metazoa > Arthropoda > Arachnida > Araneae > Lycosidae > Pardosa > Pardosa pseudoannulata. Next base: position 2,454,627 of record CM063497.1, read on the forward strand.
CGATAGGGCCATGTAGGATTATAATTGATGAGGCCCCTTCTCTGAGCCCGTGCCCTGCAGCCCCAGTGGTTCATTTAGGTTAGGGGTTAAAAAGGGGAATGGAAAATGACGCGGGAACTTTTAGCCCTTGATTAAAGTTTTGAAAACACCTGAGAATTTTCCTCGAATTACATATTTAGATAAGTGTGTGTAGATATATTTTCACATGTGTGAGCACAAACAAACACACACCCACAGATATATATATATATATATATATATAGATATATAATATATATATATATATATATATATATATATATATATATACAATATAATATATATATATATAAATATATATATATATATATACATATATATATACATATATACATATATATATATATACATATAATGTATATACATATATATATATATACATATATATATATATGTATATATATAATATACATATATATATATATGTATATATATATATGTATATATGTATATGTATATATGTATATGTATATATATGTATATGTATATTATATATATGTATAATATATATGTTTATATATAGATGATATATATATGTATATATAAATATATATATGTATATATATAAGTATATTATATATATATATTGTATATATTATATATAATATATATATGTATATATATATATATGTATATATATATGTATATATATATAATGTATATATATATGTATATATATATATGTATATATATGTATATATGTATATATATATGTATATATATATGTATATATATATATGTATATATATATATGATGAATATATATCTATATATATATATGTAAATATATTGTATATATATATATATATATATATATATAAATTAATATATAACATGTATATATATATATAAAAAAAAATGTATATATATATGTAAATATATAATATACAAAATGAAAAAAATATGTATATATATATGTATATATATATGTATATGTATATATATATAGCTGTATATAGTATATATATATGTATATATATTATGTTTATGTAATGTATATGTATGTAATATATATTGATATGTATATATATGGTATATTATATGTATATATATATGTATATATAATATATATATTGTATATGTATATATATATGGTTATATTATATTTATATGTATATATAATTTATATATGATATTTTTATATATAGTATATATGTATAATGTATATATATATATGCTTATATATATATAAATATATTATATATATGATATATATATGTCGACTTATATGCTATATATATATGTATATATATATAAATATGACATATATATATATTGAATGTATATATATATATATAAATATATATAATATTGTATATTAAATATATATAATATATATATTTATAATAGATATGTATATAATATATTTATAATATATAGTAATGTTATATGTTTATATGTATATGTATATATATATGTATATGTATATGTATATATATGTATATGTAATTATATATATATGTATATATATATATATATATATAATATGTATATATGTAATATATATATGTTTATTATATATAGGTATATATATGTATATAAATATATTATATATGTATATATATGTATATAGTATATATATATTATATATATATATATAGATATATATATATATATTATATAGGTATATATATATGTATATATAAGGTAATAACTTATATATGTATATATATATATATAATATAATATATGTAAGATATATATATATATATATATGTATATATATATGAATATATATATGTATATATATATATGTATATATATATGATTATATATATAGTATATATATATGTAATACATATATATATATATATATATATATATATATATATGTATGTATATATAAATATGCATATATATATGTACACAAATATGTATATATATATATTATATATATGTATATATAAACTTGGATATATATATGTATAGTATATATGTATAATATATATGTATTTATATATATATATATAGTATATATATATATATATATATACACATACTTTGGCTATGTACTTTTGTAATCTATATATGTATATATATATCATATATAAATGCGTATATCTATGTGTATATATATATGTTAAATATATATATATGTCTATAATCATGTATATATATATAATCATATATAAATGATATATTCAAATATAGTATATATATATATGTAAATATATATGTAATATATATTATATATTTATATATATAATAATTATATATATATATATGTTGCTATATAATATATATGTAATATATAAAATAATCTTTATATATATATGTATATAATATATATATATGTTATATCATACATATATGTATAATATATATATGTATATATATATAAGTATATATATATATATATATATATATATATATATATGTATGTATATATATATGTATATATGTAAATTTATATTATATATATACATATATGTAATATATATTATATGTATATATATAAATAGTATACTATATATATTATATATATATTGGAATATATATATGTATATATGATTATATATGTATATATATAAATATGTATATATATATATATATTTATATAATATATGTATATATAACTATATATATAAATATGTATATAAAAATATATATATATATATATTATAACACATATCTATATATATATTATATATATATATATATATATATATATGTATATTTATATATTATATGTATAAATTATATATATATATATGTATGTTCTATATAATATAATATATATGTATATATATATATATATATCTATATATTATATATGTATGTAATAAATTATTTCCTCTAGTCACCATAATTATGTAGCCGCTCGTATTGTTTATACTTTCCCGGGCTACTGGGAAAGGAGAAAGCCTTAACAACTAACAGTAATAACTATCGATGAAGTCTGGCCACATTGAAGTCTAATTAAAACTTTATTTCAGAACTGCTAAAACGGACATATTTACCAGTCAAAGACAGACACAGGAAATACACCAAAATCCCTCTGATCTAAAAGAGGTGCACCCGAGAGCGAAGACAGAAAGAGTTTTCCCACTTAATCAACGAATTTAGATGCAAAATCAAGGAAAACGTGGATTTTTTGCCCGCGACAGCTGGGTAACGTGTTGAACAGATAGAAAATTAACATTTATAGGATAGAGAGCTTTGGTAAATCTATCGAAAGAAATTTAAATCGAAGACACTCCTTTGATTAAGACATTTAGAGACTGGGTTTGAAGGAAATATTAAAGTTAAATAATTTTGATATATTACATATATATGTATTATATATATACATATAAATGTATTATGTATGTATACATATGTATTATACATATATACACATTTATATATATATAATATATGCATATATAATACATACATAAACATATATTTTATATATAACATTCTTCTGTCATGTATTTGTAATAAAGTTTCTCCTAAATGGCCGGACTGATTTTGATAAAATTTTGTGTTCCTAATTAAGTTGATTCGAGAATGGTTCATATTCACAATAGGATTGAATAGATTTTTTATATATATATCATATATATATATATATTGTGTATATATATATGTATATATGTGTATATATGTGTATATATATATGTGTGTGCATATATATATATATATGTGTATATATGTGTATATATGTGTGTGTATGTGTGTATATATATATATATATATATATACATTATACATATGTATGTGTATATATATATATATATATATATATATACTATAGATATCAATAAACGAACGTGTAGTGTTGTATGATAATCCTTTGAGGTATTGCATGATTAGGGTTAGTATAGCGTCCCTTTCCCGTTAGTGAAACATTATTTCTTTCCTTTTTCCAGCCGAACGAGCTCAAGCAACCCATGATCTTCGAGATGGCTCTCGTCCAGCACCAAGTCAGGTACCTCGGGTAAGTTGTTTTTCAATCCAATGCACATCAGGCCATTAACCACAACATCCAAGAACATTTCTTGCAATTTACTGCTATTACTTCGACTACAGATGAAAATGTAACAGTTAACCCTTTTGAGGCGGGAGGGTGATATTTCAGCCAGAAGGTGAAATCTTCAAAATGAACGTGTGACGTAGTAAGCGAGCCGAGACAAGCTTCTTGATATTTCCGGGTTTCATTCCGACACTCACAGCTATGTACATTTTACTTTAGTATTTACACATTTATATACAAGAAGCATTATAAGAATTTAAAAAACTCCATTCAGCTACGCGTAATCATACTTAGAAAATCAAACAATGTTCTTCCACGAACTTTTTCACCACCCGAGAATAACCTCCTCGGACAAAGTCAACCTCATTCCCCCTAGCCTCTCTCCAGTTAAGCGCTTAACCTTTAAGCTTCGGCTGACTGCTGGATTGTGTTTGGACTACAAATCGGCAGCATTTTCGAAAATTCCTCCCCCCTCCTTCCACTTTCTCAAGAGTGAAATCTTTTGTCCTATTGTCACTCTCTGGGAGTGGAGGACGTTACAATGCAGGGTTGCTCTAAAACCAGTCTGAAAGTTGTTATTTGACATCTCACTTTGAGAAATACCGTTAAGTTTTGGAGCCATGATTAGATTAAATAAAAAAAAATAAACGACGAAGGAAAGAATCTTTGACTCGCTTCCTTGGTTCATGATAGAATGAATAGTTTACAAACAACTGCTGGACATGGACAAAAACAGCGCCAGTTGTTCCACATGTCGCCAAACAAAATCACATTCTTCCTTCCCGGTACTCAGCAAAACTTCGACAATAGGAAGGGACTGGCCAAACAACAAGTGAGTAATGACCCCTTCCTTGCAAAAGGGGAGAAAATCTACGGTACAACTGTTGTACCCAAGCCGACTTTTGGGTTTCTAAATATTTATGGTACAACTGCTGTACCAGCCGAAACCTTAAAAGTTAACTTCGCCTGAACTCCGAGGGGGGGGGGGTTAAGGATTTCCCAGCATTTCAGTATAACGTTGATGAAGTATAACGTTGCAAAAGACGCACCCAACATTCCCGGAGAGGGGGCTAATTTTTGGCGAGAAAATATAGAATATTTTACAATGGGCTTAGTTCACATAGAAACTAGGTATGCACGGATGGGCATTACGGATGGCCGGATATGCAACGGATGACCGGATAACGGATATCTGGCAAGTGTTTCAGCCGGATCTTTCACACTTTTTCTTTTAAAATTTATTTTAGACAAATCAGCTTTATGTACTTTAATTTTGCAACTCAACTGTAGTATTTTTTCACCTTTTATATTTTTTAATAAGTCAACTATTTCTACAATAATTTATTTTTAATTTATTTTTATTTTTTGTGTATTTTAAGATTCAGTACTCAATATCTCCATTATACATTATTTAATTAGGATAAAACCATTTTAATAGTCCTTTACTTATCTTCTTCAATGGTTCTTATGTTTGTGTACAAAAAATTTCGAGAACACATTCCCTTTTTTTTTTTTTAGTAAATTTTCTTTATTCTTCTATCCTCCAAATAAGTGAGTTTCGTCTTTTGTGTTTGTTCTCTGATGCAAAATCACAATTTTGCAGCTGAGATTGAAAAAAAAATGAATGATCTATGTGTTTTTGTAATAAATTGTATAAATAAACTTAACTTTTTACCATAAAGCTTTGTTTTTTCCATTATGCTCCAAAATACTTTTACGCATTGTTTCATATAGTATATTGTTTAACATTATGCATTTTGTTTTATTTATCTTATTTCTCGGTATATAATTTTTGGCCGGATGGACTGCCGGATAATTGTAATACCGGGCTACTGCCAATTATTTGGTATAGTGGCCGGATAGCAGTGGCATCCTTAGTATTGACTGGGAAAATTGGAAATCCATATAATGCAATAGTTACTTATTTGCAGTGAGAAGTTGAAAAACATTTTAATTAACACGAGTTTAAAGTTTTTACAGTTTCTTTATAAACTATGACATGAAATGCAAAGTTTTTATAGTTGTGCGGGTTTTAATTCGAATATTTAAATTACGGATATAACGGACATCAATTTTGCAGGATAACGGATACGGAACATCTGGCCAGAGTTTCAGCCGGATGTCAGTATGTTTGACATTTTTACAATTTTTTCTTTATTTTAAGTTTCAGTACTCAATATCCCCATTCGACATTATTGAATTAGAAAAATCAAATCTGAATAGAAACATTTTTGATAGTCCTTTACCTTTCTACTTTCATGGTTCTTATGTTCGTGTACGAAAAATTTCCAGAACATATTCCCACTTTTTTTTCAGTAAATTGTTTTTATTCTTCTATCCCCCAAAAAAGTAAGTTTTGTCTTTTGTGTTCTCGGATGCAAGAACACAATTTTGCAGCTAGATTGAAAAAAGAAGGATTTATGATCTTATGTAATGAAATGTATTTATTTGTACCTAATTTTTTCCATAAAGCTTTTTTTGGGGGGACATAATGCTCCAAAATACTTATAAGTATTGATTCATATAGTATATTGCTTAACATTTTGCATTTTTTTGTTATATTTATCTTATTTCTCGGTATATAATATTTGGCAGGATATACTGCCGGATAGTTATAATATCCGGCTACTGCCAATTATCCGGTATACAACTAGGATATGCTGTATGCAGTATGTTAGCCGGATAACTGTTGCATGCCTACCTACAACCATCTCCTCCATCAAGACTGATTTCTGAATACGCCATTGGGTCTTAAATAGGATGCATTTATAAATTATTTTAGTAAACATCCCTTTTCTAATCAGTGCTATCTTTCTTTATATATGCATTGGTGGTAGACTGGTAAAATGCTTGTTTGTAAATTTCATAACGGATTGAATAACAACTAGTTTCTTCCTGCAGGCTGTTGGAGTATGTGCGCATGCGTCGGGTGGGCTTCGCTCACCGCCAGGATTACGAGTCGTTCCTGGCGCGTTACAAGATGCTGTCCATCCACACGTGGCCCTCGTGGGCGGGGCTTCCGGTCGAGGGCGTGACACACCTGCTCAGGGACCTTCCCGTCCACGCCTCCGAATACAGCTTCGGAAGGACCAAGGTCTTCATCAAGAGTAGCAAGACGGTAAGGGAAATGTCGCTTTCGTTACTTAAGCTGTTATTACGCGGAACAACTTTGGTGACAACACTCGCGGGCTTTTTCACTCTCCTCCCTTTGTCTGATAGCTGTACCTGAATTTGTTTCAACTACAGTTGTATTTATCATATGTTGCGTATGTGACAAAATTGAAAAGCCCTCCATTGAAACATTTTTGAGATATTTTCATTCCCAAATATTTCATGTTTAAGAAATTAATTTCATTTCTATACTAGCTGCTTTGAACCCAGACTGAAGGCAATTGAGGTTCCCAGATGAAAGTTATATTTATTTCAAAATTTAAATTAGTCTTTTAACCCCTTCCCTGTTTTGCCCGTACGCCGTACGGGCACAGCTTTCGAGCCATTACTGAATTGAGCAATCTGAAGCAATCCGAGCAATCTGATTTCTATTTCGCTTGTACTGCTTCGGCCGTATTTTTTCCAATTTTAGTAACAAACTATTCGTGTAGATGTCCAGTAATTAATAGTTTGCAGTTTTGCTCAAAATAAATCCCATGACATCGTTTTCTGGATAAATATAATAAACTAATCCGACACTATTATGATCTCTTATCCACTGTCATGAATTCCTTGGAATTTCATCCTTTACATCATCTGAGAAATGACGCTCGGGAAAGTATATCTTTTGGGGAAATAATAAATGAAATATTATGCATTGGACGAACCGATCTCGGGCTTCACGGAAATTGAAATATCGATTTTTCTCTCGCCCGATCTCGGGTCGGGCATTCCAAACAGGCTCGTTTAGGCGTCACACGCAATAGGTTAAAAGAGCAAAATAACGTGTCTGTTTTATCACCTTACATTCTATCTCTTAATAAGTATAATGAACATGCAGTAGATGTTAGTTATCATATTAGTTACCATATCAGCAAATGTGGTTACAGTCATCAAATAAGAAACAGATTAATTTTATCTTGTATAAAGAATACCATCTTTACAGAGTGGTGCAATTTAGAATGATGTACAACCAAGTGGTACTTGAACCAAAAAATGTTAGGTAATTCTGATATATGACACGTGTGAACGTGTTTATATTAGGTTGGGGAAAAAGAAATCCATTATTTTTTTAGGTAGATGGTAGATCGATATCTCTTAAAGTATCGTTCAAACAATTTCAAATTTATACTCGTTGTCAAGGTGACATTTCATACTAAAAATTTTTTTACTGTTTTTTGTTTGGTCCATTCAGTTTTGAGTTACAAGGTGTTAAAAATGGAAGTCAACAAAGGGAAAATTCGGTACATTTTACAGTTTTTCTCTGATAAAAGCGAAAATGCAAGCCAGGCGGCTGAAATTGTGAATGGTGTTAATGGTGCAGATACTGCAACAGCTAATTACGTGAAATTTTGGTTTCGTCGATTCCATTCAAGCATTTTTGGATGTTAGAGATGCACCTCGCACAGACAAGCCCGTCGTCAAAATTGTCGATAAAATCACAGAAATAATCGAAGTTCACTAGCATGTTAGTAGTCGTAGCATCACCCAGAAGCTAAAAATCGACCATAAAACAGTTTTAAACCGTTTACACAAAGCTGGATTCAAAAAGAAGCTCGATGTTTGGGTGCCACACTAATTAACACCAAATAACATGATGGATCGAATTTCAGTCTGCGAAGCCTTGACCAAACGGAATGAAATCGACCCATTTCTTAAACGAATGGTGACTGAGGATGATAAATGGGTCAAATACAATATTCTGCGAAAACCATCGTGGTCAAAGCTCGGTGAAGCAGCTCAAACGGTGTCAAACCAGGGCTAAAGGCCAGGAAGGTTCTAATGTGTATTTGGACGGACTGGAAGGGAATCATTTATTATGAGTTGCTTCCGTATGACCAAACACTAGATTCAGATCTCTACTGTCAACAACTGGACCGTTTGAAGCTAGCAATTGACTAGAAACGGCCAGAATTGTCCAACAGAAGAGGTTTTGTGTTCCAACGCCAGGTCATACACGTCTGTAGTGACTCGCCAGAAACTCAGTTTGGTTGGGAAGTTTTAAGGCATCCACCCTATAGTCCGGACCTGGCACCAAGCGATTACCACCTTTTTTCTCGCATTGCAAAACTTCCTGAGTGATAAGAAATTGGGATCAAGAGAAGATTGTGAAAATCGTTTACTAGAGTTTTTTTTTTTTTCAATAAGGACCAAGACTTCTGTGAGAGAGGCATTATGAAGCTACCTTTAAAACGGCAACAAATTATAGAACAAAACGGTGCATATTTGACCCAAATCGGACAATCCGAAACATGTTAAATAAAATCATTAATGTCACGCAAAAATAATGGATTTCTTTTTCCCCCAACCTAATATATGGAGAGATGTGAACCGTTTTGTGTGTTTTGTTTTTCAGCTGTACGAGCTGGAACAGTTTCGGCACGAGAGCCTGCACGAGCTGGCGACACTCATCCAGAAGGTGTTCCGCGGATGGGTCCACCGGAGGCTGTTCAGGCAGATGAGGAGAAGCCAGATCATGCTCGCCACCAACTACCAGGCGTGGAAGGTAAGCACACGCACACAATGCACGCACAAACAATCAAGGCCCGAGGAATCCCTTTAGCTATAACTGTTCAAACACGACGAATAATTTGAAACTCTTTATTTACCGAACTAGACGAGGTAATATCCGTAAGTCTAATGAATAAAGAAGAAAATCTTCAATTCGTAAATTTATTCGTAATTTTTTATTTCAATCTAGCTCTCTATTGGCTTATCTTGCAGTTTAAAAATAATTTTGGAGTGCTAAGGTATTTTGTACGTCGAGGGATAATGAGCCGGGTTTGGTTCTCAGCACTACAGTCTACTTTTTGAAACACGAGGGCTAATGAGACCAAAACGTGAAACTGAATCCCTTCGTGACCAGCGTCTCGTATACGCTACGCTGCGGTTTCTCTCTTATCAGCACAGCGTCGCCTCACGCGATGATCTCCGGTTGATATTCAGAGACCATCGTCGCGTATGCGAAATCTGAAAGTTTTATTTTAATTTTTAAATGCTAGATTTAACTACTAGATGGCGTTAAACGGCAACAGTTTTCACAACGGTTGACTCGTATAGCATTGACGTGCTGGTCCTCAAGAGTTTAAAGCCGATTATGAACGGTTTCAAACGTTTATGCCACTGTATGATTCGAACCCTCAAACTCCTGTACAAAAGATCAGAACCCTAAACATTCGGCCATCGTTCGGCTGTTGAGACCGGGACCTACTACTTAAAACCAATTCAGGACGGTTACGGTTAGTTTGATTTGGTTTGGAGTGCTACGGTCTACGGTTTTTTATTCGAGAGCTAATGAGACCGGGACCTACTGCTTAAAGCCGATTCCGAGCGGCTACAAACGTCCCTGCCCACAATGGAATTTGAACCCATGACACCAGAACCAAAGAGCAATGCCCTGCTTATTTAGTCATTATTCGGTTTTTTTAACACATTAACGGACAGTAGGAACAAGTTATGTTCCAAAACTAACACTATATATTTTTGTAATTTTTAGAATATTAAATGTATAGTTTTATTCTTTCTGCTCAAATAAACTGCATTTTGATTGATGCAGCACCTTTAAATAGGTTGCGGCTATAACCGTCATGGCGCCAGCGGATTCTGGACACTAAGTAATTTGACGTTGGTGGCTATAACAGCAAAAGTTTAAAATCGTAAATGACAGATTTAATGACTCAAATATGCAATTTTTTGTGTGTAACAAAGTATTTTTGGGACCAAAACAATAACACAAAATCAATAACAACCATAAATTTAAAAAAAAAACACGATTGCACTCAAACCACGTGCCCTTCAAACACTCAAAAAACCTTTCAAAACCACGTGCATACTGAAAGTCGTGTAACAGGTGAAAAACACTCGGCTCCTACGCCGGTAAATGCACATTTGTGCTGCCATAGCCGTAGGGTCTATAAACGACCGTTTCGTTTTGAACGGCTATTGCCATCATGCCACAGAGTGAACTTCGCTTTGACGGCTAGAGACGAAAATGTCCATCAACGTGTTAAAATAGAATAGTTTCAAAATCTCGCACTTAAAAAATGACTTTGTTGAATTTGCTCATACATTATTGGCTACTTCAACTCGCGTAGAAGATAATACATACAGACCATTTAAAGTTCAAAATTAATTGCAAAAATCAGGGGATGGTTTTGTTTTATACCATTGTTTTAGAAAAAAGGTGTGCACTTCAATATCTGACTAGTATAAATTTCCAAAAATTATTATGGATAGCTTGATCGGTATCGCGATTTTATAACGTATTTTTGTTTCCTGGACCTAAAAGTGATTACTGTTTGGAAATTTTAAAAAATCGTTGATAAAATTTTTCGGAAATTTGAAAGGAAAATTTTAGGTGACACCTAGACTGGAATCGTGCAATCGCTCGTCTACACCAGTGGTCGGCAAAGTGCGGCTCCAGAGCCGAATGTGAATCTTTGGCTCCTTAAATGCGGGTCTGGAACAAATATCCACGGAAGGTGCAATATTTTCATTTTAAAAACAACTTGGTAAGAAAAAAAATTACATCCTTTTTTTTATATAAATTGAAATTCCTCTATAAATCGAGAACATGTATAATTATTTGTTTAAGATAATACTAGAATTACGGTGGTATTTGTATACCTAGAATTACGGCGGGCGTCTTTTTGACCCCTTGATAAGATATCAGCATATTTCTCTATATAATATATTTGTGAAAAATAAATTAAAATAATGCAAATTATGACAACTACAGTTTGTTTTTAACACTAGATTGCCCGAGATTTCTTGTATACCTATATTGCCCAAAAACAGTCAAAATGACTGCATTGTGAAAAAATAACAAATATGTAAAGAAATTTGTTTAAAATTAATTTTTAATATTATATAATAAAGGAGGGCGGAAGTAACTACAAATATTCATAAACCCATTTATATGTTATAGAAAAAGTCACCAAATTCTAAGAAATTGTGTCATTATATTTCATAATTGTTTTTCTAATTGAAATTAAAAAACAGTCAAAATGACTGCCTTGGGCAATCTAGTGTTAAAAATATACAGATTTTGCAGGTATGTAGGATCAATTAAACGATTTACTACGTTCTTTCCTAAACTTTGATCACTTGGTCTCATTTCATCTTTTCCTAAATAAGAAAATCCGTTTAATAAGTATTTTGTCCGAACATCTATTTCTAAACAAAATTTTATTCCGAATTTATCGAGCTCGTTAGGCATATACTGCAAAAAACGGCATCTCGTTTTTGTAGGGAATAACTGTTCGTCAAACGTAATATTTTCATTTGGTTTGTAGCAAAGCTTACAGTTTTCTATAAAAGTATTCCATACCTCGGATATTAGTGTAAATTTATCACGCTGCAAACGTGAAGATCTTGTTAGTTTATTTTCAAAACGAAGAAATTTCATAACTTCCGGAAACCTATCTCTACTCATAGTTTCATGAAAAAACTTTGGTCCCCAAGTCTTGGACAACAAACTAAGAATTGGTAAACCCTCGGCGGCTAATGCCCCCTTACGTACAACAACGCTATGAATGCTTCCAGTTCTAATAAAATAGCGAAAGAGTCATTAGGAAGTTTACACTTGTCTTCAACATCAGTATATAGCCTGCCGTATTTCTAGGTATAATCATTTGTTAGGGCTAAAATAAATATACGATTTTCTTGACATCTTTACCATTTCGTAAATCACAATGATTTATGAAAAGTCAAGAAAGGATTAAGATATTTGCAAAAGAAAAGAAAAAAAATAGAAGAGCTGTCAGAGATAAAAGTTCGTTAAGTGTCAAAATGACCCCTTCCGTTAGTCTAGTGTTAAAAGATAGATAGGTAATTAAAAGTTTAAATTGCTGTAAAAATGTAATCTTAGTTCACAACTTAAGTGGTCTGCTTGGAATGACCTGGAGAAGAAATATGTGATCATTTTCAACTCTGGGAACAGTATTCCTGACTCTTACGATCAGCTGAAAAAACTCGCGTTTGCTGTTCGGTTCCACAGCGTACAATCTTTTTCAAGCATGAACATTATCAAGAGTAAACCGAGAAGTCGTCTTGTTGATGGAATCATGCCTAAAATTAAAAACAACAACATACAAACCTGACTTACTCAAACTCTCCAAGGAGATTGTTCGCATTAATAAATATTTATTAACCCCTTCCCTGTTTTGTCCGTACGCTGCACAGGCACAGCTTTCCGGCCATTACTAATTTGCCCGTACGGCATACGGGCAATCTGATTTCTATTTCGCTTGTACTGTTTCGGCCTTATTTTTTTTCCAATTTTAGTAACAAATTATTCGTATAGATGTCCAGTAAATGACACTTTGCAGTTTATTGTTGTATTTTCTACTCTGATTGGTTCGAAAGCGCGAGTTTTTTCGCCTGCTTTGTATCAGAAGACGAACTGTTATCTATCATTGTATAGCTTTCTGGTTGTATTTTACTAACCGCCCGATCATTTTATTGATGTAAGAGTTGAATAATATATTTTTACTTTTAAATAATGGATCATTCAGAGCGTATGGAGCTAATTTCTTGATTCGGAATCAGAAACTGAATTTTCTGTAAATGATAGTAGCGAAAGTTGACTAGATGACCTGGATAGTAGTGACTGTAATGGTAGTACAGATGGAATCGGTCAAGCGAGACAATTTTTTAAAATTAATTGTGATAATCCATCGGATCCGCCTCCTAGATTTGCTTTCGCCGGAATTCCAAAAATGAATTTGGATATCGATGTGACTAAAGGTAAACTTCAGTTCTATGATGCTTTCATAGAAAGAAAAAAAGTTGTAATAAATGCTTAAAAATATTAAAAATGTTAATTTTGATAACATATCTTTACTTAAAAATGTAAAATGAACAAAAAAATGCAATAAAAAAATGCGACATTTTTTGACCGAATTCTGGAAAAAAAATGAAACTGTCAAAGGGTTAAGTATGAAATTTAGTTTTCTTGAGTGTACTACTTATTTAGTGTAATGAAAGTTTACTAAACAAGCAGATTTGGCTCCCAATTTTTTTAAATTGCCGTAATGTTTTGCCGACCACTGGTCTACACTAATAGAGGAAGTTGTGTGAAAACGCGAAAACTAGTATGACTTACATAAACAGAAGACTAAATCAAATTTCGAAAAAGGAACTTTGAGAATTTTCGCATCGTGCTACGATGAAGCATTTAAACAAATTTCAGACATGTACACTGGTAAGCAACAGGTGGGCGTTTTGCCAGAATTCTCGAATGGATTGGACAGCATACTCCCCTGACTTAAAAATCCCATGGAACATGTGTGGGATGCTTTTGGGAGACGCATTGTAGAACGCTTACATTCTCCGGAAAACACCCGACAACTCAAACAGATGCTGATTAAGGAAAGAGCACTCCTAACGCAAGAAATGTTGGACCAGCTAGTTCTGAGTATGCGGAGACGGAGATTGCAGTCAGGGGATTGTCTATCCCATATTAAGGAACATCTGCTTGTTGTTCTTCCTCTGGGATAGACAATCGTGAGTCACGATACTATGTGTTCAATAAAGCTTGTTTTGTTTTTTACATCCTCCGGAGAACACCCGACAACTCAAACAGATGCTGATTGAGGAATGGGCACTCCTACCGCAAGAAATGTTGGACCAGCTGGTTCTGAGTATGCGGAGACGGAGATTGCAGTCAGGGGATTGTCTATCCCATATTAAGGAACATCTGCTTATTGTTCTTCCTCTGGGATAGACAATCGTGAGTCACGATACTATGTGTTCAATAAAACTTGTTTGATTCTATACCGTATGCATTGTCCTTTTTCAGCGCCGATGCTTTCGTCGTCCTTTACATACATAATACTCTCCTTCATTTCCCAATTTCATGTCTCTCAGGTAATTTCTCGTGGAGTTATGGCAAAAAACACACCTGTTGCTTCAGTTTGGCACACTAGTGTAGGTCGCACGTAATAAAAGTAGATAATTAATAATTTGGTAATTTGTAATGTGTATAAATTTCACAAAATTTATCACTGAAAGTGTTTCATTTCGGGATTCACATTCGTTTTATATTGACCTATCCTGTATATAATATAAAAACAAAATGGTCTCAAAAACAAGGGCACTAAAAGTATATGACGTCACTGAGCTAGCTTGTACGCTATTGGCTAAGTTCACCTGTTGAATAATATGGGCGATAAAGAATTGTACTATATATTTATTCGCGAGTTTTGTCAAAATATAAGAATCCTACTTTAGATAAATTTATTATATAAGTTAAATTTTTAGAAGAAAATAATGTTTATAATTAGAAATAAATAATGAAATTAAATAAACAGTAAACTAAATCGAAAATTGGAAAAAGCTCTTTGTAAAGTTTGGCAGAGTGTTCAGAAGATTGGTTTGGAGCACTACGGTCTACTTTTTGCAACACGAGGGCTAATGAGACCGGGACCTACTGCTTAAAGCGAATCCCGAACGGATACGAACATCCATGCCAATGTGGGATTCGAACCCACGAACTCCGATTCCGAAGGCATAGCACCCTAATCAATCGGCCATCGTTCGGCAAGTGTTCAGAAGAACTCCTGTACCGAATTTCATATCTGTGGGTTGTACCATTTACACACGATCGTTTTTTTTTCATGAAACCTTGTTATACATTTTATGTATAAGATTAGGAAATAACAAACACGAATCCAAGGGTTGACAAAAACTCAAAATAGAGAATCAGTTTTCGAAAACAGTCTACAGTTTGAACAGTTATATATATGTCTGTATTAACATATCTGAAAATGTTAAATGTCTATCAAGGGGCTTTCCTCGGGCCTTCCAAAGTATATACTTTTGATTGGCACGAAAAGAAAACGATATTCGATGCATATCGATATTATACTATTCCACTTCGGGCGTTGTCCGATGTCTCCACGCCCATGTTTCCTACCACATTCTAAATGAAATTCCTGTGCTAAAACATTCGGTTAAATTATTTTATAATTTAATTATTTTGCGATGCTATTAAAAGTAACTTGTAGAGAATGCTTTCGAAAATTTTTTATTATGTCATTAAATTTTTATATATATATCTCACCCGGTGATTCCAAATACGCCTTTCGAAAAGATGCATTCGAAATTCAGCTGCCAGCAGATGTTCTTTGCGAGCGGGAACATTTTCTTTGGTAGTGACGACTTTGCAAAGCCAGGCAACCAAGATTATGCGAATCAATGGAAGTCCTACCAATTAGTTATTATTGACATGGTGAGTCGAAACAATGTGAAACTGACCAGTGGCTCGTTACACCTCCCTGATTTCACGGTGCCACATCGTTCTGTCTCACAACGTTGTTCCATATTCTTTTCCTATTTCTGAAATCCTTTTTCTGTCGATCTGCTGCAATAGGAGCCAGCCGTGCTGTCTTTTGGTAGAATTGTCTCTCCTTCGGTTTTACATCTAACAATACGATATTACATTTATCTATTGCTAGAAACCTTTCCACTGGTGTCACGTGACCGACACGTATGGAAATACAAAGTTTGCTTAAACTTCCCGAGCAAACCCGAGTACATCTCGCATCCAGATTTTCTCTCGTTGCTGATGTTGAATTTGTTAGCGGTATTATTTTTTTTTTCGTGAAAGATTAAGATGCAAGGTAATTGGTATTCATAGTGGCACTTCTCCCTCAAGCAGCAATACACTCTTCACCGATTCTTTAACGGATGCATACGGCGGCAGACACAATTCACGGATTCAAATATTAGAGTATTGACGATTTTAAAGCAGTGATGAAAATGACAATTGAAAGATGGAGAAGAGTTACATCTTATCATAAAGAAACATTTATTATCTTTGTCACTTGCTGACTTTGTCTAAAATAATCGTTCCTCGACATCACCCCGAAAGCAAAATGGCTAAAAACCGGAGATAATTTTTCGCCAAAACGATGCAGATGACCTCTCCCGAAAATTTCGGCCAAAATGATGCCCACTCAATACTACGCAAGGCGTGATCAGTGGAAAAATCTCGCCAGGTGGGAATTTAAGACGATCGCCAAAAAGTAGCTTAAGTAGAAAGAACAACCTAGGAATTTATGGCGACAAACAACGCTCATGCTTGACAATGGAGGCAGACGGGGAGAGCAAAACGGCAACCCACGGATGGTCAGCGCGGGAAGATTGAAGGTGACTTGGACATGGACAAGCCCCATTCCATAAAATAAGGGGTCAGGAAGCCGGCAATTCCTGGTATTCCCTTTTAGGTAGAATGTGGCTATACCACAGCTGAGACCCTGTTTCTAGCTGTATCTGATGAAAATAAGATTTGTCTGTAACACCTTTGTTACTATGGAAATCACCAAGGAATGATATCTTGTTACTCCAGTAACGTCATGGAGGGGGTCATTAGATGACCACAAAAGTAGTCTGATCTTTAAGCTATCGTTCAAAGCTGTCAGTCACACTTTTTGTGTGCATTTCACTACTACATAACACATCGACTGCCAAACTGATATTGAAGAAACCTTGATAACATGAACTATATCATGGATGGCATTTAAACTTTTATCCACCAGCGTACAAATGATAAATTATGAGAACCTTTCATGAATTTTACTGTTAAATACTGTCTATTCCATTAAAATCAAGCTTTATGTCGTAACTTTCGTAAACTAGGATTATCTGAATATTCTTCTAATTCGAGTTCACGATGAATTATCGTCAGAGGTTGGCAGAAGAAAATAGACAGCCCAGATCAACAGGCTTCGTACTAGATTTTCCCGACTTGACAAAATAGAAGTAAAAGGAGTACTAAACACATGGATTTGATGAAATTTTTACAGTATTTTTCAAATAAATTTAGCGATATGAAAAACGTGGTATGACCTGCCCGCCTACTTAACTGGAGCAAGTCCGATTGGTTCTTTCTATGTTGTATTGGGATGCCTAAAATATTCAGACTGCCTCTAAAGGTAAATGGGACAACACAAGTATTCATTTTCAAAACATCGATATTAAAATGTTAAAAAGGTAAGCATCATTCGATGATTCCCGGAGCCTGATCGTCAGCAACCGAAATTCATGGATGACCTGTGTTAAAAATCTCTAGCCTTTTTCTTTGCTCCGATATATAATAGTATACTCCCAAGAGAGAGGTGTTACTTGGTTAACCCATTAACGCCCATTGTCCTTATTCGAGGACAGTCAAAAAATGGTTTGTAGAGTTTTTGTTTTCTTGAAACGATTATTCCTTTTTAATGGAAATAGATATTAATCTTATGAATAATCTCCAAGTTTTCAAATAGGATCTTGTCTATAATTTTGTCATTTCGATCGGCATTTTACGATTTTCAAGCTTAAAATAATCTTGGTGAATAGTCATATTTGTAATAAGTCATCTCTTTTCAGTACTTTTCTCATATATGATAGGAAATAAATCTCTTATCACGAAGTTTTCCTTTTTTTAAAGACATCTTATTAGGTTTTAAAATGACACCTCCTCACTAATGATGACTCGATGTCCTATTTAAAGGCGTTTAAATTGCATATTTTGTTTTACTTCCAGGTATCTATAATAGCTTCTATGTTAGGTATTTACTAATATATAGTCATCAGAAATATCCGGACGTTAATGGGTTAAAAACCCACGGAGATTATCTCTCTTCTGCCATGCTTTCGGGAATCCAATCTTCGTAATCCGATCCACAAAGAAAAAGAAATTGTCCACTTCAGAAACACCACCCCTCATCCCCTTGTCTCGGAATTTTGCCGAAAATATCTGCACTAGTATCTGTTTCACAACCATCGTCCGAAAATGTCCCAAGAATTTATGGGTTCCAGTAGCTGAGTAACGCAGGGTGGAGGGGTCAACGAGTCGATTCTCTCATATCAGGAGGGGTGCACATCAGCAAATACAGTTCGTGAGTACAAAACCCTTACGCTCGACAATTAGGGGTTTGTAAAATAAATCTACTTCTTTGCCCCTGCTCGTCTTTTCATTGTATTCGATACCACAGTAGGCAAATTACCCACTGATAAACGACAAAAATCCGAACTAATTGGTAGGTTGACTGGGGTTCCTTGGCCGAGGACCTTATTCCCTGTTATGAGGCTGTTAAATTAATGATGAGTGGCCGGTCTTTAAGATACATAGGATTTAAAACGTTTCTAGAACAGCTATGCATTTTTGAAATATTCAGTTTGTTTTCAAAGCAGTATCTGCGTGAGATTAAGCCTAGTACAATATTTACTGAGGAGAATGTTCCACTGGTAGACCCAGTCCAAAAAATCTATAGAATCACTGGTACAATACATTCTTCCTCATGAATCCCGCTCGCAATGTATATATATTTACCAGTAACCCCGATCCTTTCGCTACCCCCAAGAAGTATATGTCTCTATGGCGGATATGATAAAATTTATATGATCATGTATGTACAGCTGACAGTTTAGTATCCTTTTCTTCCGGTCCCAGAGTCTTTTCCCCAGGCAGTTTATTAGAAGAAATCTTCCAAACTGCTAGATTTGGCGCAATCTAGATTTGCTCTTGTTAAGAAATAATTTGGTTTCCCATTGCATCTTCTACCGTAATGCCGTTTGGACCTATGTGTTCTATTCGGAAGGGATACAAGCATCAATCTAAATTTTTATGATTATTCATTTACATTTTATGTTTTAATTATTTATATTCTTTTTATTACTGTTTTTTATTGGTTTTGATTATTTATTTACATTTTATATTACCGATACTTGTTTCTTAGTTTGCTTATTAAAGTATTTATTTTTTCCTCCTATAAATAAATGGGTAGCGAAAGGATTACGCAGCTAGTTGAAACATCGGCCGGTAGAGCGATCACGTGACTTCCATAATCCATCCGGGCGAGATATATATTTTGTGTATACTATTCTTAACAGCACACAGATTCCAAATAACTTCTGGATTCCGTCCAGGTGACATCCCATGGACATCCAGGGGAGATTGTGTGCTGTTAAGGACTGTAATCTCTAAAAATAGTTTGTTTCTTCCTCTATTATTTAAAAAAATAAAAGAAAAACATTTGGCCGCCAGTCCTCAGCGAAGGCATTTTTTTCCGAATCTCTCTATGTCCCATTTTTTGTGCTTTCTAGCTAGATAATTGCATGGTCGTAGTGTATTAGCACACTTTTTTCTCTCGTAGTTAGCCTTCGATGTGTAGTGCCTCTTAGTGCATGCGTGAGAATGTGGACCGGTGTGAAAGGACCCGGACGGCGCTCAAATCACTGCA
This sequence comes from Pardosa pseudoannulata, assembly GCA_032207245.1. Classification (NCBI taxonomy): domain Eukaryota; kingdom Metazoa; phylum Arthropoda; class Arachnida; order Araneae; family Lycosidae; genus Pardosa; species Pardosa pseudoannulata. Next base: position 2,475,003 of record CM063497.1, read on the forward strand.
AGGCACACAGGTTACGATATACCTGGCAGGTGAACCGGAAAGGTATACATGTGCAAGTTAGAGCATACACACGCTACGGTAAACCAGAAAATTTTATTTAACTAGGGATGCAACGGTCATCCGGCCAACATACTGTATCCGGCAAAACCCGGCCACCATACCGGTAACATTTACATGTAAATACAAATATCT
>CM063497.1:2480194-2525194 GCA_032207245.1 Pardosa pseudoannulata
GATTTTTTAATACGTACATGTTTTAAAAACCTTTAAACATTTCTCAGTCATTTAAAACAAGTCACATTTAAATATTCGAATTAGAACCTGCAGAACTATACATACTTTGCAATTTAAAATCATAGCTCTTACAGAAACTAAAATCTTTAAATGCATTTTAATGAAAATGGTGTTTTTCATCTTGCGCGCACTGTAAATAAGAAACTATTACATTATACGTATTTCCAATTTTCCCAGCCAAGACGTTTTGGTTAGTTTGGTTTGGAACCAAACAGTCTGCTGTTTTTCTACAAGAGTCCAGATTTTGGGGAATTTTTCTAAAGCTTAAGTGGGAAGGAATTGATTTATATACTGATACTAGAGATGCAACGGCTATCCGGCCACTATACCAGATAATTGACAGTAGCCAGATGTTACATTTATCCATTAGTACATCCAGATAAAAATTATACACCGAGAAATAAGATAAATATAACAAAAAATGCGAAGTGTTAAACAATATAGTTATACTATATGAAACAATGCGTATAAGTATTTTGGAGCATTATGGAAAAATAAAAGTTTTATGGAAAAAAATAGGGTCTATTTATACATTTCATTATCAAAAATCGTAAATCATTCTTTTTTCGGTCTCGTCTACAAAATTGTGTTCTGGTATTCGAGAACACAAAAGACGATTTGTTTTTGGAGGATCCAATAACAAAGACAGTTTACTACATGACATACTTATATATACCTTACACAATCATCCTCGTGTAATAATTTATGTATACATACGTATATATGCAAAGATGGACGTACATATAAATATACTCTACAGCATATACATACACATACACTATATGGCGTATATATGTATGTATATATATGACTTACCTAATCACAATATGGCATTTATATAATTTACATAATCACTATATGACATTTATATAACTTACATAATCACTATATGGCATACATATATATGCCTTATAGTATATATGCGCGCACACACACACACACATATATATATATATATAGTCCAGTATATATATATGGCATATTTATATAGGTTACATAATCAAGCTCTGGTAACTACACACATATATATATATATATATATTATTTTTTATATATATATATATATATTATATATTTTACATATAACATACATAATTTATACATTTTTTTACATATATATATACATTTGATAAATATTACACAAATATTATACAATATACATAGTATATACACATATTTTTATATATATTTATATATTTACACAATATATACATATATACACACAAACACGTATAACATATTTATTATACGTATATATTACATAACACATATATATACATATATATACATACACATATATATATATATATACATTATATACATATATATAATATATATATACATATATTACATATATACACACATATATATACATATATATATATATATATTTATATATTATATATATATATACACACATATATATATACACATATATATACATATATCACACACACATATATACACATATATTTTATATACACATATATATACATATACATATATACACACACAAGTATATACACATATATATATATACATATAAACATATAAATATATATACATAACACATATATATACATTATACACAAAATATATATATATACATATTATATACATATATATACAATATATATACATATATAAACATATATATACAATTTTATATAAAACATATAAACATATAAACATATTATATAACAAATAAATATAAAATATAAACATTTATATACATATATATCTATATAACATATATATACATATATATATATACATATATATATACATTTAAAAAATTAAATATACATATATACACACATATATATACATATATAAAAACAAAACATATATATACATATAACATATATACATTAATACATTTATACAATATAAATATATATGCATACAATATTTTTTTAGTATATGTAATATGCATACATATATATGCATACACATTTATGCTACACATATATACACACACATATATACACACACTATATACACAAATATAATACACACACATATATATATACATACATATTTTATTGGTGAACATATTCCGTTAATTTATATATATCATATATTTATACATATATAATTTTTATATATAAATTTTTCCATATATATACATATATAACATAAAACGTATATACAATATATACATATATAAATATATATAACATATATATACATATTTTATCATTATTTAAACATATATATATATATATATATATATATATATCATATATATACATATATATACATATATATACTATTTTTTATTTACAATATATACATATATAAATACATATATATAACATATATATATACATTATATATATACATATATATATACATATATTTACATATATATACTATATAACATATATATAACATATAAACACATTTTATACATATATATACATATATATTAATATTAAAAATTAGGTGTCGACAATTGTAAAAATTGAAAAAAAAAAATGTTTTATATAAACAGAGAAAAAAAACAAGGTTTACTTGATATACCAGTGCCTTCAACATTAAGTAAATAAAGAAAGATCATTACAAATCTTGACCAATACAAGTAACGGCATCAGTTTACAATTTCAAAGCGTCGAAAATTGGATACATGTAGTAAATAATACTTAACCGCCGGTTAAGAACAACTAATCCTGATTGGCCAGTAACAAGACTGTGGACCTTACTCTGGAAGTTGCGGTTCGGCTCGAACGTTCGTTGTGACGTCACTTTGACGTCAGCTTGCTGACATTTTGCTCGCAAATAATCATGCTGACGTCAAAGTGACGTTCGACCCGACTCGCAACGTCCAGAGTCAGCCCCCGTGTCTTGGTGCGCGCGTGTTTTGGGCGTGGTCCGTGCTTGGTGATGCATGTGCGTGCGTGCGCGTGTTGGACGAAAAGTGGCTTCATTTTTTCCCACGTGTGTGTTTGTTTTAATGTAAGTTTTCCGTGGACGTGGAGGAGGGCGGCAGTTCGTGCCTCGATCGGAGCGGACCGACGACCCTGTGGGCCTTCTACGTCATCTGGGCAGCCTACCTAGGCTGGAAGGTGAGACACCTCTCTCGCACTGAAAACCCGTCTCAGACACACCTCTCTATATCTATCTCTATCTATCTATCTCTTATATAATGACTAACTCTCTTTTTGTATATTCAATATATCTAACCATGATCATCTATTTCATCTTTTTTTTTTTCATTTTTCTCTCATCCATTGCACTGTTGAGGTTTGCCGAAATTGCCTGAACGCAGCGTGGCATATCCGAACCACACCACACTCTCTGTTCCATTTAGGAACAGAGACGAACCGCTTATGATCCCCTATTTAAAAAAAAACACTACTATATAGCCCGTCATATATCGGGAGCAGTAAAATTAATTTTTAATTTTCCACAATTGTAAAGTACACTATGAGGCAGGTAAAAAAAAATGGTTTTCTAAAAATATTTGCAGTAATAGAAAATTAAACAGAGGTTTTCTTGATATACCTAAGGCCGGTTTCACTAAGGGCCATATTCACCACGATTTTAATACTCGGGTCTAACCTCGAATCAGCATTTTCGTATTCTTCAACTAGAATCCGCGGCTTTCAGCTCATTTTAATCTCTTGTTTCTGATCCTCCGAATTTGGAGGATTAATTGCATAATCCACGGATACTACAATTTACGCATACGCTCTACGTTGAAAACAAACATGGCGGATATATTGTCAGATATAAAAGATCTCAAAGTTTCGAAGTTTTACAAATGCTGGAAAAAACAGAAAGCTGCAGGAAAAGATTTGTGCATCCAGAAAGAACAAATGATTTGGATTGTTAGGATGATGTGGACTTTCGGTCGCTTTAGCGTTTTAATAAAAATACAGCTGAATCATTAATTCGAATGCTAGATGGCACGATTTCAGCTCCTTCGGAAAAGAATAATGCTCTATCTTCTGCTGAAAATTTTTTGTTAGCATCAAAGTATTTCGCTACTGGATCTTTCCAGATTTTTCAGAAAAGATTCTGCCTGAGTTTCATCAAAAATCTTCCTTTTATATTCTTCCATTTTTATTTTGTGAGCAAATACCAGTAAAACTACACATCCTTGACTAAATTTATAATTTCCTCAAACGATATTTATGTCTGGTTGAGTAAATATGTAAATCAACTTAGCATGAGAACTATCCCCGGAGAATCTTGTTTATTGACCAATCAAAACATCGCTTACATATTTGCAATAATTAATCTATAGATCAGGGAATCCACCCATGGTGCATATAACACCAGTTTAAGTCACAGTTAATGGCGTGTGATGGCTGATTTACCGATTCCCTGATCCGCTCTTTGATCCTGGATACCCTGATTTTGGTGAATATGACGTAAAGTCATTTAACTACTAACCGCGATTAATCCTTCGCGCCAACCAATGGCGAGACCCAATTCTCCGTTTAAACAGAGATTAATCGCGGTTAACCGTTAAACGACTTTAGCGAGATCGGCCCCAAGATTTTCATGAAACGTTTAAAGAATTTGTTGTTTATACCTCTCATATAATTTTTAATTTTCCAGAATCGTAAATTACCCTAAGAAACAGATAAAAAAAATGGGTTTTTTTTTGGCTGAGAATGATTTGGTACACGCTCAATAATTTGTTTATCTTCATACTCCTATGAAGTCTCCCGATATTGTGAATGCAGTTTAGCAGGGCTTCGAACCGGAACTGAACCGAAAACCGAAAAAAACCGTTAATTTGGTCGGAACGAAAACCGGAACTGAACCGAAAAAAATATCGGTTTATTTCGGTTCGATATATTTTTCAGTCATTTTGTTACTGTTACCAACTTACCAATATTTTCTAATTTAACGTCAACTTTATAATTATCATTACATGTATACTGCTTCTCGATTTCCTGTTTTGATATTTGTTGAAAGAGCGTTTTCAGGTTTGAAATTTATTCTCCGAGACAACAGAAGTAATCTCAGTGAAACCACGTTAGAAGATATATTAATAATTAGAGGCAATTTTCATATGTTAAATAAATAATATATTTTTTACATAATTATTGCAAGGCCAAGTGCACGATGTGAGAGTCAAACGACGAATGTGGGTAATCGTGAACCTAGTTGTCAAATGCGATTTTGATAATGGATAACAATGCCAATGCTCGCCGCTCTTATCGTACCTGCTGTTTGTATCAATTCACATAGTGTACCAATTAAAAAAAGAATAAAATCTTCTAAATTTTGATAGAATTACATTTTTTGTTTATGATAGAATTATATTTTTAGTACAAATAAGAATATACATAAAATGAAATTACTCATTTGGAACTGAAACGAAAACAGTTATTTTTGGCGGAGCGAAAACCGGAACTGAACCGAAAACCGTTATTTTTGGCGGAGCGAAAACCGAAACTGAACCGATATTAATTTTTTAGTTGAACCGGAACGAAAACCGGAACAAAAAAAATTACGGTTCGAAGCCCTGCAGTTTAGAATCACGTCGAATTCATTTAGAAAGATAATTCAAAGTTTTCTTAGCTACGTCAAACTGATCGTTTAGTTCTTTCCAATTTTGTTTTTGCCACAGTAAATAATGGAAGTAAAGGAGTGACAATATCATTACCACTACACCTTGGAGGTAGGTAAAATTGGCTGTTAATACCAGTGATAAAATTTTCATTGCAACGAAAAATAATCGTTGATTCAATTTAAAATGATCGCACAGTATCGGGAGACTTTAGAGGAGTAGGAAGATAAACAAATTATTGAGCATGTACCAGGTTTGTAAGGTTTGATTTGGAGTACAACGGTCTACTTTTTGCAACACGAGGGCTAATGAGACCGGGACCTACAGCTTAAGGCCGATTCCGAACGGCTACGAACATCCATGCCACAGTGGGATTCGAACTCACCAACTCCGGTACCGAAGACAATGAGCATGAACCAGGTAATTATCAGCTAGAAAACAAACCTGTCTCATAGGCACTTTAGAATTCTAGAAAATTAAAAATTTCACTGATTCCGTCATATGACGGGCTATATGCTAGTTGAAAATAGTAGTTATTTCGTTTAAGTTTTTTTTCCAAAGTTAGTCTATTTCTAACTTTTTAATGATAATAACGAACAAAATTTAAAAGAGAAAAAAAAATTCCATTTTTGGCACGTTTTTCTCAAATATATTCCACAGGCAAGGGGTGAACTTAAAAATACATACACTATTGGGATTTTTCTATACAAATTTATAACTGTCTACGTGTCCTTGAGGACCAACACGCGATGTCGCCACCTCTGCAGAGTTGTCCAGGAGTAGAAAAAAACCCCAAGAAGTAAGATTGTTAAAGGAGGCGATCGAAAGAGTCGCGTCGGGGGGTGGTAGAATGGGCAATGAAAAATCACGCCTCTTCGATTAAGCGGCGGAATTGACCCACTTCCTTTTCATCTCGACTCATAATGGGGATCGCTAATCTCGATTTCATTTCGGTTTCAAACCAAGAATTGACAAAATGATAAACGGCGCCTTCCTTAATGACACGCAGTTGCCTTTTTACTCTTTCCCTCTAATGCTAATTATGATTAAGAAATAAAAAAAAAGACCCACTCGCCAAGTTTAATGCTCCCCCCCCCACCTTACCACTTTTTTTTTATACATTTTCTCGGTCCACTATTAGTGTTATAATGGACTGCTCCGTGCTCCTATTGTAAAACGAACGTTTTCGAGTTGGTTCTCGGACATTAAGTTGGAGTTTCAAGGTAGATAAAAGAGGGGGGAGTGGGTTATTAACGGATCTGCCGTTCGGGAGTTATCAATAATGCGATTTTACTTCTTTAATTGTCGGAGGGGGGTACGAAACGGATTTCTTCCTATTTCTTGGAACAGAGTCGACGACAGTCAGCCCCTTTTCATTTTATAGGACACCGTCTGAGAAGGTGAATTGTTTCGTTGTTTCTTCGATCTAGGTCATTTTTTTCAGTCATATTAGTACACTTCTTCCCTCTCTTTCATATCCGTATATTTAAGAAGGGTGTTTACACATTTTTAGAACAATTTTGATATTGCTTCATTGGATTCTTAACCCCTTCCGGTAAAGTGACGAGTCTAGCTCGTCACTGTATTTTCATGCGATACCGCACAATGACGAGCTCATAACCATACATTTACGAAGGGTGTTTACACATTTTTAGAACGATTTTGATATTGCTTCATTGGATTCTTAACCCCTTCCGCTAAAATGACGAGTCTAACTCGTCACTGTTTTTTCATGCGATACCGCACTGACGAGCTCATATCCATACATTTACAGAGGGTGTTTACACATTTTTAGAACAATTTTGATATTGCTTCATTGGATTCTTAACCCCTTCCGGTAAAGTGACGAGTCTAGCTCGTCACTGTATTTTCATGCGATACCGCACAATGACGAGCTCATAACCATACATTTACGAAGGGTGTTTACACATTTTTACAACGATTTTGATATTGCTTCATTGGATTCTTAACCCCTTCCGGTAAAGTGACAAGTCAAGCTCGTCACTGTATTTTCATGCGATACCGCACAATGACGAGCTCATAACCATACATTTACGAAGGGTGTTTACACATTTTTACAACGATTTTGATATTGCTTCATTGGATTCTTAACCCCTTCCACTAAAATGACGAGTCTAGCTCGTCACTGTTTTTTCATGCGATACCGCACAATGACGAGCTCATATCCATACATTTACGAAGGGTGTTTACACATTTTTACAACGATTTTGATATTGCTTCATTGGATTCTTAACCCCTTCCACTAAAATGACGAGTCTAGCTCGTCACTGTTTTTTCATGCGATACCGCACAATGACGAGCTCATATCCATACATTTACGAAGGGTGTTTACACATTTTTACAACGATTTTGATATTGCTTCATTGATTTCTTAACCCCTTCCACTAAAATGACGAGTCTAGCTCGTCACTGTATTTTCATGCGATACCGCACAATGACGAGCTCATAACCATACATTTACGAAGGGTGTTTACACATTTTTACAACGATTTTGATATTGCTTCATTGGATTCTTAACCCCTTCCACTAAAATGACGAGTCTAGCTCGTCACTGTTTTTTTCATGTAATACCGCACAATGACGAGCTCATCCCCTATATAATAATAGCCTTAGTTATATGTCCGTCTGTCGTCGAATTTGTGAGGCGCTTGAACTTGGAATAGATAGAGGCACCCATTCGATTCTGGTGAGTTAGGGTTAGCAAAATTCAAAGCGAGTTCAAAATATACTAAAATAGATTGGTATAAACATATCACAGTGAAAAATACTGTCGTCTTTAAAACGTTCGAAATCCCCCCTTTCCTCCTTTTTTGGCTTTTAATGCCATTATTTCAAGCCCTTTTTCCCTGTTAAGAGAGTTTAATCAATTTATCACATAATAAGTAGGTAAAAATATTTTTTTCTACCATTATAACGTCATTCCATCTCATTTAATCATTTCTTATTTTAAATTATTTAAACATCGTCTGCATTATTTTCATACGTTTTATCATTGAACTTAAATATGACATCAATAATTTTCTTTTACATTTGGCTTCAATAATAGATTAAGTACATATGGGATCATTTTAAATTGAATCATCGATTAATTTTTGTTGCCATGAAAATTTTATCACCGGTATTAAGAACAAATTCTTTTCATAAAAGTCTAGGAGTCTCTTTCACGGACTCGTAAATATCTAGCGTTTAAGTTATATAGTTTTGAACATTAAGAAATTTGTTCGTTTGTGTGTTTGTGATTTTTATAAATAACCACATGGTTTGACTCGATGAATTCAACGTGATTCTAAACTGCATTCACAGTATCGGGAGACTTTAGAGAAGCATGAAGATAAATTATTCAGCGTGTTTCAGATAATTCTCAGAAAAATTACAAACCATTTTTTTTTACCTGCATCATAGGGTACTTTACAATTCTATAAAATTAAAAATTGTACTAATCCTGTCCTATGAGGGCTACATGCTAGTACCCGTATATTTACGAAAGGTGTTTAGATATTTTTAGAACAAGTTTGGTATTGCTTAATACCTTCTAGTAAAAAGTAGAGTCTAGCTCGTTAATGGTTTTTATGCCATAAGCACAATGACGAGCTACACTCGTCATGCGACGAAAGTGACTGTTGAATATGATAATTTATTTTAAAATTTCTATTGTACTGAATTTGGCAACACTTTTGTTACTTGCTGAAATATCACACATTGTTTACTGTTAGAATTTCTTGGTTTTAGTTTTCACTTTCCATTTGTTACAAAGGGAAGGCCATTATCTTTTACTGATGTATTTCCCCATTCATTCGAAATCGAACGTTACACCTCCAACTAAAGTATTCTCGCCCAAACGGTCCCAGTAAGTCAGAGTTCTATTACCCAACTACGATATTGGTTTAGTTTGGAGCTCTACGGTCTACTGTTTTGCACACGACGGCTAATGAGACTGGGACCTACTGCTTATAGCCGATTCCGAACGGCTACAAACATCCATGCCATAGTGGGATTCGAACCCACGAACTCCGGTACCGACGATCAGTTCCCAAACCAATTGGCCATCGTTCGGCTTTGGTTTCGTTTTTAGAGTTACGATCTACTGTTTTGTAACACGAGGGCTAATGAGACCGGGACCTACTGCTTATAGCCGACTCCGAACGGCTACGAACATCCATGCCATAGTGGGATTCGAACCCACGAACTCCGGTACCGACGATCAGTTCCCAAACCAATTGGCCATCGTTCGGCTTTGGTTTCGTTTTTAGAGTTACGATCTACTGTTTTGTAACACGAGGGCTAATGAGACCGGGACCTACTGCTTATAGCCGATTCCGATCAAGCATGCCCCTATGGGATTCGAACCCATGAACTCCGGTACTGAAGATCAGCCACCTAATGATTCGACGTTGGTGTGTTTTTAAAGATTGAACAAACCAATTAAAAAAAAGCTCAAACTTCACCTCAGTTTATCGGTTTGAAGCGTTCTAGTTTCTACTTTTGTCAACTAGGAATACGGGAGACCGACTCGCTTATTGTCGATTCCGGTTATAAATAGATATATAAAAAGATATTATAGATTGTTATTTTTAAACACATAAAGCTCGTCAAGTCTGGAAGATCATCCCATAAGAAATTTTTAATACAAATAATGCTTTAAGAGAATTATTTATATTTTTTTACGAAAGTTATCTAAGATATTAGTGTTGGAATTAGAGATACCTGTTACCGCAAACGAAATACTTCGAATAGAGATTTACAAGCATGAAGCTATCATAATCTTGTGGGTATAGGGGCACATCCCTCAATAAATGTCAGTCAAAGAGGGGTGCAGTTTCTAAACAATCGACCTGACCCTCCTATCAAACACTGGCAAAATGTACATTATATCCATTTTCGGAACGTTTTGGTCGAAAATTGTACGTGACAACCGCTTTGAAGAAATCATTTTGGCGGAATTGTGTGCGAAAAACCGCTTAGATTTAAAGATTGATAATTGGATTTTCATCGTAGATAAGCAAAACTTCACCTCAGTTGGTTTTGGAGTGCGACAGTCTACTGTTTTGCTACAAGAGGGCTAAGGAGACGGAGACCGACTGCTTAAAGTCGATTCCATTTCTAATAATATCTATGCCAGTAGAGGTATTCGAACCCGCGAACTCCGGTACCGAAGAGCAGCGTTTTACCGTTTTTCTATCACTAGCATATAGCCCGTCATAGGATTGTAAAATTTTTAATTTTCCAGAATTGTAAAATACCCTGTGAGGCAGGTAAAAAATGATTTTTTTATTGGCTGAGAATTAGCTGGTACACGCTCAATAATTTGTTTATCTTTACTGAACGCATTTTAGTTCCCAACTTTAATTTATCTTGTCATATTACGTAATATAATGGACAGCAGAGGTTTGAATATTGATAGTGATTATTTGGTGGTATATGTGAATGATGTCCACAATTGAGCGAATCGATTGCAAACCGCGTGGTTATGCATAAAAAACGAACACAGAAACGATCAAACTTCTTAATCTTAAAAGATATTTAACTTAAACACTAGACATTTATTATTCCTTGAAACAGACTCGGAGACATTTATGAAAAGAAATTTGTTGTTAATACCGGTGATAAAATTTTCATTGCAAGCAAAAACAATCGATAATTAAATTTAAAATGATCCATATGTACCTAATCTATTATTTGAGCCAAATATAAAAGAAAATTATTCAAGTAATATCTAAGTTCAGCGATAAAAAGCATGAAAATAATGCAGACGATATTTAAATAATTTAAAATAAGAAATGATTCAATGGTGAGAGGAATGACGTCATAATTCTAGAAGAAAAGTTTTTTTACCTATTTATTATGTGTAAAAATTTTATAGATTGCTCTTAATCGAGGAAAATGGGGCTCGAAATAATCATCAACGCTAAAAGAAAGTATAATTAAAAGACGACAGTATTTTGATGTGATAGGAAGAATATTTAAAATTTATTTTAGTCTCGGCTCGATAGTTTAGGAGAGATAAACTTGACTCGCTTTCAATTTAACCCTACCTCGAGGTTTTGGTTTGGTTTTGGTTTGGAGTGCTACGGTCTACTTTTTGCAACACGAGGGCTAATGAGACCGGAACCTGCTGCTTAAAGCCGATTCCGAACGGCTACGAACATCCATGCCACAGTGGGATTCGAACCCACGAATTGAGGTACCGGAGGACAGCACCCTAACCAATCGGCCATCGTTCGGCTCCTAACTCATCTAGAATCCAATATGGATGCCTCTATCCATTCCAGGTCCAACAGCTTCATAAATTCCAGGACAGATAACTTAGGCTATTATTATACGGGAGATTTAGCATTTCGGTTGAGATGGAGATCGGGGAATGAGCGGGAAATTTATTAAAAGTTCAATTAATTTAACAAAGTTATTTTCATCAACTTCTAGGGAGTTCACAAAATTGAAAATTTTTTTTATTCCTTAATAAAGTTTGGTTTGGTTTGGAGTGCTACGGTCTACTTTTTGCAACACGAGGGCTAATGAGACCGGGACCTACAGCTTAAAGCCGATTCCGAACGGCTACGAATGGAACATGCCACAGTGAGATTCTAACCCACGAACTGAGGCCAGCACTCTAACCAATCGGCAAGAGGTGTTCTCGGATGTGCCACCTGTGAACCATTGACATGAAATCATCTTCCCCCTCTTTTATTTCTCTCCCCATTTCAAACTTGAAAGTGAACTTAACTTTGTCATGCCATGCCTTGCATTTCTCTTCTCATTTCTCTCTCCCCCTGCACGAAACAAGTGGACGAGGTCCAAAGTGGGTGGAAAGAAAACACACCACTCTCCAGCCTATGTAGTGCATTTATTGCAACGGAAGCATGCGTCGAAACGAAATCATTTCATGTAGTTTCATTTCTTTCTTTCTTTCGTTTGCATTTCATGTAGATGTCATTCTTTCAAACTTAGAGGTGTTGTTGGATGTGCGTGTGTGTATATATATAGGCACTTTCCTCACTCTTTCCGATTTGAACCCCCTTAAGTGTCGTTGTTGCCTTTACGTCCCTTTTTCTCAATAAAAAAAATCCTTTGTACTTTTATGAAATCGTAATATTTCATCTCTATGTAAGCTGTGATTCCATGCGATTTTTGACAGTCAGTTGGATAAAAAAAAAGATTTAACCCTTAATTTGGCTAAGTCCGCTACAATCAAATAAATCAAATATTTATAATAAATATATATTTTTATCGATAATATATAATATATTAAATATATTATATATTATTAATTATTATTATTTAAATATATTTTAATCGATATTTGAAAAAAACCTCTTGTCAAATTAAGGGTTAAATCATTGTTTTTGAACCTTATACGATAAACTTAAGTTTGTCGTAGACGAGTAAGCACTCGTCTTTCATTTTTAAATACATTACTGACGTACTTCAAGAACCAATAAAGATTTTCTTTTCCCTCTAAAACTATTCGAAATACATTAAGTTATTAAGGGATTGTGAAGTTGCCTATATATAAACTCTACGTTTTACAAAACAGTTTGAAATTCATTTTCTTTATGTAGAGGAGGCAGTAAGTGGAACACTCGTTATCAAGGGCAAGCTAATTGGGTTTAACGGTTTGGTTTGGTTTGGTTTTGGAGTGCTACGGTCTACTTTTTGCAAGGGGTAATGAGACCGGGACCTACTGCTTAAAGCTGTGATCCTATAACCGACCCACGAACATCGATGTCGAATTGGGGTCGACCGAGCAATCAATGTGTTAGCAGGGTCCGTCACCTTGAAAGCAAGCCCCATAATATTTAAATTCAAAGAATATATATATACATATGTGTTTAGACTAAAAGGCTTTGTGCACGAAAGTGCATACTCCGCAGGGTGAGAAAAGTCACTACATGAACTTTCTGCATATTGAAGCATTTTGCGAAAAAATAGCACACAATTGTGATTTTGTGAATACTCTTGACCTGGCGGTGTGGTACAAGGTCATTCTTTCCGCACGATGGCGTTGTTGGTTGCGTGAGATAAACAGGCTGGCCTTCCTTATCAGTACCTTTTGACTGCTTAACTGATTCCGAACTACGAACTCCATACTAGTGGAATTCGAACCCATGAATATAAGGTAATGAGTTTCTTTTACAGAATCAGTTTCTTCATTTAAAAAATAAAGCCTGATCAAACTTAATTTAATCACAAAAATAAAGAAAACAAAAATTAATACATTTACAATAATAATTGATAAAAAAATAAAAAAAATTGTCTAATTAATAATTAGATTATTATTGAAATAGGTACGGTTAAGAGCAATGCATAGTATTCAATAGTGGTACAAATTTGTACTATTCAATAGTAGTACAAATAGTAAGACAACTTGAAGAGCAGAAATTAAATAAATACACAAAAAAAGTTAAAGGGACTATAACAAATGCAACTTGGTACAGTAAATAATAAAAAATAAACAAAAAGTGACGACACTTTAAAAAAAAACATATTTTTGAATTTTGTAGGTACGGTTAAGAGCAATGCATAGTATTCAATAGTAGTACAAATAGTAAGACAACTTGAAGAGCAGAAATTAAATAAATACACAAAAAAAGTTACAGGGACTATAACAAATGCAACTTGGTACAGTAAATAATAAAAAATAAACAAAAAGTGACGACACTTTAAAAAAAAACATATTTTTGAATTTTGTAGGTACGGTTAAGAGCAATGCATAGTATTCAATAGTGGTACAAATAGTACTATTCAATAGTAGCACAAATAATAGGACAACTTGAATCTCAGAAATTAAATAAATACACAAAAAAGTTAAAGGGACTAAACAAATGCCTTAATGCAGTAAATAATAAAAAATAAACAAAAAGTGACGACACTTTAAAATAAAAAGATATATTTTTGAATTTTGTAGGTACGGTTAAGAGCAATGCATAGTATTCAATAGCAGTACAAATAGTACTATTCAATAGTAGTACAAATAGTAAGACAACTTGAAGCAGAAATTAAATAAATACACAAAAAAGTTAAAGGGACTAAAACAAATGCAACTTGGTGCAGTAAATGATAAAAAATAAACAAAAAGTGACGACACTTTAAAAAAAAAAAAAAGATATATTTTTTAATTTTGTAGGTACGGTTAACAGCAATGCATAGTATTCAATAGTTGTACAAATAGTACTATTCAATAGTAGTACAAATAATAGGACAACTTGAAGCTCAGAAATTAAATAAATACACAAAAAAAGTTAAAGTGACTATAACAAATGCAACTTGGTGCAGTAAATGATAAAAAATAAACAAAAAGTGACGACACTTTAAAAAAAAGATATATTTTTTAATTTTGTAGGTACGGTTAAGAGCAATGCATAGTATTCAATAGCAGTACAAATAGTACTATTCAATAGTAGTACAAATAGTAAGACAACTTGAAGAGCAGAAATTAAATAAATACACAAAAAAAGTTAAAGGGACTAAAACAAATGCAACTTGGTGCAGTAAATGATAAAAAATAAACAAAAAGTGACGACACTTTAAAATAAAAAGATATATTTTTGAATTTTGTAGGTACGGTTAAGAGCAATGCATAGTATTCAATAGCAGTACAAATAGTACTATTCAATAGTAGTACAAATAGTAAGACAACTTGAAGAGCAGAAATTAAATAAATACACAAAAAAAGTTAAAGGGACTATAACAAATGCAACTTGGTACAGTAAATAATAAAAAATAAACAAAAAGTGACGACACTTAAAAAAAAAGATGTATTTTTGAATTTTACAAATTAATTTTAGCAGCATTTTTTCAATTTTTTTAGTAAAAACAAGACAATATAAGCAAATAAAAATATACAAAATAAACGATAGCAAAGTAGACTACAAAAACAAAATATTGGAAAATGATAAAATAAAAAAAATAGCCAAAAAAAAGTACAGAAAACATTCACTAACAAGAGGCAAAAAAAACAAAATTATTCATAAAACAAAAAAACAATCAGATTAAATACACGTTAAAGGGACTAAAATGCAACTTGGTACAGTAAATAATAAAAAATAAACAAAAAGGGAGGACACTAAAAAAAAAGATGTATTTTTGAATTTTACAAAATTTTAAAATTTTTACAAGGCATTTTTTAAATTTTTAATGGCATAAAACAAGACAATATTACGCAAACTACAAAATAAAGGAAAGCAGAGTAACGGAATGATATGAAACCCAAAATATTGGAAAAAATAAAATTGAGAAAAAATAGCCAAAAAGTACAGAAAACGGTACTTTACTAATAAAAACAACAAAAGACAAAAATTTAGGCATGAAAACCTAAAAACGTATTTTTAAGAGAATTTTGAAAAGTCGGTGTCGTCGCCGGACGTTAAAGGGACTAAAATGCAACCTGGTACAGTATATAATAAAAAATAAACAAAAAGTGACGACACAAAAAAAAAGAAAGATATATTTTTGAATTTTACAAAATTTTTAAATTTTTACTAAGCATTTTTTCAATTTTTTTAATGGCATAAAACAAGACAATATTACGCAAAGTACAAAATAAACGAGAGCAAAGTAGCGGAATGATACGAAACCCAAAATATTGGTTTGGTTTGGTTTAGAGCGCTACGGTCTACTGTTTTGCACACGAGAGCTAATGAAACCGGGACCTACTGCTTAAAGCCGATTCCGAACGGCTACGAACATCCATGCCATAGTGGGATTCGAACCCACGAACTCCGGTACCGACGATCAGAACCCTAACCAATCGGCCAGCGTTCGGCCCCCAAAATATTGGAAAAAATAAAATTGAGAAAAAATAGCCAAAAAAAGTACAGAAAACGGTACTTCACTAATAAGAACCGCAAAAAACAAAAATGTAGGCATGAAAACCTAAAAACGTATTTTTAAGAGAATTTGAAAAGTCGGTGTCGTCGCCAGACGTTAAAGGGACTATAACAAATGCAACTTGGTACAGTAAATAATAAAAAAAATAAGCAAACAACGACGACATTAACAAAAAGATATATTTTTGAATTTTACAAAATTTTAAAATTTTTATTAATCATTTTTTCAATTTTTAATGGCATAAAACAAGACAATATTACGCAAACTACAAAATAAACGAAAGCAGAGTAACGGAATGATACGAAACCCAAAATATTGGAAAAAATAAAATTGAGAAGAAATAGCCAAAAAGTACAGAAAACGGTACTTCACTAATAAAAACCGCAAAAAACAAAAATTTAGGCATGAAAACCTAAAAACGTATTTTTAAGAGAATTTTGAAAAGTCGATGTCGGGGACAGAACCATCAACCTCAGGAAATCGAACCAAAGCAGGTGGACACGATACAAAGCACGCCATACCCACACAGTGCATTCTGACAAAAATGCCAAGTGATACTAAAACCGAAATTCAGTTATTGTCCCTGCCTCCGCTTAGAAGGAGGAGGGGATGTCATATCTAGACGATATAACAATGCTCTTGGCCTCTTAGCAGAGCTCGGGACTGCTGGATTATATGTAGGAAGGTTGTGAAGTACAGGATTATGAATAAAATCAATGCTACTTTCGAAAAAGACCACAATACAGTACAAACAAATCAATAGGTAGAGCAGAGAAGCCTTACCTCCTAATTTCCAATGGTACTGCCTCTCGTCAATTTGTCCCGGGTTGTTTTTACCTTTTATAAGCACATAGAGAATTCCGTCTTTGGCATTAAATGCTCGAATACATTTGAGTAAAAGAAATATAATTTATTACAATACCGGATACATTTAAAAGGAATTACAGAAAAACTATGTACGTGTATAAAGAATAGCTAGCGAGAGTTCATCTGGTCTGTTTACACTCGCGGCACCGACACCCGTTCGTTCGTTACGGTTTCAGTTAGTTCGCAGGTAATATGCCGGAGGATTTCCCACAGCTACGGTGAAAAAGTAGAGCAAGTCTTTTGAACTCAGGGAGAACAGGCCTGATTTTAAGATTAGGATGAATCGTATCATTCCTCACGTACCAAGGAGCAGAAACACATTTTTTAAGAACAGAATTTTGAACAACTTGAGGAATCGTAAGGATACTCGTTGGGTATCGAGTCATAGTAACCATGGGTTCGTTCCTATAATAAAAACTGTTCAGACTGTGCTATATAAAGCCCATTTCCAAATCAAGGTTAGGTTAATTCCCAGTGAACGGTACGCTCATTGTCCGCCATCTTGTTTTTGGCGACTATTGGCGAAACACGACTCCGCGAAGCACACGCCAAGTACCTAAGCCTAACACCGTTCGCCATCGCAAAATCGGAAAACGTGACGCCGACGATGTTCCGATGGCGAGCGGTCGATGTATCTTCGTGCTAGACCTAGAAACTCAGCGTGAACTCTATGGAGTCGTGCTCCGAAAATAGTCACCAAAAACAAGAAAATACAACAAAACAACAATAAATTTCAAAAATTTTAGAAAGACAAAAAACACTTTCATAAAATCAACAAAGGCATAAACACTTACTTTTTAATTCTTACATTAATTAATTAATACATCTTTTAACGGGAGAGAAAGGGTGAAGTTGACAAGGAGAAAATAAGTATCGCCCGAGAAATGGCGCCAAAAATACGCCAAAAAAATCGCCAAAATAGCGTACCGTACACTGGGATACAGCCAAACAGACTTCTGTTACTTAAAAATTAAAGCACTGCTGTCAACAACTGTTGGGAAATGTCCCGTACTTTCGTTTCCGTCTATCAACGGAATTCTTATTCGTAAACAAAATAACATCAATACACACGTGAAAGATTCCGTATTATAACCGATCACTTAAAGGAATTCTGATACGAATAACTTCAATAAATAAATACGCCAAAATAAAAACACATCTTTTGTCATTGCGTACTTCATCTCAATCATTTATTCTATCCTTTTACTCTCGCAATGTTACACTGTTGCCACTGCTCTTATCCTTTTTGGAAAAGAAAAAAATATCTAAAACCATGGAGGTAACAACAACACTTGCTATAGCTAACCAAACAATCACGGTGCTTGCATTCGATCCGCTGCCTTTAACACACAACAGGTGCTTATTATACGGCAGTGAAACTCAAAATTTGCTTTAAAAATATATTTGCAAAAACACCATTTAATTCTGCTACGTTTCATGTAAACTTAAGCCGAATACACATTTGGATGGAAAGAATAAAATAAAATAGGGCCAGACACTTCACCTTACTAACAGTTTAGAAGCTACAGGATTTAATTCAAGCCGATTCTAGGTGATTACCACCAACATCTGTTTCATCACTGGTATCCGGATCAAGAAATCAAATAAAACGATTTCCCTGTTCATCTGAATCTTTATTTCGGGGTAGGCTTGGTCAAAATAATACTCCTCCTCCTTTTACATTTTTTGTTATTTTTTTCTTTGTGAGAAGGTGAGGTGAAGGTAAGATGGAAAATATATTTGAGAGGGTAGACAAATCCGAGCAAGCGGAATAAGCCTATTTCTCCCGAAAGATGGCTTTAGATTTGGCAAAAGCCAGAACTGTAGTTGGTGCTTTTTTTTGTTTCCTACAGTATCTTCAAAGGTCCTATTGGACCTTCTTCTTTTTCAGTAATATGACAGGTCTGAATGGGCCCATTCTTCTTCAGAATACGATGCTAAGCAGCTCTAGTAATATAAGGCAGTCAGGTATATTCTTTTATTGACTTATCAACAATTAGCCTTTACAGGGCAAAGTTGTTAGAACTGCGCCTAACTCCCAATCTGGCCCAGGATCCATATTTATAAAATCTGGAGACAGGTGGGACGAGCAATACCCCTGGACCTATTTCAGTAGCTTTCTACGACACGCATAAGTTACGTTGAGACTAATCTATTCCAATCACCACGAGGAGCATATTGAATCTAGTCGGAGGATTTATCAAATTCAAGACACAATATATATCTTGAAAAATTCATGCTTAATTGGGATATTTATGACCAAGTCTTTCTCGTCAAACAGGTGGCTGGGATAGGCCTATGAAAAATTACATTTGGTGCAGTTCTGAAAAGAATTTTGCTCTTCTTGACAAAAGACTTTCTAAGTCCAAGTCCAAATAGAAAGTTTGTACGGGGCTTCTAGACACATAGTCGTATCCCCAGAAGTGAGCGGTGAGGCCCTGCCCTTAGTAAATAAAAAATAGTATTAAGAAATGAAAGGAAGTGTGAAAAGGAAAGATAATTCTTATATTTGTTTTTGTTTTTTTTCAATTTTTTTGTTTTATATATTTTTTTTATTTTTTTTAATTAAATTGTTAGTAAAAAAATAAAAATTAGAGAAAGGAGTGAAAATTAGTGATAGACATTAAAAGAAAGTTTAAAGTTAGTGGTCGAAAGTAAATCTGAGAAGTAAGAGTCGTCGTGGCGCCATCTATTAGTGCGATGGAGAATTAACTAAGTTAAAATTTGGAAAATGGGGCGAAAATGATTTACGGGATCATGGCAGCTCTGGTAAGTCCAGAAATGAAGATCTGAAAGATTCTATTATCATTAATGGTAAAGTCGCAGCCCGGTGTACTTTTCGGATATGAGTCAATTCGAGTTTTTTTTTTTTTTTTTTTCATCAATTGCAAGTTTGAAACTTGCATTTTTGAACAGATTTCAATGAAGGTTAAAATGAAACATGCATTTAGTGGAACAAAGGGATAGAAAGAAATCCTTTCTTTGGCAATGCATTTTTTCTTTCGATTACGTATATTTTTAACAACTGTCGAGACTCACTGCCTATCTCTAGTAGATGTTTTCGTACCTAAAGATTTATCCTAAACAGGTGTTTCAAGGCATATAGTCGGATCGTAAAGGATTTTAGTCAACTGCTACTAGGATATCACGAGCCTCATCTGGAGATGGAGTACCCATGGTAGAACAGCATAAAAGCTTAACTATGTGAGGCAAAGCATACAAAATAAGAGCATTAAAATACCAAAATATAAAGTAAGAAGACGAAAACATTTTAAATGACGAAAACAAAATGTTTATTCAGACTTATTACAAGTGAGATCCTAAATAAAAAAGTAAACAATTCTTGATTATACACGAGCCAAGTAGCAGTCCTCTATTAAACAACCGCTTTCGATTTATTTCACCTGACATTGTGGTAATCAAGAATTTTGAGGGGACAATTAGCGCCATGAATGCTCCTTAGAACGAATGTGTTTAACCCTTTGAATCGGTAGAACCATAACCACAGTGAATTTCCTGCAAGGTTTGGTTTGGTTTGGGGAGCTACGATCTACTGTTTTGCACACGAGGGCTAATGAAATCGGGACCTACAGCTTAAAGCCGATTCCAAACGGCTACAAACATCCGTGCACGCAGTGGGATTCGAACCCAAAAACTCCGGTTCCAAAGAGCAGCGCTCTACCATTCGGCCATCGTTCGGCTTCCTGCAAGGTAGAAGGCCTTCTATAGATTATCTACTTTAAGAACTAGAACATGCAAATAGACTTATATTAAACATATGCAACTTCTGATGAAGATAATTTCGAAATTTTTTGGCCGGTTAATTGGAGCAGGGAATGGGATCTGGCTAAACTAACTAGTTATAATTTAATAGAAAATTGTGCGTTAACTGTTCGTACACTAGTTTGTTTTGCAAAGACAGACGAGTTCCACTGTACGGCCTCCTCACTTGGACACGACCTTAACTTCCCAGCGAGTTGAGTTGTTATTTTTCTGTCTGTGCTTCTTGTTCCCCGTGCAGCGCCGTCGCTACCTGTTGTGGCTGTCACGCCACTTGCCCTCGGAGTCGCCTCTCTGCCGCGAGTGGCCCCCGTCCCCTCGGTGCCTCCAGGAAACTAGCTACTACCTGAGGAAACTCTACCACAAGTGGAGGGTAAATATAGATTTTTTTTTTATTTTCAAATCATCTACTTGTAATATTTGTTTAAGGTTTGACGACAATCCCAGGATTGAGAGCGAAATGTTTTTGACATTCCTCTTGGTATGTATGGAGGCATTTCTTTCTAATATCATAAATTTTTATATAGAACATCTAACTCCGATAAAATCTTTAATCTAGTCTCAATGACGGATTGATTGGACATCCATCTTGGGCTGTCTTCAAACACAAAATGAAGAGAAAAATGTTCCCTTTTGGGTTTTTAAGGATTTAATCAAATTATGATAAAATATTATGTACGCTCTGTATTCACGAGAGAATCTTATATAACGTAGATAACCTTCAATAAAGAATGTTTAAAAGAGATCAAACGAGTAGCTCTTTCTACGGAATCTTCAGATTTTTTTCAGATTTTCAAAGATCTGGCCTGATCCGGTAATTAGTTTTGTTTGGATCTCTAAGGTCTACTCAAGGTTTTGCTCAATAGGGCTAATGAGACCGATTCCGAACATACATGCCATCAGTGGGATTCGAATCTGCAAACTCCGGTACCGAAGAACACAACTTTACCATTCGACGATCGTTCGGGTGATCCGTCAAACGTTATCTTGTTATTGGAAGTAGAGGGGACCCTGGAACTTGATTGTCAGAACTCATGTTCCATGGTCACCGCAACCATTCCATGAGGCATTGACATGAGCCCTGGAACTTTACTGTCATAATAAGTGTATGTATATGTCAGTGGCGTGCGGTAGGTTTTCATGCAGGGTGTGCAGAGAACATGGATTTTCCAATAAATCTTTAATTATTGAGATATCCGAGTTCTCCATTTTGAAACGGGTTATTTATTATGAATATAAGGTTAGCCTATATTTGAGGGTGCCCCTTGATTCTCGCCAAGTTGTCATCGTGGTTGATCGTGTATCTGGATGATGTTGTTTTATTTATGGGAACGTCTATAGTTTTTTTTTTTCAACGCCAAATAAAAATCGCCAATTTCGCCAAGGGGCACCCTCAAATATATTTTTACCTATATGTTCAGCAAACGTAGCACCACATGGCGCCCGCCGCTGCGGTGCCCACAAACCGAACGTCTATTTCACGTGCAGAGGATTTCACTGCACACTGCACAATAGAACGAACTGTTTCTTGTTCGATCAGTGGATTAAATTATATTTATTAATTGTTTTTAACATTTGAAAATCATATATTCGAAAAACATCTTGACAATTTTTAAAAACAAAACCAGGGATACGGTGTTACATAATATAACTTATATACTGTAAGACACAATGAATGGTAAAATTTGGACAGTTCTGTTAAAATTCGTTTCTTTAAAACAAAACAACATTGTTTTTCAGCTAATTATTTCAATAAATAGAATACATCACCGAAATTAATTTACCACACTAAAACTTTTCCCTTTATATTGATGAAATACTTCTTTTATATTTCCCTAAAAACAAAATCTTATAATATATAAATTTAAACATGAACCGTCTGCAAAATCGTATGGACAGTTAATCAGTTAAAAAACCAAACTCACTTCAGCACGTAAGTCCCCGCTCTAATACAACGCTTAATAAACGAATGATTCTGAATGCCAAGTGCAGGAAAAATAGCTGCACTTGCCTCAGTGCCATAGTATGCTGTTCTTCTCCAGTAGTCCATACATATAAAGCGTGATTTTCAATTTAGTGCGCAGTGCGTACACATCAGAACTTCCTATGTTCGTTTGCGCACTACGTGGTGCAGCACCTAGTACCGCACGCACTGCGAGAATACAAGCAAGCAAATCAACATAATATTTGAATATATTATAAATAATATTTATTATATACCATATAAAGAGAGGTAGACATAGGTGCAGAAATTATTGTCCCTCGTAATTTTGCCAGGGTGTGCAGTGCATACTCTGCACATATGGACCACACACGCCACTGGCATGTGTGTAGATATTCGGTGCTGAACACCTTAGAAGGGAGGTATACTCATCACATTCTCCAGACCTTTTTTTATATATACTGTATATAGAGTATGTTTAAATCAACTATGATCATTTTAAACAAAATGAGCTAAAAATATAAAGACATCCGTATACACAAAGTTGCATTATTTCTATTGCTTTTCTTTTATATTAAATTTATTTTATCGACAGGAACCTAAATTCAGGTAAAATGTTTGGTTTCCGATTTCTGATATATCGATAAATTTGGAGATAGTCTTGTCGAGATCTTTTGTACTGTAAAGTACTACTACTCTCATAGAATGTGTTCGAATTGATAGGAGTTGCGTTATCAAGTTGTAGCTCCGCTCGATGATGGACCGATGCGATTTTACTAAGCTGGGAATCATTAAAGAGTTCTAAAATTTTATTCGTTTAGTTTTATGTTTGACTGGTAAATGTATTGCTGGGCAACGCATCTACTATGAATATGAAAATAGATAATTCTCGGTAGTACCTATTCCGAGTCACGTGACGATCACTTACGTTACATAATTTTCCTAATGCAGTTAAGGTATCCGTCTACATTTGGAGAACTTATTTCTTTAAACGTAGACACTAGTTCATGTTTTTATATTTTTATATTTATTTTTTATATTATCATAGAGAATTACATCTAAAAAATTTATTCCTGGAGAAGTTTTTATAAAATTTCTAATAAATGAAGAAAATTAAGTAAAAAAATTAGGGGTTTTCAAAAGGTTTCATTTTTTAATGAATTAAATTATTTCAATATTTTTGGATGCAACACATTTCTTATTCGCTGGACTAGTGAATTACCTAAAATCTTTGCTTAATTTACATTTAGAAAAAATTTGGTCTTTCAAAATCATACACATTGAATTTTTAACGAATTTTCATTACCTTTATATCTAACTATGAATGTAACATCGTTAAAAATGATCCAAATTTAAAGCTTTTAGGTCATTCACTAGTCAATACTATCCAAAGCATTCATAATAATTTTCAACAAAATATTTTAAGAACTTTTTGAGAAGTCACATTTCAAGTTTCAACATTTTATTAAAAATACCGTTCTGAGAAAAACGCATTTGAAGTTTATGAAAGCAACGTTAAAGTTGCTTTCAATTATTATTGCTATTAAATTAAAATACAAGTTTAAAATTCCCCACACTTTCTTGCTTCAAAACTTTATAATTGCCAAGTTGCTAATTATTAAAAATAATAGAAAAATGTTTAAATTAATCTTCATGAAAGTTTTGTCCAAAAAATGCTCTTTAAAAAGCTTTAAATTCACAACTTCCGGGTCCGAAGTCGCTATTTCCGTTTTGTTTTGACGGCTGTCGCTGATGTTTAAACAGCCGTCACTTTTCATTAAAATGTCGTAGAGACAAAACAAAAACAGATTTTGAAGCCTAAAAGTTGAAATTTTACAATAGAGAAATAAAAAAAAATATGGTTTTTGGCAAAAAAACAAAATGACGTTTTCAACATAGGCGGATACCTTAATCTAGTCTGGGCGGACGGATTGGACATCCATCTTGGAGAAAATCTTCAAACACAAAACTAAGAGAAAAATGTTTCTTTCGGGTCTTTAAGGATTTAATCAATTTATGATAAAATATTATGTTCGCTCTGTTTTCAAGAGAAAATCTTCTATAACGTAGATACCTTCGATCAGAGGCGTACGCAGAATTTTTTCAAGGGGGGGGGGGTTCATAATTTTCTGAAACTACTAAAAGAAATTAGAGTACGTAATTAAGCACTATTATTTCCCTAATTTTGACTTTTTAGTTAGACAGCATTGTTTAATTAACTAGACATTTAGATAACATTGTTTAGTTAACTAGACATTATTTAGACAATATTGTTTAGAACCAGCGATCGGGGTCCCCGTAACAGTATCACGTGAATTTGGTTTCAAAAGTACAACCCTATTATAGTAAATGACTTTTCAGTATTCTGAGAAACAGCGTGAGAAAAAAAAAAGTAGGGATAAGGCATTGAACACTAGACTTTTCTAAGAACGGTCGGATACCTTCATTTCTTGTGTGGTCCTATTTTTAACTCTTTAAATAGGTTAGCGAAACAAATTTCAACGGAAGATAAAAGTCTGAAAACAGGGAAAGAATTGACTCAGTGTCTCTCGCCCATACTGATATTTATCTATTCTTAAACGTGTGTGGGTTTTGCTCAATAGGGCTAATGAGACCAATTCCGAACATCTACGAACATACATACCATCAGCGGAATTCGAACCGGTTCCGAAGATCAGCACTTTACCATTCGGCAATCGTTCCACTGATCTGACAACTGTTACCTTGTCATTGAAAGTAGCGGTGACCATGGAACATGAGTCCTGGAACTTGATTGTCAGAGCTCATGTTCCATGGTCACCGTTACCATTCCATGGCGCATTGACATGAGCTGTGGAACTTTATGTGTGTGTATGTACAAATATTCCTGAAAGTGGGCGGCACTAATTAAACTTTTCTAATTTATATCATTTTCTTGTTCCTCTGGTATAGTACGAGTACTGTGACAACACTTCTTGTGTTATAGTAACGGTATGTCTCTGTTTGCAGTGTCACAAGTACCGGTTACGCTTCGACCAAACCGCCCGCAACAGAATGAGAGAGAAAGTGACCGGCAGCCTCATCTTCAAAGACAGGAAGGCATCCTATCCTAAAAGGTAACTCAAACAAGGGAATCTATAACACATAGCTTTTGTAATATCCTAACCACTTTTTCGGACATTCACAATACCTGGCCTGCGTGTTTGCGTTACGGACTGAGAGCATTTTGTATTAGGAAGGTCAAATTTAGGGTCGTATATAGGACAAAGGAATAGCCCCGTTTACATGTACCAAAAGCAGCGTAGATCCGTGAATTGTACTCCCCTTTCACGAATTATCCCTAGCTAGCTAGGGTAAAGGTTGAGGAGTAGAAAGAACCCACCTTTCTACCCGGGTAATTGCAGTTTACTCTCCTTTCCCATCATCCTTTGCGCTTACAGATGATTCCCGTCCCGTATGATCACGTGACTTCTAGCGACGATCCCGGCAAAATAGAGAGTAGAAAGAATTGACCATGTAAACGGGTTTCTCCGACCCTCCAAGCAAAATCCCTTTACCCGGGTAAAAAGAAGGGTACATGTGCCACATGAAAGCAGCGTAAAATGCAGGGTAGATCCGTGAATTGTACTCCCCTTTCAAGAATTATCCCTAGCTAGGGAAAAGGTTGAGGGGTAGAAAGAACCCACCTTTCTACCCGGGTAATAGCAGAGTTTACTCTCCTTTCCCATCATCCTTTGCACTTACAGATGATTCCCGTCCCGTATGATCACGTGACTTCTAGCGACGATCCCGGCAAAATGGAGAGTAGAAAGAATTGACCATGTAAACGGGTTTCTCCGACCCTCCAAGCAAAATCCCTTTACACGGGTAAAAAGAAGGGTACATGACTGGCACATGTAAACGGGGTTTATAGCAGCGTAAAATGCAGGGTAGATCCGTGAATTGTACTCCCCTTTCAAGAATTATCCCTAGCTAGGGAAAAGGTTGAGGGGTAGAAAGAACCCACCTTTCTACCCGGGTAATAGCAGAGTTTACTCTCCTTTCCCATCATCCTTTGCACTTACAGATGATTCCCGTCCCGTATGATCACGTGACTTCTAGCGACGATCCCGGCAAAATGGAGAGTAGAAAGAATTGACCATGTAAACGGGTTTCTCCGACCCTCCAAGCAAAATCCCTTTACCCGGGTAAAAAGAAGGGTACATGACTGGCACATGTAAACGGGGTTTATAGCAGCGTAAAATGCAGGGTAGATCCGTGAATTGTACTCCCCTTTCAAGAATTATCCCTAGCTAGGGAAAAGGTTGAGGGGTAGAAAGAACCCACCTTTCTACCCGGGTAATTGCAGAGTTTACTCTCCTTTCCCATCATCCTTTGCGCTTACAGATGATTTCCGTCCCGTATGATCACGTGACTTCTAGCGACGATCCCGGCGAAATGGAGATAGAAATAAATTGACCATGTAAACGGGTTTCTCCGACCCTCCAAGCAAAATCCCTTTACCCGGGTAAAAAGAAGGGTACATGACTGGCACATGTAAACGGGGTTTATAGCAGCGTAAAATGCAGGGTAGATCCGTGAATTGTACTCCCCTTTCAAGAATTATCCCTAGCTAGGGTAAAGGTTGAGGAGTAGAAAGAACCCACCTTTCTACCCGGGTAATTGCAGAGTTTACTCTCCTTTCCCATCATCCTTTGCACTTACAGATGATTCCCGTCCCGTATGATCACGTGACTTCTAGCGACGATCCCGGCAAAATGGAGGGTAGAAAGAATTGACCATGTAAACGGGTTTCTCCGACCCTCCAAGCAAAATCCCTTTACCCGGGTAAAAAGAAGGGTACATGACTGGCACATGTAAACGGGGTTTATAGCAGCGTAAAATGCAGGGTAGATCCGTGAATTGTACTCCCCTTTCAAGAATTATCCCTAGCTAGGGAAAAGGTTGAGGGGTAGAAAGAACCCACCTTTCTACCCGGGTAATTGCAGACTCTCCTTTCCCATCATCCTTTGCGCTTGTAGACTATTTATTCCAAAATGGTCGACTCCGCTCCTGCTAGAGGTGTAATAAAAATTGAGCGCTGGTCCGAAAAGGAAACTTCGGATTTAGTGAATTTGTACCGCTGCTCACTCAAATCACAAGCTTAAAGAAGAAAATTTTACTGTTTAATAGAGAAATCTTTTCCTTCTCAATATCACTATCTCCATTCTATCTAATCTAATCTAATAATCCCTTTTCCTCTTCTCTTTTCCCCGTATATATCCTCTAATCTTTTTTTCTTAGCCCCTCCTTTTTCCGTCCCATTTGGGAAAATAGCCACTCTTGAAAATTCAGGTGGTCAGTTCTCAAATTCTGATTTTTCATTGGATTAGTACCCCACGCTCGTATTTATTTATTTATTTGCATTTTTATTTTTATATTTTTTTCTAAACTCCCTTCTCGAAACATGCCCATCTTGAAAACGTGCCCTTTTTATCTTTTTCCCCCTTTTCTCTCCTTCTCGATATCTTTGTATACTGACCCTTTTATGCATTGAAGGGGTATAGGGAGTTATTCGTAGACGCGGCTTCTTTTATGATTTTCCGAAAATACTTTCTCATTCTTAAATCTATAAGTGCGGTATCTTTGTACCTATTACACCTGGCTTAAATTCCGTTCTGTTCAAATCGTGTTTTTCAAAAGCTCGCGGTTTTGCGTAAGTTTTACGAGCCGGTCTTCTTTTGAAGTGTTGACCACAATTTTATATAATTCGGACCTCAGACTGTCCTTTCTTTAATTTCATAATACCTAGCTACTAACTTCTATTTCTAAGAATGTGCGAGGCATGAGCGTTTCTTATAATACTTTTTCTTTTTTTTTTCTCCCAGGTGTGGCGGACTTACACATATGCCGCAATTTCCTTCTTTTTGAATAAAGCCTTAAATTTCTAAGCGGGGTTTGTGAATAACATTGTAGAAAGTCATTGTAAAATTTAGCCTTATACCTTACAGGTGTGGCGTGACTACACGATAAGGCGCATACCACATATTTGCGAAGAAAACCCTAAAATATGAAAGGGGTTTTCCAGCACCACCAACATTTCTTAACTCGACAATAAAAATTGAAATTTGCTAAAATGTATCTTTAATTGTCTCATAAGAGTTTGAGAACACTTAATATCTAAGTAATAAGGTTGAATAATATTTTAAAACATTTTTATAATGTATGTTGACACAGGGCTAATGGAACATTTCAATTTTTGTGGTGTAGCTGTCGCATTTTGTAAACAGAAGCAAGTAAACAGTAGCTAGTCGGCGCGGAAGTAGTATAAGCACGGAATGATGGGATTGCCTTCCCGTATGATCACGTGACTTCTAGTAACGATCCCGGCGAAATGGAGGGTAGAAATAATTGACCATTTAAACGGGTTTCTCCTACCCTCCAAGCATAATCCCTGTACCCGGGTAAAATGAAGGGTACTTGACTGGCACATGTAAACGGGGCTAATAACTTGAGAAGTCTATTCCCGCCGTCCCCCCTTTCTAAGAAAGATTAAATCTGTTATCTCTTTTGTATTCTCCCCACACCCTTCAGATAGTTAATCTGTATTGCACCATCCATAGAAACTGAGGGAGGAACTGGACAATCAAGCGTTGAAGATGTCCTAGTGCCTTTGTTTGGAATTCCAGTCGGCAAGGTTAAGAAAGAATTGCACCTCTGTCAGCAAAAAATGTTATTCACGCTAGTTTTATTTCATTAGTTATCAGTGATCCGAGTTGCAACGATGTCGAAATGCATTTATCTAAATCTCGAGCAGAACATTGAGGTACTGCTTGAATATGAGAACGGCAAATCGGCACGAAAGTTAGCTGAATTATTTAACTGCGGAAGAACGGAAATCAACAGAGTCATTAAAGAAAAGAATTTCATTTTGAAGAAGTACGAAGACTACAAAACAAACAGAAACAAATTGTAGCCTTTTTTCAAAAAAAAAATGTAAAGAAGCATGAAATAAAGTACTATTTTCTCTTTAGATAAATTTTAAATTTCATTTACATAAGGAATATATGTCAGACTTGTTTATATTACGCATTATAGTAAAATTATAATCCCTTATATAATAATAGCCTTAGTTATCTGTCCCTCTATCATCGAATTTATGAAGCGGTTGGACCTGAAATGGAAAGATGCATCCATATTCGATTCTTCGTGAGTTAGGGTTAGCAAAATTCAAAGAGAGTTAGAAAACATTCGAAATCCACCCCTTCTCCTCTTTTCGAGCGTTTAAGGCCATTATTTCAAGCTCTGTTTTCCTCGGTTAAGTGCACGCGATTAAATTTAACAATTTGTCACTTAATAAATAGGTAAAAATAACATTTTTTTTCTAGCATATAATAAAAGCCTAATTTATCTGTATGTCTGTCGTATTTATAAGCGGTTACCTGGAATGTAGAGCATCCATAGTTAGCAAAATTCAAAGAGAGTAATGTTTAACTTCTCCTAAACTATGGATCCGATTCTAGAATAAATTGTATATATGTTTCATATCACAGCAAAAAATACTGCCTTCTTTAAAACGTCGAAATCCACCCTTCCCCTCTTTTCGAGCTTTTAATGCCATTATTTTCAACTCCTATTTTCCCCGGTTAAGAGCAGGCGATTAAATTTATCAATTTATCATAATAAATAGGTAAAAATAACATTTTGTGTCTATCATTATGACGTCATTCCTTTAACCATCTCATAAGGCAAGTTGTCGCAACGTCACGAACTACTTTCATGCCTTTCCCATGCATTTTCATCTTTACACCAGCCAACAGACAAACAATCAACTGTCCTTCCGTTTGAACCTCAAGCCAGAATTGTCATAATTTGAGAATTTACCCTACTGCGTGAAATCGTGGATTAAATTTATCAATTTATCACATAATAATAGGTAAAAATAACATTTTTCTAGCATTATGACGTCATTCCTTTAACCATCTCATTGAATCATTTCTTATTTTAAATTATTTTAAATTAATATTTCGTACGTTTATCATTGAACTTGCATATTACGTGTAATTTTCTTTTATATTTGGTTTAAATAATAGATTAGGTACATATGTGACAATTTTAAATTGAAGCATCGATTATTTTTTGTTGCAAAATAATTCTCAGCCAAAAAACAAACCATTTTTTTACCTGCCTCATAGCTTATTTTACAATTTTGGAAAATTAAAAATTTTACTGTTCCCGTCATATGACGGGCTATATGCTAGTAATAAATAAGTAAAAATAACATTTTTTTTCTAGCATTACGATTCATTTCCTTCAAAAAATTATAATTTTTTTTTTATTATTTAAAATAAATATTTAAAATATATAACGTCTGAAAAATATATTATTTAAAAATATATCGTCATATGTGATATAATATTTTTTTTTTTTTATTTTAACTTGCTTTTAACTTTACTTGAACTGTTGAAAAAGAATTTTATTTTTTCGGCTTTGCTATACTTAAAACTTTTAAACAAAGATTTATTTTCGAGAATTATAAATTCGTCAAAAAATGAGTCATTGGCATATTTATATATTTCTATTATAGGCGTATTATAACAGTATTCAGCAAATTTGAAGAAATTCTTAAATTTCTTCAAATCTCCTCTCGCCACTACTCTTGTTCTTGTACTGCAGGATTGAGACTAAACATTTACTTAATTCCCAATAAAAGTTTAATATTTTTATGCTCAATAACCTAACAGTTCACCCATAACGGAGACTTAATTTGGTTGATAACACAGCAAAACACACGACTTAGGACCGGTCTCTTCAAAGTCGTTTACGGCTAACCGCGATTAATCTCTGCTTAATCAGACAACTGGCGCCACGAATGGTTGTCGCCGTGGGTTAATAGCGGTTAGCCGTTGGTGACATCGGCTCTTATAGTGGCTCTATCTGTTGTCTCAACTCCTTCCAATAAAGTTGTTGCGTCACGCTCAAACTCCATGAGAGGTAAGTTTCTCTGTTAGGGAATGGCAGCAGTTGTGAGAACCGATAATGGTTGTTTTTAAATAACGTATGAGAAGAAAATGTATTTTTGTTTTGCGTTGTGTAATGCCGTTTTTTCTTAAAATATATGTGTTATTGTCATCATTTGCCGTTGTCATCTCTTAACAAGACTGCCCGCATCTATTTTTTCATAGTAAATACTAACAGAAACTACAAAAGTGACGAGTCTAGCTCGTCATTGGTTTTTCATGCCATACCGCACAGTGACGAGCTACAGTCGTCGTGAGACTGCAGTTACTGTTGAATATGATAATTTAGGAAGCTACCATATTACAGTCGACATATGTCACTGGTGACTTCTGCTTCATAATGATGTCAGAAGGAAATCTATGGTACAAAATTCTCATCTCTGGTGATTTCTGACATCATCATGAGGTAGAAGTCACCAGTGACATGTCGACTGTAATATGGTAGCAGCCTTAGTTTAAAATTTCTAGTATACTGAATCTGGCAACACTTTTGTTTACAGATCCCTATCATATATTGTTTATCTTACAATTTTATAGTACAAGTCACGGTCAAATTGTTATGAGATTTCATTCTTGTAAATAGTTTGAACATTGGTCAATAGATATTTTTGTTACAGAAAAAAATGGGTTGTATAATAAACACTATAATGATCGAGAGTAGTACAGATATGAAGGTCACGAAGATTGGAGCGATTATAAAGAATCAGAAAAATTAAGTATACATTTACCTGATACAAAGAATGAAAATTATCATAGAGAAATATTACCAAGAAAGCGAAAACGTGCTAGCCTATTAATAAGCGATGATAGTGGAGCTTCTGGAATCCCAGACACATCCTCGGAAAAATGGATTGGGAAGGAAATGAATAGGATACATTCCTTCAACTCAGAATAAAAGAAAAACCTATTGCGAGGTGTCGTGTGTGTTACAAGAATCCAATTAGAAGTGAGACTCCCTGGTAATGCAGAATTTCTCTGCACGTACCAGTGTACCACACGCTTCAAGATTATTAACTCTTTACCTTATTAAGGTTGAGCTTTGATTTTTTGCTTCATTTGACCGTTGTTGTTGTTGTTGTCATATGCCACTTGGTCATACCAAGCATGATTTAGCCACAGGCTCTCGTATTAACACTAGAATTACGGTGGTCTTTGTATACCTAGAATTACGGCGGGTGTCATTTTGACCCCTTGATAAGATATCAGCATATTTCTCTGTAAGATATAACATATTTGTGAAAAATAAATTAAAAGAACGCAAATTATGACAATTACAGTTTGTTTTGAAAAATATACAGACTTTGCAGGTATGTAGGATGAATTAAACGATTTACTACGTTCTCTCCTAAACTTTGATCACTTGGTCTCATTTCATCTTTTCTAAATATGGAAATCCGTTTAATAAGTATTTTGTCCTAACATCTACTTTTAGCCAAAATTTTATTCCGAATTTATCGAGCTCGTTAGGCATAGACTGCAAAAAAACGGCATCTTGTTTTTGTAGGGAATAACTGTTCATCAAACGTAACATTTTCATTTGGTTTGTAGCAAAGCTTACAGTTTTCAATAAAAGTATTCCATGCCTCGGATATTAGTGCAAATTTATCACACTGCAAACGTGAAGACCTTGTTAGTTTATTTTCAAAACGAAGAAATTTCGTAACTTCCGGAAACCTATCTCTACTCACAGTTTCGTGAAAAACTTTGGTCCCCAAGTCTTGGACCACAAACTAAGAATTGGTAAGCCCTCGGCGGCTAATGCGCCCTTACGTACAACAACGCTGTGAATGCTTCCAGTTCTTCTAATAAAATAGTGAAAGAGTCATTATGAAGGTACGCTTGTCTTCAACATCAGTATATAGCCTGCCGTATTTCTAGGTATAATCATTTGTTAGGGATAAATTAAATATACGATTTTCTTGAAATCTTTACTATTTCGTAAATCACAATGATTTAGGAAAAGTCAAGAAAGGATTAAGATATTTGCAAAATAAATAGAAGAGCTATCAGAGATAAAAGTTCGCTAAGTGTCAAAATAACCCCTTCCGTAATTCTAGT
Organism: Pardosa pseudoannulata; assembly: GCA_032207245.1. NCBI lineage: Eukaryota > Metazoa > Arthropoda > Arachnida > Araneae > Lycosidae > Pardosa > Pardosa pseudoannulata. Next base: position 2,514,255 of record CM063497.1, read on the forward strand.
ATTAAGGCGAGAGGGGTGCGCCTTTCGTTTTAATGAACACCGTTACGGTGAAAGAACGGTTTCGCTCGAATGAGTCCTCGTCATTTTGAAGCAGGGACCAATCAGAAGACCCATAGACTTGGCCTGCCATCCCCAGAGGTATGGATTGAGAACTAGGAGGACATGGTGATCACGAACCTATTTGACGTGCGCCAGTCACCTTTAACGAACACGGCGAATCTTATGCCAGCAACCTCTCAGTTAGATCGTTGCCTTTGCCAACAGAGCGTTTTTTATGTTATTTAACAATGTTAGGTTGGGGAAAAAGAAATCCATTATTTTTGAGTGAAGTTAATGACTTTATTTAACATGTTTCGGATTGTCCGATTAGAGTCAAATAGGCACCATTCTATTGTATAATTTGTTGCCATTTTAAAAGTAGCTTCATAATGTCTCTCTCATAGAAGTCTTGGTCCTTATTGGTGAAAAACTCTAGTAATCGATTTTCACAATCTTCTCTTGATCCTAATTTCTTATCACTCAGGAAGTTTTGCAATGCGAGAAAAAAGGTGGTAATAGCTTGGTGCCAGGTCCGGAATATATGGTGGATGCATTAAAACTTTCCAACCAAGCTCCCTGAGTTTCTTGAGAGTCACTACAGACGTAAGTGGCTTGGCGTTGTCCTGATGGAACGCAACACTTCTTGTGTTGTCCAATTCTGGCCGTTTCTGGTCAATCGCTACCATCAAACGGTCCAGTTGTTGACAGTAGAGATTTGAATTTAGTGTTTGGCCATACGGGAGCAACTCCTGATAAATTATTCACTTCCAGTCCCATCAAATACACAACAGAACCTTCCTGGCCGTTAGTTCTGGTTTGGCCACCGTTTGAGCTGCTTCACTGCGTTTTGACCACTATCGTTTTCGCACAATATTGTCGTATTTGACCCATTTCTCATCCCCAACCATCCGTTTAAGAAATGGATCAATTTCATTCCGTTTGGTCAAGGCTTCGCAGACGGATATCCGATCCATCATGTTTTTTGGTGTTAATTGGTGTGGCACCCAAACATCGAGTTTGTTTTGGAATCTAGCTTTGCGCAAATGGTTTAAAACTGTTTTATGGTCGATCTCTGGCTCCTGGGCGATGCTACGACTACTAACATGCCGGTCAACAATTATTTCTGTGATTTTATTGATATTTCCGACGACGGGCCTGCCTGTGCGAGGTGCATCTTTAACATCAAAATTGCCTGACCGGAATCGACGAAACCAAAATTGCACGTAATTAGCAGATATAGTATCGGCACTATCGCCTTTATCAAAGAAAAACTGTAAAATGTACCGAATTTTATCTTTGTTGACTTCCATTTTTAACACCCTGTAACTCAAAACTGAATGGACCAAACAAAAAACAGTAAAAAAAAAATTAGTGTGAAATGTCACCTTGACAACGAGAATTTGAAATTGTTTGATAGATGCTTTACGAGATATCGATCACTACAGCCATCTACCGAAAAAAATAATGGATTTCTTTTTCCCCAACCTAATATATAAAAAATGGATATTAATAATTTTAAAAGGAAACAGGCTTATCTATATATATAAAAATGAATTTGTGTCTGTCTGTCTGTACTCGATAGACTCAAAAACCATGCATCCAATCGCCGTGAAAATTTGGGAAATTATTAGGTACATCCCTGGGAAGGTTTTTGTAAATTTTTAACGTTCGAAATCCATTCCTTCCCCCTTTTTCGAGCATTTTATGTCATTATTCCAAGCATTATTTTCCCCGGTTAAACGCAAACGATTAATTTTTTAATTTATTGCATCATAATTAAGTGAAAGAAGCAATATTTCTAGCAATGTGACGTCATCCCAAGTAATTGTTTTAAACGCAGTTTTCCTCGGTTAAAAGCAGGAGATTAAAATTTTCAATTTATCACATAATAAATAGGTGAAAACGATATTTTTTTATCATTATGACGTCATTCCTTTAAACATTTCATTTATTCATTTCTTATTTTATATTATTTAAACATCGTCTGCGTAGTATCCATTCGATTTGACCTGGAAATTGAGATATAAAGTGATTAACTTTCATTTCTATGTGACGCAAATTATAGCATTTTTATATGAGAACTTATTTTAAATTTAATTCTTAGTTAATTTTTACGTTACAATGAAATGTTTATCAACAATATTCTAACAACAAAAAGTACAAATTTCAGTGACTCATGGGCACATAAAAACCTATCATCCCCTATATAATAATAGCCTAAGTTATCTGTCCGCAAATTTATGAAGCGGTTGGACCTGGAATGGATAGAGGTATCCACAGTTAGCAAAATTCAAAGAGAGTAATGTTTATCTTCTCCTAAACTATAGATCCGATTCTAAAATAAATTGGTATAAATATGCTTGATATCCCCGCGAAAAATACTGTCGTCTTTAACACTTTCGAAATCCACTCCTTCTCCCTTTTTCGAGCGTTTAATGCCATTATTTCAAGCCCTATTTTCCCCAGTTAAGAGCAGGCGATTAAATTTATCAATTTATCACTTAATAAATAGGTAAAAATAACATTTTTTTCTAGCATTATGACGTCATTCCTTTAAACATCTCATTTAATCATTTCATATTTTAAACTATTTAAATATCGTCTACACTATTATAATATCTTTTACCACTGAACTTAGATATTACGTAAATGATTTTCTTTTATATTTGGCTTAAATAATAGATTAGGTACATATGTGATAATTTTAAATTGAATCATCGATTATTTTTTGTTGCAATGAAAATTTTATCACCGGTATTAACAATAAATTATTTTCATATAAGTCTAGGAGTCTATTTCACGGACTAATAAATATCTAACTTTTAATTTATATATATTTGGAAATTAAGAAGTTTGTTCGTTTGTGTGTTTGTTTGTTTGTTATACATAACCACACGGTTTGACTCAATGAATTCAATGTGATTCTAAACTGCATTACAGGATCGGGAGACTCTAGAGGAGTATGACGATAAATAAATTATTGAGAGTGAACCAGATAGTTCTCAGCCAAAAAAACAAACCATTTTTTACATGTCTCATTGGGTACTGTAACAGTTCTGAATAGATTAAAAATTTTACTAATCCCGTCATATGATGGGCTATATGCTAGTTTTATATAGTTATCCCATATTTGTAAATTTTTGTAAATTTTCAACGTTCGAAATTCATTCCTTCCCCCTTTTTCGAGCATTTCATGTCATTATTCCAAGCATTATTTTCCCCGGTTAAACGCAAACGATTAAGTTTTTAATTTATCGCATCATATCTAAGGGAAAGAAGCAATATTTCTAGCAATGTGACGTCATCCCAAGTAATTGTTTTAAACGCAGTTTTCCACGGTTAAAAGCAGGAGATTAAAATGTTCAATTCATCACATAATAAATAGGCGAAAATGATATTTTTCTATCATTATGACGTCATTCATTTAAATATTTCATTTATTCATTTCTTATTTTATATTATTTAAAATCGTCTGCTTAGTATCTATTCGATTTGAACTGAAATTTGAGATATAAAGTGATTCACTTTCATTTCTATGTGACGCAAATTATAGCATTTTTATATGAGAACTAATTTTAAATTTAATTCTTGGTTCATTTTTATGTTACAATGAAATGCATATCAACAATATTCTAAGTACAAAAAGTACAAATTTCAGTGACTCTCATGGCCAAATAAAACCTATCATTTTATATAGTTATCTTCATATTCATATGGTTGTCGATATGAATGTGTGTTTCTGTTTCATACAAAACTATGTGGTTTGTCATAAATTTCCTTAATTTTGGAAAACATTTATTACTACCAACAAAATTAGCACTGTTGCTGTCAAAACCTGTGCTTCCTATTCTATCACGTAATATGGCAAGATCTGTTAACGTTGCTAATCAACGTACAGTAATTATACAATAAGGCAATTTGTCGCAACGTCACGAACTACTATAATGCCCTTCCCATTCATTTTCATGTTTACAACAGCCAATAGACAAACAATAAACTGCTCTTCCGTTTGAAACTAAAGCCAGAATTGTCATAATTTGAGAATTTGCCCTGCTGCGTGAAATCGCCTTATAGTATAAAAACTGAATATTGTTATAATACGCTTATAATAGAAATATGCCAATGACTCAAGCTGCACTGTGACGAATTTAGAGTTGCGCACGAAAAAAAAAATTTTTTTTTAAAAGTAATACATTAAGTTCACAGCAGCAAAGCGCGGGCCCACTTGCTAGTTAAAAATGAAAATGAAATGGTTATTTCATGTACGGTTTTCATTATTAAATCGACCCGTAATGTTTTAATATTGCGTTTATAGGAGTATCTCAGCAATCTGTCGAATAACTATCCGTCTCCGTTTGTTCTTTCAGTGTGTCTCATCCCTTCCGAGGCGACTACGTCCGTCTTCGGCACAACGTGAAGTGGAAGAAAATCGCCGCCGAGACAGGAGATCAGTACGTCGTCTTCGCGGACATCATCAACAAGATCGCTCGGGCGAGCGGAAAGGTCAGTGGCCCTGCAATAGAGGTGCTCAACGGGTGCAAAGGCAAAAGGGCAGTAGGCATATATCTATAAAATTCATCAACAAATCCATCGAGTAACAGCGTAATCCCTATATAATAATAGCGATGTATTGTTGACGTCTACAAAATAACAGGTCTGAAAATTCGGTGCAAAACGTTGAAATCGCGTAATCTTCAGTTCTTCAAAAAAATCATTGAAATTATTGAGATGAATTCCCTCTATAATAATAGCCTAAGTTATCTGTCCTCGAATTTATGAAGCCGTTGGATCTGGAATGAACAGTGGCATCCATATTGGATTCTGGATGAGTTTTGGTTAGCAAAATTCAAAGCGAATCAGGTTTATCTTCTCCTAAACTATCCATCCCATTCTAAAACAAATTGGTATCAATATGCTTCATAGCACAGCGAAAAATACTGTCGTCTTTAAAACGTTCGAAATCCAGCTCTTTCCCCTTATTCGAACATTTAATGCTATTATTTTGAGCCCTATTTTCCCCGGTTAACCCTTAATTTGACAAGATGTTTTTTCGAATAATTTTTAATTTTAATTTCTGTTATTTTCAAATGTCTGTATAGACATTAGGATTTCTGTAAAATAAACAAAAAAAATATATCTTTTCCATGTTTGAGATAATTAATGTCCGTTGTGGCGAACACTGACAATTACAATATATAGTAGTAATAACTATAAATATCCGGTGTAGCGTACTTAGCCAAATTAAGGGTTAAGAGCAGGCGATTCAATTTATCGCATAATAAAGAGGTAAAAATAACATTTTTTTCCCAGCATTATGACGTCATTCCTCTCATTGAATCATTTCTTATTTTAAATTATTTAAATATCGTCTGCACTATTTTAATACATTTTATCAATATGCTTCATATCACAGCGAGAAATACTGTCGTCTTTAAAACGTTCGAAATCCAGCTCTTTCCCCTTATTCGAACATTTAATGCTATTATTTTGAGCCCTATTTTCCCCGGTTTAGCTGTGATATGCTTCATATCACAGCTAAAAATACTGTCGTCTTTAAAACGTTCGAAACTACCCCTTCTCCCCTTTTCGAGCGTTTAATGTCATTATTTCGAGCCCTATTTTTCCACTTTAAGAGCAGGTGATTCAATTTATCACATTATAAGTAGACGAAAATAACATTTTTTTCTAGCATTATGACGTCATTCCTTTAACCATCTCATTTAATCTTTTCTTATTTTAAATTATTTAAACATCATCTGCATTATTTTAATATTTTTTATCACTCAACTTAGATATTACTTAAACAATTTTCTTTTATATTTAGCTTAAATAATAGATTAGGTACATATGTGATAATTTTAAATTTAATCATCGATTATTTTTTATTGCAATGAACATTTTACCACCGGTATTAACAACAAATTCTATCTACCTCCAGGGTTTAGTGGAAATGATAGTTTTGTTCTTTTACTTCCATTAATTACCGTGAAAAAAAATTGCGAAGAACTTAACAATAATTTCGACGTAGCTAAGAAAACTTTTAATTATCTCTCTAAATGAATTCAACGTGATTCTAAACTGCATTCACGGTATGGGGAGACTTTAAAGGAGTATGAAGATAAAAAAAATTATTCAGCGTGTACCCTATAATTCTCAACCAAATAAAGAAACCATATTTTTACCTGCCTCATAGGGTACTTTACAATTCTGGAAAATTGAAAATTTTACTGATCCCGTTATATGACGGGCTATATGTTAGTCTCTATATAATAATAGCGATGTATTGCCGAGGTCTACAAAATAACAGGTCTGTAAATTCGGTGCAAAACGTTGAAATCGCGTAATCTTCAGTTCTTCAAAAAATCATTAAACTTTGAGATGAATTCCCTCTATAATAATACCCTAAGTATCTGTCCTCGAGTTTATTAAACGGTTGGACCTGGAAGGGATAGAGGCATCCATATTGAATTCTTGATAAGTCAGGATTAACAAAATTCAAAGTAAGTTTATTTTCTCCTAAACTATCCATCCGATTCTAAAACAAATTGGTATAAATAGGCTTCATATCACAGTTAATAATACTGTCGTCTTTAAAACGTTCGAAATCCACCCCTTCCCCCCTTTTAGAGCGTTTGAAGCCATCATTTTGAGCCCAATTTTCCCCGGTTAAGAGCAGACGATTTTTTTTATCACATTATAAGTCGACGAAAATAACAGTTTTTTCTAGCATTACGACTTCGTTCCGTCTGATTTAATCATTTCTTATTTTAAATTATTTAAATATCGTCTGCATTATTTTCATGCATTTTATCACTGAACTTAGATATTACGTCAATTTTTTTTATATTTGGCTAATATAATAGATTACGTACAGATGTGATAATTTTAAATTGAATCATCTATTATTTTTTGTTGCAATGAAAATTTTATTACCGGTATTAACAAAAAATGATAATTTCATTCATTTACTTCCATTTACTACTTTGGCAAAAAAATGGGAAGAACTTAACGATAATTTCGACGTAGCTAAGAAAACTTTAAATTATCCTTCTAAATAAATCGAATCTGGTTCTAAACTGCATTCACAGTATCAGGAGACTTTAGAGGAGTATGAAGATAAAAAAAAATATTGAGCGTGTACCAGATCATTCTCAGCCAAAAAACAAACCATTTTTTACCTGCTTCACAAGGTACTTTAGACGTCAGTCATCTCGTGTGCCGAAGGAAACTTTGACGTTTGCCACAGACATCGTGCAGCATTATATTAAATCATAATTTTATATTGTTGCTTAATTATTTTACATTAGCATCCTACATAAATCTCATTAAATGCCACATAGCAATACCAATTTAAAAATAAAATTTTCCCTTTCTTAACTTGCACAAAATTGTTCAGATGAGCCAGAACTAAATAGTATTTTTCGGACACTTCAGATTCTGTTTTACTTGGATGTCCAGGGGTTAATAGGTTAAAAAAAATCTATCGGGAATCCAACGGCAAGGTTCATATTAAGTTTCAGAAGAGAAAAAAACACTATGGGTTTAAAAAAAACTTACAGACATCACAGCAGTCTAAATTTAGTTTTTAACCCCTTCTCAGCGATTTCACGGCATGTCTTCCATTAAGAAGCACATTCGGCCTTTTCAACCAGTCTAAAGTATATCGTATTACATTTAATTTTAAAATAGAATTATAAACTAAACTATTATAATTAAATAGATAACAAAATTTAGATAGTATGTTATATAGAAGTTAACTGTATTTCAATCTCAATAATATATATATATATATATATATTTTATATGCATTAAATGTCTTATTTATATGTATTATATGTATATAAAATATATAAATATAGTTATTATATTATATATCTATATTATATAAATATATATAAAATAAAAATATATAATATATATATATATATATTGTATATATATTTATATTATATATGTATATATATAATATGTATATATATATGTATAATAATATAGATATGTATATATATATATATATGTATATAGTAAATAATCTATTTATAAATATATATATGTATATATATACATGTATATATAAATAGAATGAAAAGTATATGTTTAAAAAATATATATATGTTATATATATGTATATAAGTTATATATTTTTATATGTTTTATATATTTATATTATATATGTTATATATATATATATTATATATATATTTTAATATATATATATATATAAAAAAACTTGAACTATGCAACAAAAAAATACGCAATTTTAAAAAAATCACTTTACTATAGTAGTAACTTCCAGGTTCATTTTATTTCGGGATTACGGGTCAAAAAATATCAATTTTTTATGCTTATTTTCATACATACATATCTTTTTAAACGATAACAGCATCATTAACATACAAACTTTCCTAAAAATTAATCTAAAAAATTTAAAATAAGTAATTTAGCTGTATACTTGGCTTTCTGTACGGCAGAAATCATTCGACTTTGGAATCAATTCACACTAACTATAAATATAAAGTTTAGAATACCTAGCTTTGATCTTGAATTAAATTTATTTCTATCCTTTGCATTTACATAAACGATTATGAAATTATTAATCAAAATTGGGTCGCATATAATACAATCGAAAACACGGTACTGCACAGAATCCAACATCGCAATCTGGACAGAAGAACCTTGTTTCTCTCCTTACCTTCTTCCCTCTATTGTTTCTCTTTGAGCAGCAAATAATCTAGTAGATAGAAAAGTAAACAAAAGCATTCGACACCATAAAAAGCGTATGTGAAATAATTCGGGAAAGACTGATTGCACAGCGTAAAATTTCACAGTGCCCGAGCTGCGCTCGGGATAATCTAGAATGGTACATTTCGCCTGCCCGAGTTCAGCTCGGGAAAAACCTTGAAGGGGTTAAATTCTAGATTGATTTTAGGCGATATCATTTTTGGTCAATACACTACTTAGGCATACTTTCTGAATATAGTTATTGTATATAGTCCAGCCATATAAATGTGACCACTGCCTAATTTTTAAGTCAGCGTTAAGTAACTAATATTCTATTGGCAGAGTAAAAAAGAACCACCTACTCAAGCTTTCTGAAAACACTTATTGCATTTTCACACTTTACTGTTTATGTGCATTATAATATGAACTGTCCGCAGTCAATAACAAGAAAAATTAAAGATTTATACTATGAAGTTAGTTACCCATTAATAGAACGTCAAAATAAAGATTGTAATAACCTTTAAGTGAAAACAGTATATTTACAATAAATAGATATTATAAAGAATAACTAGTAATTCGTTATCAAATGGCTTTGTTATTCATATTATTATCGCTGATTTTGATAGTAATTATGCGCCAGGGAGAAAAAAGCAGCAAAAAAGGCACTTTCACATCATTTCGTAATTGAAAAAAAACCATTGAAAAAAAGTTTTAAATTTTTGGGAACGGTGATCGATATTTCGACCAAGCGGGGTAAGTCTAAAAAGCAGGGGTGTGGTTAAATATGCACCAAGCACTTCATCCTTGCATTCTCCAATATATGCTGTTGTGAGGGGTGGGTCTTTGTTTGGAGAGCTACGGTCTAATTGTTTGCAACACGACTGCTTAAAGCCGATTCCGATATCCATGCTACAGTGGGATTCGGGCCCCCGAAATCCGGTTCCGAATATCAGCGTTCTAACCATTCGGTCATCGTTCGGAATGAAGGGTGGGTCGATATCAATCAATGTCCTAGCAGGGTTCACCCAAACTCTGAAAGGATTTCTACCCACTTGGTTATTATTGTACAAAGTAGCTAAATCAAGGGTTTAGGTTTTGGGGAGCTACGGTCTACTTTTTGCAACACGAGGGCTAATGAGACCGGGACCTACTGCTTAAAGCCGATTCCGAACGGCTACGAACATCCATGCCATAGTGGGATTCGAACCGACGAACTCCGATTTCCCAAGGCCAGCACCCTAACCATTCGGTCATCGTTCGGAATGAAGGGTGGGTCGATATCAATCAATGTCCTCTCAGGGTTCACCCAAACTCTGAAAATATTTCTACCCACATGGTTATTATTGTACAAAGTAGCGAAATCAAAGAAATTGCTTTTAAGGGAGAAAGCGCTAAGCCTACGACTCCAGTCATTATCAACACCATAGATTTAGATTTAGGGTGGGGCGGCTCATAAGTGCACCAGCACTGTGACCCAAAGAATATTGTACTGAAAAAAACCCATTTACTGGAACAAAAGAGTCCCAGCAATAAGTTAAGATTGTTAACAATTAAGTCTCAAAGAGACCAATAGCTGAGATAAATCTAAGCAGCAGTTTAACCGGGAAATTGGTTAACTCCCACGGTTCGATGAAGTGATACCCAAGGAATTCAAAACGCTTAGTAGGGTAGTAGTAATCACTATCACAAAAGATGTGTCACAAAAGACTCTCCTCCGCCACATGACACCCCCCTACATATCGAGCTATCCATGATGTCAATGTTGAGGTGCTTCTTGAGGCAACAGTAACCTGTCAACATATCAATGGCCCATATATCATTCCTACTAGCTTAAGCAGCTCCTTACACTTCAACCAGGGAAACCCCTGGTTAAGCTCCTCAGCCTGCCTTTGATTACCAAAATTAAGCCAAGCCCTATAAGTCTCTTCCGTTAAGAGATCCTTAACAGTCTTTCTAACTACATTGTGAGGAAGACCAAGTACCAGTTCCGGTCCAATGAAGGGCAGCTCAGAACTGTACATCGCGAGATTATCGGCAATTTCATTGCCAAAAATACCACAGTGTCCAGAAACCGAAACTAGGGTTACCTGTCAAAGAGTTGATAAACCCTTTGAGAGTTTCATTTTTTTCCAGAATTCTGTCAAAAAATGTCACATTTGTTTATTGCATTTTTTTTGGCT
>CM063497.1:2532694-2550194 GCA_032207245.1 Pardosa pseudoannulata
TAAATCAAACAAGATGCTTTGGTTTGGAACATTTTTGTTTTCTTATTTTCTGGGATTTAGTAATTTAATTATAGAGGCTGTAGTTATTTCGGTTCTTGCTATTTTTGAAATTTTAAAAAAATATCAGGATATTCTTAGGTGTGAGGTGGGTTTTTCATTTTATTCTAAACCCAAGTGTGTGGGAACAACGGTATTCCGAATCTGAGGTTTTTTTTCTTTTTACTTGGTAAAAAAGAATTATTTCAAAGTTTCTTTAAGGGAGATAGGAGTGTTGAAGAATGTTTGTGGCGCTATCCTTTCCAATTTTCATCTATTATTAAATTTATTTTGCATTTCTTTTATTACAAGGGGGGAGCCCCCTCTCATGTTAGATTTTTTATAATATTAGTGCTTATTAAAATGCTATATATTCAGTTTATTATGATGATATATATCATAAATAGTACTAATCTGTTATTTATTTTTTAAATAACATAAAAAATGATTAACTTAAAAAACCACCGCCATGTTTTCTACTTGGCGATTTTTCAAAACAAGCGTTTTTCTGTTGGTCTCCAAAAAAAACATGGCGGACGGGACCGGCGTCTATAATGCATCTGTTCCCCATCTATGTTGATATCTAATAAAACATACACTACTCGTTCTGGACGTAAATTTCCGTATGGATGTAAAGTAATTTGTAATATAACCTTGTATAAAATTTTGTATGCATTCATTCTTACATTCTTTTTTGATATTGTATTTCATTATTGTATTGTATCTTCTACATGTTTTTATTGTATTACTTATATGTCACTACTGCAAGTTGCATTGTTTTAATATTTTGTTGTACCTTTGCATTTATCGTTTACTTCGTTCACTGGGGGGTTACTGTATGGTAATGTATCCATATTCCATGATGAACTTTATGCAAATCAAATATCACCTTCACTGCTACTTCAACTGAGCGAGTACACATGTACTCAAAAATTTGAACTGGTGGTGAGGTGAACCAGAGTGTGCACGTGCTATCGAGCTGAAGCCGACCTTGCTTAAAATAAAATGATGTTTTAATTTAATTGGAGTCAGTGTTATTTAAACCACTTACGCAACCATACCACAAAGGTTTGCCAACGAGCACAGTGGCCGAATGGTCAAAGCGCGAGATCCAGACCCGGAGATTGTGGGTTCGATGCCTGCCATGGCGGTTGATCCAAAGTACGGATTTTTTATTTTAAAATGTTATTTATTGTTTCCTTATGTTCTCGAACATTCTAGATTTTTCCTTAATATGTAAATTAAATGTTTCTCGAATATTCTGTTCGGGTATAAAAGCTGATACCCAGTAGCTGTAGGAAACTTCCCGATCTTGTAAAGTAGCGAGTTGCTACTTAGCTTCAATAAATTTATCTGTTAAGTTAAGCGGTGTGTTCATTCGAATCTTCGTGACAATATTTATAAATGGTAACTAAGACAAAACTGTTCACACTGCAACTGCTGGTCTACGATGCCAATTTGTACCCCCCACTACTTTAGAAAAAGTATGCTCGCGCATGCTTGTGGTACCTTTCTATCATACCGGAGTACCCCGAAAACATACGAACAAATTCATCCGGGATCTTGTACATGGTTTGTGTTTAATTTTACGAAAACTAATAAAATTAAACTCTTCTATGTTCGTTACGTATTTTTACAACGGTATAAAATTTTAATTACTTATCTATCTTTAAACTTAAACAAAAAATTATACATGTTCTCGATTTATAGAAGAATTTTAATTTATCAAAATAAGATGTAATTTTTTTTTCTTACCAAGTTTTTTTTAAATGAAAATATTGCGCCTTCCGTGGATATTTGTGCCAGAGCCGCACTTAAGGAGCGAAAGAGCCACATGCGGCTCTGGAGCCGCACTTTGCCGACCACTGCCCTATATAATAAATATAATAATAGCCTAAGTTATCTGTCCGTCTGTCCTCGAATTTATGAAGCGGTTGGACCTGCAATGGATAGAGGCATCCATATTGGATTCTTGGTGGGTTAGGGTTAACAAAATTCAAAACGAGTCAAGTTTATCTTCTAATAAACTATCAAAATTCTAAAATAAATTGGTATAAATAGGCTTCCTATCACAGCGAAAAATACTGTCGTCTTTAAAACGTTCGAAATCCACCCCTTCCCCCCCTTTTCGAGCATTTAATGTCATCATTTCAAGACCTATTTTCCCCGGTTAAGAGCAGGCGATTCAATTTATCACATAATAAATGAGTAAAAATAGCAGTTTTTTCTAGCCTTATGACGTCATTCCTCTCATTGAATCCTTTCTTATTTTAAATTATTAAATATCGTCTGCATTATTTTCATACGTTTTATCGCTGAACTTAGATATGACTCAATAATTTTCTTTTATATTTGGCTTAAATAATAGATTAGGTACATATGGGATAATTTTAAATTGAATCATCGATTATTTTTTGTGGCCATGAAAATTTTATCATCGGAATTAACTACAAATTCTTTACATAAAAAAGTTTCGGAGTCTATTTCACGGACTCATACATATCTAGCGTTTAAGTTATATATCTTTGAAAATTAACCTTTTACAGGCCGAAATCAGATCCCGATATATTTTAAATTATTTTTTTTCATATCTTGCCTTCTAATGCTTCAGTTAAGGTATGTTAGTCATTTAATTGTGTAAAAATAATTTTCTTTTACGATTTTCATGATGTTCCCAATTGGGAACATTGGCCACTTCTGACTATACACTGGATTCACAAATTGAGTAGAATGATGTATATATTAAATATTAAACAATAAGAAAAATATTTAGAATGAATTTAAAATTTATTTTTTAAGGACATATATCAATAAAGTTTAAAAATTATAAATTTAAATGAAAACAACATTTTCTTAAACAAATATCAAAAACATGATTTTATACCTTTATGCCATGATATATTGGAAATCAATGGTGATGCAATTTTTTCTTGCACTCATTGAAAGCTAATCTTGCATTTAATGTGCACTGTGAAGATCTACATTGTGTTGTTTGGGCAAAAAAAATGGCCATCATTTTTTCACTCTGATATAGTGCGGTGAACTCTGGGTTCTGGTTGAGGCATTACTTTCCTTGGTGCAACTCTTAGAAGAGCGGTTTTAACTTGTAGTCAGAGACAAAATACATTTAACACCTTTCAAAATAATATCTGAAAAGCGAACGCAATAGACTGCTTATAGAATTGAAATGCCCTTTCATAAAATTAGGGAACTCCCCTTCATTTGCTACCCCTTTCAAGATATGCTTGCTCTCCGTAGAGGAATTATTTCGTCGCAGTATAGTGGCAACAGTCCATTGTTCCCAAATGGGAACATCAATAATTAATAAATTATTCCAGGTACGTTTCTGATTATAAATGTCGAATTTCATATTTTTAAAATTAATTAAAGTTGTTTTAAGGATACCAATCGGATTTTAGAAGCATTAGATGTTTTTTACATTTATGTTAATTTTTAATTTGTGCTCTATAGAAAATGATGAAAAGGGTCATTTTTATGATTTTTTATACATTTTTCTATTAATCACAGAAATATAGCTTTTATTTTAAAAAATTGAGTAGACCTTTTACTACATTTGATAATTTGTTTTGTATCAATATTGATAAAATTTAATATTAAATAATTTTATTAATATAATGTTCCCTTTTGGGCACAATGAACTGTAAAAGGTTTTGTAACTGTAAAGAATTTTGTTCGTTTGTGTGTTTGTTTTTTATACATAACCACACGGTTTGCTATCGTTTCGCTCCATTTCGGACTTCATTCATATATACCACCCAATAATCACTGTCCATGTTAAAACCTCTGCTGTTCATCCTATCCCGTAATATGACAAGATAAATTAAAGTTGGCAACTCACATGCGGTCAGTAAAAAAAAAAATTATTTTAATTTTATATTTTAACATGTCCAAAACTTTTCGAGATAATTCTAAACTTTTAAGATAAATTCGAGGAAGATAAAGTAACGGACAATAGACATGTATCTTCTTATTTATTTAGGTATATTAAGAGAGCATTTTACTGATCTCGGGACATATGACGGGTTGTATGTTAGTTATTAAATGCAAAGGTATAGTTCTATCGATTTTAATTCGAATATACCAGTGGTTTGATTTGATTTAGTTTAGTTTCGCTTCGTTTCGTTTAGAGCACTAAGGTGTACATTTTGCAACAGAAGGGCAAATGAGATCGGGGCCTACTGTTTAACCCCTTCGCGACCATAGACTCTTATACGCGACGCAGCGATTTCTTTCTTATCAGTCCAGTGTCGCTTCCACGCGATAATCTACGGTTGATACCGAAAGACCAGGCGTAATAGGTTTGGTTTGGTTTTGGGGTGCTACGATCTACATTTTGCAACACGAAGGCTAATGAGATCGGGACTTACTGCATAAAGCCGATTCCGAACGGCTACAAACATCCACGCCATAGTGGGATTCGAACCGGAGAACCCTAACCATTCAGCCATCGTTCGGCCGAGACGTAATAGGAGATCTGAACGTTTTATTTTAATCTTTAAATGCTAGATTTAATTACTAGATGGCGTAAACGTCAGCGGTTTTCACAACGGTCAACTCGTATATCATTTGCGTGCTGGTCCTCAAGGGGTTTAAGCAGATTCCGAACGGCTACGCACATCCATGCCATCAGCGGTATTCGAGCCCGAGAACTCCGGCAAATTAGTGCAGCGCTCTGCCATTCCTTAATATACCACTTGAGTTTGTTTCAGATAATTCAAAAATGTCCAATGATTTTAAAAATGTAAAAATGAGAAAATCGAATTTTTGGAATTTTTAAAGGTGATATGATGTTTCTTTTTCTCTAGGATCGAAGCGAATTTCAACAAGGAGCGCGTGATTGTGACATTCAAGAGCGCCGGGCTAGCCGAGGTGCAGCCCGGCGCAGCCAAGATCTATAGGAAGGCCAACCGGTTGGAGGTGGTGTTATGAGACGAGACCTACGATGGGCAACCCATGATCCAGTTCGAGTTCGAGTTCTGATACATGCCCGTCGGACAGAAACTAGTCCCGGAAAAGGACTAGTCTCTTCTCTCTTTTTGGTTTGTTTCTTCTTTTTTCGGGGGGGCCCAGCGGTTTCGGAGGAAGAAGCATATAAATCAAAAGAAAAAAAAATGATCTCTCGATCACGGGTCATTTTTTTCTTTTTTCTTTCTTTTTTTTCATTCCTGAGCGCGTTTTCCGAGTCATTTAGGACGCCGCTGCGGGCCCACTTTTTAACAACCACCGTGATTGAATTTAGCAATTTTTAGGAAAAAAATAATTAATACTCATATATAAATATAGCGATTGAATTTTTGGTGCTCTGAAGTTCACAGTTTAGAATCTGGAGGAGAGAAAAAAAATTTAATACACATTGTAAATAATTATTCGAGATTTTAAAAGAGCGTTTAGCGAGTATGAATTGACTGTTGCATGTTAAAAACTCTTAAAAAATCATATATCTGTTGTAACTCTTTTCTTTCTTTCTTTCTTTTTCGTTTGTTTGGCTATTGACTTGACGTGGATGCAACGTTATATGCCCTGGATCTGGAACTTTTTTAAAACGAATTGACACCTGTATTGGAAAGGAGTCAGTTAAGAGATACGAACAGCTGCCTTCTACTCATTCCCTAAATAATAATAGCCTAAGTTATCTGTCCGTCTATCCTCGAATTTATGAAGCGGTTGGACCCGGAATGGATAGAGGCATCCATATTGAATTCTAGATGAGTTACGGTTAGCAAAATTCAAAGCAAGTCTTTACAACGTTCGAAATCCACCCCTTCCCCCCTTTTCCAGCGTTTAATGCCATTATATCAAGCCATGTATTCCCCTGTCAAGTTTATCACATAATAAATAGGTAAAAATAACATTGCTTTTCTAGCATTATGACGTCATTCCTCTCATTTAATCATTTCTATATTCATTTCTTAGAAATAGGCATCATATCACTGCGAAAAATACTGTCGTCTTTAAAACGTTTGAAATCCACCCCTTTCCCGTTTCGAACATTCAATGCCCTTATTTTGAGCCCTATTTTCCCCGGTTAAGAAAGGTGATTAAATTTATCGATTTATCACGTTATAAGTAGATGAAAATAACGTTTATTCAAGCATTATGGCGTCATTCCTCTCCTTTAATCATTTCTTGTTTTAAATTATTTAAATATCGTCTGCATTATTTTCATACGTTTTATCACTGAACTTTAGATGACGTTAATAATTTTCTTTTATATTGGGCTTAAATAATAGATTAGGTACATATGGGATAATTTTAAATTGAATCATTGGTTATTTTATGTTGCGATGAAAATTTTATCTCCGGGATTGACAACAAATTCTTTTCCTAAAAGTCTCGGAGTCTATTTTACGGATTAATAAATATCTAGCGCTTCAGTTACATATCTTTGAAAATTAATAAGTTTGCTCGTTTTTGTGTTTTATTTTTATACATAACCGGTATGACTTCAACGCGATTATAAACTGCATTTACAGTATCGGGAGACTTTAGAGGAGTATGAAGATTAATTATTGAGCGTGCACCAGATAATTCTAAGTTAAAAGACAAACCATTTTTTTACCTACTTCATTGGGTGTATATATATATATATATATAGCAGCTTCGAGCCCAACCTGCGTTTTGAGTATTAAAGATTCCTAAATTTAAAAGATGTGTTTATTTCAAGACTTAAATTAATTTTTACACTAGCAGTTTTATTTAAAGAGAATCAAGATATATTTACGAATAAAAGTATCAGTATCAAAGCCCAAACTCAACAAAAATAATCAGAATTTTGCAAGATTTGTATAAAAAGTAATCACCGATTAACTCTAATAAAATTCTGCGAGATTGGTCCTGTGTGAAAAAATAAAGTGTAAAATATTTTTAATTTTTAAAGCGATCACTCTGTTTCCATAACAAAGGAATATATTTTAATTCGAATAAAAATGAAGAAATTGAAGTTAAAAAAATAAAAATATTTAAAATTAAATCATTCAATTAAGTCTCGCCAAAAAGCCCAAAAACTTTAATTTTAAAAAAAAAAACACTAAAAAACTTGTCTCATAAATTAAATCATTTTAAAAAAATTTTAATTACTTTAACACGCAATCAAAAGAAATATAATTCAAATGGCCACCAAAAAAATCGCCAAACCTTATTCGGTAGTGGTGTAATAAAAATTGAAAGTGGAGTCTAAACAAATAAAAATAAATATAAATAAAAATGGCGCTACTGGATTCCAAATAAAAGAAATATTTCAAATTAAATTTGATATAACGAAATAAGTAAATATAATGAATAAAAAATATTAAATGGACCAAAGATAAGATAGCCAAATCCAATTCCGTATTAGTAAAATAAAATTGGCGTCTAAAAATTGAATAAAAAAAATATAAAATGGTGCAAATGAATTCAAAATGTAGAAAATATTCCAAATTAAAATTGATAAAAGCGAAGTAAGTAAATATAGCGAAAAAGCAAGAACAACTGCATTATATAAAAACACATTTTAAACGCTATCAGATGATTAAGTGACTTAAAAGTTTTTAATTATTTTAGCACGTAATTAAAAGAAAAATAAATCAAATCGGACCAAACCAATGTTGCCAAATGAAATTTCGATTTAAAAAAGGTTTCTATCCTTATATCCCACTATCTTCCGAACAATTTTACCAGTCTGAAACCTTTCTAGTATTTACTTGATTGCTCTGATAAATTCAAGATCGGTCTAGCCATTTCGGAATACATAGTGAACACACATACATACTTTCAGAGGTTATTACATATGTGTATATATATGTATGTATATATATGAGCCATCTATTAGCTAGAAATTACATAGTGTATATATATATATGTGTGTACAATTTATATATGTGTGTATATATATACATATGTGTGTATATTACATGTGTATATTAAATGTGTAAAAAAAGTATAACATATGTGTGTAAATGACAAGTGTGTATAAATATACGGTTGCTATATGTGTGTGTGTATCGCCCATTTGGCTAGAGGGCACCCCATGAATTTATATATAGCTCGCAAATCCATGCTAACTGTACAATTTAAATGCCATAACGACTTTATACTAAGACGACTCGTTATTAAACGGTAGAATAAAGAAAGCCTGCTCTGGAATTAACAAAAATTAAAAAATGACAAGGCGAAGAGAGCAATAAATAGTACGGGTTGCTATACTTTGCTCTTTATCGCCCATTTGGCAGAGGGCACCCACGTGTTCATTCAAGCCAGAAGAAGGAATCAAGGGGGAATAGTACAGTAATTATAAAATAACAAGTCATTCTTAATACCTCTATACTTTGAATTGGGCCATATTTATCAAAAATGAACTTCAGATATGAACTTCAGGTCAATTTTTAGGGTTAAACAAATTTTTGCTATTTTGGCGGGAATTTGTGAAAAGCAAATAATAGGCTTAACAAATTAAAGTTACGGAAAAATAGAATTAAAAAGATGAATTTACTTCGGAAATAACTTATTTAAAATACAATTAATAATTAATAAATTAGCACTTGAAACCATTATTTAAAATATGTTCCCATGTTCCTATTTGGCGGGAATTTGTGAAATGCGAATAATCGTTCTAACAATTTAAAGTTAAATAAAACTGCTTTAAAAAAAGGAATTTTCCCCAAAATGTATTAATTCAAAATTCAATGAATAATTAATAAAATATCAGTTGAATCCATTATTTAAAATAGGCTTCTCTGTTCCATAGAACATGTTAACAGTATCTATTTCAGTAGTAACATCTCAGAAAGCAAATCAAAAATGAGAAACCAAATTAAACGTTAAATATATGCCACAGAGGATAACACAGAATTATTCAAAATCAGAAATAGTTTAGAATTAAAATATTTAGGCATTACATAAGGGTAAAGTTTTTTTAAGTCTTGAATTTACTTCTTTAACACAGTTAATCGTAATTTAAATATACTAAAATATTGTAAATAATGCTATATAAAAAACTCCTTTATTTAAAATAACTGAATTTATATAACGTGTATCAAAACTGACCAAAATAAAAAGCACCTAACAAACACATAATCTACATATTTGATACATAAACAGTGAATGTTAAAGACAAAAAATAAATCACTATCTTACATGTCGAAATATAAAAAGTATAAAAAAATGAATAGTTTGTTTACTAATACATTATTAATTTCATTCAAGCTTATATCGATTCTTTGATTTTTAAAAATATTTACTTCAGTCGCAACTGAAGTATAGATTAAACGCAGTAGAATGTGACATTCAATATTCCACAATGTTTACTATACAGGAGCGTAATGACAGCCATGAAAGTTGCTCATACTAAACTGGGTATTTGATTGAATGAAGCAAAACGAATAAACACTACTTTAAAGAATTAAAAATTTTACAGAAACTTACATAAACGATGAAGTCACAATTCTTTCACCTGAAAAGCAGCCATATTTATTTTTTAATTCTTATTCTAAATCAATTTCAATTCCAGGTTAGCTAACAATGCCAATTAAAACGATAAAATAAATTCAAAATAAAATATATCATCAGACATAGATAAAAAATAATTAAAGAATCAAAATCTTTAAAACGTGCTCTTTAGAAAATATCTCAATAAGAGTAAAATTTTAAATAAAATTTAGAATATGCAATAATTTTTGTGAAACATTAAAACTTTAAGAAGAAAAAACTATAAAGACTAAAAATATAAACTGTAAAGTTAATGACAGCAATGAGCAAACATCTTTATTAATCAAGATTAAGTTTTAATATATTATATCGTCTGCTTATGGAATTATTCCATCACATTAGAAGTACATTAAAGAGAATATTAATACTATGTTAATTAACTCCACTGAGAAACTAAAAAATATAATTTTCTCTGTGTTGTCACCTGGGGGTTGAAAAGAATTAAAATCTCTAATTAAAGAATTAAATTCTTTTAACTTTTTGAGCCTATTTAAATAAGGTACTAATTAAACTCTACTCTTTTAAACTATATCTTTCCACAATTGATTACATTCGAAAGTAGATAGCATAAGGGCCAATCTCACTCTATTCTATTGGATCTAATCATAGATTAAGGGCTGTACAAATATACTATACGATCAGCCTCAACCGACGATGATGAGACCGAAATTAAAATGCCATAAGGTAGCTAATCCTCGATTAAGTGTAATAAGAAGGATTAAGTCTTAAACACTTAATTACAATCTATACATCTCATAAACAACTAAATTATCGTATCATTTCAAAGATTAGGATAGAGATGTTAAGTAATTTTAAAAGAATTTTAATAATAACCGTGAATTCTTCAGAATGAAATTAGTTTTTGATTTTGCTTTCTTTAATCATTCAATGGAAACACATCCATTAATAACTAATGCTAATCCCTACTTAATTTAAAAATAGTCGCTACACCACAAAATTAATTAACACAAAATAAATCGTATCACCATCTTAACTGATACAATAAATCTAAATGTAGTTATGGGCATATATATACCCCAGCAACTGAAAAAAAAATAATAAATACACAACTAGCTTTTCTCTGTATACTAAATGTTGCTCCTTTTCAACCATAATTAAATAAGTAAAGAATATTTTCAATACGAATTACAAAACTTTAACTTCAATTAAATTATATTAAAGTGCAATTACAACGAATAATAACATAATACAAATGATATCAGCTATATCTAACCTTTCAAAATATTTAAAAAGAAATGGTGCATAATAATGAGAGATAACTTTGTCAATGTGTAATTTTACTCTATTTAGATTGTTTCTGTCTCCACAGATCTTAGAGTTCTCCTGGCTAGTTTCCTTTGATTATAGTTTAAGTGATATTTACAGCGTACATTTTCGCAATTGTCTTAATCTAAGGTTATATAAGAGTAACGACGGCGTTTGGTTGCTCAAAAGAAAAGCTTAAACTTCTAGCTAAAAATTTGTTTTTTTTCCATTCTCCATAAGGATGTTATACCTAAAATCCAGCATGATAAACCGTAGGAACGGTTAGCAAGAGTTATACATAGTTATTCAAAACATCGGTTAAAGCTGATTCATTCTAGTTCCAGAAATATTAGCTTAAGACCAGTTCTGAAAGGCTGATATATCACATTCGTTCTGGAATACAGTAAATATTTCTTCGTGGTAATCCATCCCAAACCAACTTTCTTTTCACTTAACCTGTGGTTTATAGTTTCCTGTTATAAAAACCACGAACGATATAGAAAAAATTGTGTGTATATCCATCTATATTCTTGTCTACTTCCACAAAACAAAGTCCCTTACAACGTAAAAGTTTTGATGGTTATTATTTATTAAGACGTTTTTAAATCGTGCCAAAACATACTACAAACTTATTTACTGGGTGTGTTCCACTAAAAAACTGACCTCCTTGCTCACTCCACTTGCTCCAGAACCGCCCGTGTGTTAATTCAACCCCAAACACTACAGTAGCTCTTCCAATGAATTAATCGGGGCCAAAGTGTGTTCTTGATTAACTTTTTTGACCCCAATATCGATTCTTTGTCACCATTTTAAATTCATTACAAACTGAATAACTATGCTTGGAGAACTCTTCCTCTTGCTCACTCTTCTTGGTACTGTACCACCTATGTGTCATTCAGCCAAAATTTCTACACTACCTCTTCTTGGTGAAACCCAAATTAGGATTTACATTTTGGTGTTCCAATCCGTACAACCAATGATTCCAATACGAATGTCATATTTCAGCCAATACAACTGATTATCCATATGTTCAGCATTTAACTGCTCTCCCTACTCAATTCAGAGATGTATGCTTTGGAAAGCAGCACCCCTTGATTAGGCTGCTAAAGGAGTTATAATTTTGTTTCGAACATTCGCTAAATTAAATAAATGTTCTTACCTGTCAGACGATGAAGGACTGGGGTCAATAATGGTTTGATAATGTCATTTTTCATTTTATTGTATGACAAAGCATAGAACACATACAAAAACAAAAGATAGGTCATTCTGATCTCCAGAGTGTCACACACATACTTTCTCTATATGCCCTCTAGTGGCAAAAAAAAACAAGAGTTTACAACTCCCGTTAAGCATTCTCTGTCGACAGTCACATGCAATCCAATACAACCATCTGCAGATGTCAAAGTCAGTCTAGAACGTGTTCTTAGGCTACCACTGGGAGATCACCGAATGATTGCATCCACGTGAAGTGCAGGAAATCATGTGATTTTGCTGTTGAGTGTTATGATTTGTTCCGTTTCGATAGCCTAGCAAAAAAAAAATGAAAAAGGAAGAAAAAAAGAAAAGTAAACTCTTTTTTCTGTCCCGTGACAAACGGCACAAAGCGTAATAAACTTTTTATGTATCAATTGGATAGGTTCTAGAGTCGAAACAGTTCTCTGTTTAAAAAGAAAAAAATTTGCTCCTAAAAAGACTTTCTCTGTAGCCTTCACCGGAAAAATAAATATATATATATATACATAATAGGAGGATATATATCGACTGACAGCGTTAATAAATAAATAAAGAAACAAAACCTCCGCTATAAGTATATTAATAAATATGTATACACACAAAAAAGTATATATTTATCCATATGTAAAGGAAGATTATTGTCACTGCCATGAAGCATTAAAACACAAATTTTAAACATAAAATAAGAGATGGTGGCATCGAGTTTTTTAATGGACTGCAGCTCCAAGCAAGACATGGGAAGAACAAAAAAAAAACAAAGTGAAGTTTGGAAAACGTAGAACGACGCCTGTGGAAAAATATATATACCATTGCCATCAGCAGGAACAAAAGGAAATTGTCGAAACAAATGCTCAATTGATTCTTTTTTGGAAAATGGCGTGCGAACGGCAGGCAGTACATGGATCAAAAGTTTATATATTTCACTTGTCATGTTTACGCGAGAAGTATTTATTTTTGAATGAAACGATTACACACTTTTTGTAGCTAGAGTTTATTTGTTGCGAGCGTCTGTTGACCGATTTGTTTTCAAAGTTTTTCATTTGCGAGTGGCATCAGTAGAAGAAGAAGAGTATTTCTATGACATCTGGATAAATCAGCAATCGTGGGCTTGTAAAAAAAAACATCTCATTTCCTCGCTAAAACTGAGAATTTAGAATATCTCTATGCAGAATCAGCTGACTTACAAATTTAACGTCCTCATTTCATATCTCTCTCTTAGTATAAATTATAAAAATACACCTTAAATAATTTTTATTAAACTTTATCTTCAGTAATATATCTAAGTTTTATATATGTCTTTAAATTTGGTTTAGTTCTCGATAAAGCGAAAGGTCAATATCTCAGATTTCTACTAGAAATGAATATGGAAACACAACAATTTGTGTTTGATTTTTAGCTTTTTAAGAACAATAATTTTTAAAATTATTTATAACAACGTAAACTGTTAATATAAAATTTACCATTGACCTGTAATGTCGTTAACTTAATGCAAGTCAAAACATTTACTTTGTTATATTACAATATAAACAAACTTTTAGTTGGATGACGGCATAAACAAAATATTAATTTGTTTCTTCAAAATGTACAACAGCACAGGAATAAATCTTAAGACGTGCTTTATGGAGTTTAATAAATAATATGATGAATGTAACTGTGCCAAGTTCGAATTTTTGTTTAGAAAGTAAGGTTATAAATTCATTAGATCATATATTTTTAATCTGTAGAGAGGAACAGATCACTGAAAAACTGTGAACTACGGATAGTGATAAATTTTCTTCACATATGATTTTGTGAGTATATTGTATTTCTATCAAAATTGTAAATTCCAGTATATTTTTTCCACTATTCGGCATTGTACTACGCATTTTAATTTCTTATTAAATGTCATCATCAATTTAGTTTTCTTTTACACCATTTTCCAACTCGCGTATCATGTTCTAAATTGATTGAGATGATCCTTTGTGATTGGTCAACAGTTTGTCCACCTTTGCTGATTCCTCCAGATGTACCTGTATGTGGTGAAAATGGCAGACTTTCGTCGACGTTTTTTCGTGATAGTTTGACTTGTCTTTCACTGTAACTGCCAGTACTTGTAACTGATCATTTCACTGAGCCTTATTTTGAAATGTAGTTCGAGACATGTTGTTTGTTGTGTGAAGCCATGTGTATCATGAAATGCAGTTTTGTGTTGGTAGTTAACACTGATATGTTGTTCTGATGTGAGAATTCATCTTCCATTGGATGGCATCATTACTCAACAGTAATTTTTGGGATGCATTTTCGCTTCTTACTTAAAGATATTTTCTACGAATTAAGCTTCTCTATGTCTAGATATTTATGTCTCTGTAGATTCATAACTTCTTCTGATTGAAAGTCTCTTATTCCATTTGCAAAGAATTTTCAGTTAAAAATTCAGTTAAGAAAAATTCATTAAATAATTATTTCTGTGGACGTATTTCAATAGAAAAATGCAAGGATTTCATTTTCAAATCTAGATTAGTAAATGTCTAGTTCCGTGAAACAGTAAGGCTTAATTCATATCAAAGAAGGAAAAACAAATTTTTCAGCTCTGAAAATTAACCTGTTAAAATACAATTCAAAGAGAAACCAGACAAAAAATAATTATACATATCACACAAAATCTTGTTATGGTAGTAACATTCTCTAAACATTTTCATAGTAAATTGCAGCGTTTTCAAATACAATCTATTCACTGTATCAGTCTATGAAAAATTATTACGTGTTTATGTTTCACATGAATATAAAAATATCATCCTTCTTAAATAGTTTTATTGAAAGTAAAATTTGATATTAAAAGTTTAAATTGTGTATATTTTATACGTTGAAACATGTTGAATTAAAATTCTTTTAATATTCAAGTTATTTGTCTAAATTATTGGGCAAAATTCGAACAAATAAATTAACTCTTGTGAAAAAATCTTAAGGTGTATTGTGCTAACGAACAAAACAAAATGTTTTTCTTTACCAATATCTGTATTTATATTTTCGATATATAAATACACATATACAGGTACTTGAAATAACAGCATATATATTCAAACAGCAATGAATACAAAATATTTACTTGTTAAAAGAACAGTGAATTTTCTAAAACGAAACAGTTTAAGTATACATTTATTTTTTTTTAATTTAAGTAATTAAGAAAGATTTTAAATATTATGCATAGCAAATAATTGGTGGTTAAAGGTAAAAATGTATAACTGTTTTGAAAATTTGGTGTCGTAAATTAAGAAAAGATGTTAAACTAATTTTCGATATCGTAAAAAAGAAAAAAATATAATATAACAAACTGAATTAAGTAACTCTAAATTATCAGTTAGTTTTCTGATATGGTAATACCCGAAAAAATATGTATTAATTGCTGATTAAAACAACTAAAAGGTATAAAATCGAGTTACTCTCGAAGAGGCTTCTGATTTTCACCATTTTGTGAAGCTTCATAATGATCGAATCGGTAAATAACATAAGACCAAATACTGTTGCCACCCACCAGATAACTAAATAAAAATTAGAAATAAAAATAAGTAGCAAAAATTCAGTCACCATGTCATTTTGGTTTTGAAAAAATATCTTTAGACTTTGAAATGTTTTGCACTTATGTCTAGTTAGTGTACTGTTTATTCACTGCAAAGATTCAAATACGTTCTTTACATGATATTCACGTAAACAGCGGTTATGTGGAAAATAATTTGTTTCAAATTGAATACGAAAGTGTTCAAGGTTAAAATAAGGAGTAAACAGAGTATCTGATAGAATGATTATTCGTTATATTAAAACAATAACTAAAAACGTATTTTCAATTTAGTATCTAATTTCAATTTATAAATTTCGAATAATTCCAATTAAAATGTTAAAACAGAAGGAAAATCCACTGTTCCTTTAGCATCCTGAATAGTTAATCGGCCTTGACCGTCTAATTGGATGTATCTTGATTTCTAAAACAGTTCGATTAGGCACTCATGCTACTCTCAGAACAAGTTATGAGACTCAAAAAACAGACTCAGGACTAGTCACGAGAGAAGCCTTTCTAAACCCTTCCCTTTCCATTATTCTCTAGGTATAATCTTAATCGCGGAATTCAATTTAGCCTTCGATAACTTAGCAACGGAAGGTATAGGTTGAATGAAAAAGGTAAGAAATGGCTTTTGGTGGAAAATTTCGTGGTCCTTGGACTGAAGCGTGTGGTGACCTCTTAATTATTTTTGCTAGCAAGACAACCTCACACATGTCCCCATATTGAAAGTTAGGGGGGAATTATTGGTGGTTGAGGTTATTTTGTTTAAAATATATGGGGGAAGTAGAAATCCATTTTCAACGTTACTCAAAATTAAGCTTCTACTCTTTTGACTAATTGTTTTTACTTCCAAGACACGTGTCCCCAAATAGTGTAGTTAGAATGGAATTGTAGACAATTGAGGTTATTTTGTTTAAAATATGGGGGAAGGAGAAATTCATTTTCAACGTTACTCAAAATTAATCTTCTACTATTTATCTAAATTCCTAACTTGGACTGAATAAAAAAAAAAAAGATTTTTAAAAAAGCCCGATTGAAATTTGAATCGTCCACCTCATATTTTCAATTTCAAATGGAGGAATTCACAGTTTTGTCCATCACATAAAGAAAGTTCATCAAAAGTCGATAACAAAAAAGCTCGCCATTTATGTTGTTCTGTATTAATTAAAACTTTATTCGTCAAAATTGAATTATGGTAGAAAAAAATTGTATTTTATTTTAAATTGTGATAATAATGATATATGTGTGAAATTTGTGTGATATATCAACTGAAAATGAAAAACAAAATGTATATTACAAATCAAAGTATGTTATTTAAGGATGCTGGGTATATACACATCAAAGTTGAACTTTAGAATACAGTGTCTTCTTCATCTTGTTGTAATTGTATAATTATTTTAAATAATCAATGGTTCCCTGTTATAAAATGAATAGTGTTCAATTTCATCATACAAAAAAAAGAGTAATTATTATGTGATGACATTCAATTAATAATTTTATGGATGAAAGTAATTACATCAATTTAATACAATAAATATAAAACCAGAATTCTCTAAATTTTTCAAGTTACCAAGGTCCGCCATCTTGCATTTTGTTTTGTATTTAGCGAATGGTTTTTAGAGATGAATTACCTATTTTTTTTCTTTTTTTGGAGTGGACTGTAAAAACATACGCTGTAGTTTAGAAGAGTTTTAAAAATGCATAGATATATATAATAAGAATTTTGAAACTATTTAGATACATAAATGATCTAAACAATATTTACTAGATATTCTTAACAAATGAGTTCAGCTGATAAACAATTACTGTATAACCTGTGTAGCTGATAAATAATTGCTGTAAGTCGGATTGATATATTACGAAATATTTCGTAAGGCATTTTAAAAATTTAGTAATTGCCAAGTACGCTGAAATTCCAAGATGGCAGACCTTGTCGTAATTCTTAAA
>CM063497.1:2555194-2557694 GCA_032207245.1 Pardosa pseudoannulata
AAAAGTAGTCAAAATCATCGCGAACTTGGTGACAAAAATTAGTCACAAAAAACATCGCCAAAGAGCCAATACCTCGCCAATTTGGCGAGATACCATAGAAATCCTGTCTAAACATTAATCCTACTGGAGCGCCTTAATTTAGGAATTTTCGCACGCTATGTTTGTATCGATATATGCATATTCTCAGTTAAACTTTTGTAACTTAAGCACACGGAACTAAAAAAATATTTCCCCAAATCTTAAAATATATTATTCTAAGCAAAAACTAATTATTTATAGCATAAAAATGGAACCTTATCAACAAAAATAATTGTAACTTTCTGTACTGAATACACATTCACATTTTTCTGTACGAGAATTGTAAGTATACTTTGCACAAAAATTATCTTTACATAAAGAGTTCGAAACAAGTAACTTTGTAAGATATCTACGTCTGGGATCTCCACTATATTCCTTAATGCAATAAAACCGAACTTCAGTAATAATATTATACGTTATCTCTTCAAAAGATAGCTCAAATTGATGCGAAAGTTAAATTTATTATTGCCATTTAATATTCCAAATTAAAATTAACGAAATAAGTCAAGTAAATGAATTTTTGGTATTGATCTGAATCTCCATACAAAATTTTGGAAAATTGATCTAGTCGTTTAGGAATGCATAGCGAACTTATACACATGCATACAAAGGATTTCATACAGAGAAATCGGATATATCGAAACATTTTTTTAATTCTTCACATAGTTTCTCTGCTATAAAACTTTTCTGCAGTTGGGCAAACAGTCTATATTAAACTGAGGGAAATTAATAAATTTTTGTCCTCACAAACAATTTTAGAAAAAAAATTTGAAGTGCTTCAGATGAAAAATGTTATAAAAAAATTCATTTTCGTTATCAAATCAACAAAAATCATATCAGTAAGTAACAATTGAAGAAAAATTAGTTAATTTTCAATTAATTTTTAATTATTTTAATCGGAAGTATATCGTTGTCAGTCACGATTATATCATTCGATGTCCAACCTCGACACCCTCAAATGATACTTCCAGCTTTGATAAAAAATATTCATTAGCAATCTGTTCCAAATTACCTCTCCCTTCATAATTAGAACTTTTTCTGTTCACTAGAGAGCAATAAGAAAGAATGAGATGACACGTGCCAAAGACGGTCCTATTCCTAAAAAGCGTTAACGTGCCAAAACGAACAAAGAACAAAAACCATCCTGTCCAGCGCCACCTGGCGGACCTATCTGTCACCTCATCTCTCCGCAACTAGCGAGGTAGCAAACTGTTTTTTATATAAACTCAGATAACGAATTGCAAAAGCAGCAAGCAAGAGGTTATAAAAACCGAAAAAAAAAAATGGCATAAAATTTTTGTAATAAAAAAAAAGCAGACGAGAAAAAAAAATGGTTGAAGCAGGAAGACGAATAAGAATAATAATAGTAATATTAATAAAAGAAGCAGACGAGATATTCCTAAAAAGTTTTACGTTTTCCGTTTCGAACCTCAAACTTTATTGGATATAACAGGAGTCAAACAAAAAACCGTTGTTGGCATAGATCTTTTTGTACAGTCCAGTAGTGTATCGCACCATATGTACAGTTTATCCTCCTAAAAGTCATTTATATGAAGAAGTTTTCATATTAATTTTGTAATAAAAAAAATTTCTATGGAATTTTGTCGTCTCTCTTTATTTCCATTTCTTTTTCCATACACACAGAAACGAAATTCAACTACCTGTATTGCTGCATATATCCGGTAAACTAGTACATAATAGGTTATGTATATATTCAAAAGTCATATACACAAGCATATACATAATGTTACGAATTTGTAAGTAAACCTTAAATTTAACATGGGATTCTATGGGTATCTCGCCAATCGGCTCGTTCCGGCAATCTATTTTTGTCGCCAAATATTGTCACGTATCGCCACACTTGGCAACATTTGGCGACAAACATAGGTTGCCAAAACTGCCGCCAACGATTCTATTTCTCGCCAATTTGGCGAGATACCCATAGAGTCCCATGTTAAATTTAAGGTTCACTTACAAATTCGTAACATTGTATATAAACATAGATATAAATGTGTATATATATATATATATGCATAGATAGAGAGAGAGTCATAGAATTAAGTAAAACAAAAATGAGAAACATTAAAAAAACACAATAGAAACCAGTTTACAGAAATCAAGGAATAAGTAAAAGAATGATTTTTATTTTTGCTAATACCGTTGGAGAATTGTGATTCCAATTTTGGCTTAAAACGTTCGGGTGTGCGCACAAACCTTCACTCTAATTATAATCATAAAAAGATAAGTTAATTCCACGAAAATTTTTTAATAAGAATTTAAAAAAAAGGAAATTGAAAGTTACTCACCACGAACGCTGAATTAGGAAAAATCGTAATAGCAGCAAGCTTAAAAATAGAATAAAAAACACCTGCTCAAATAGATGTTGCCATACATAAATTACTAAAAAAAATGAAAACATTTA